>JAVGVS010000340.1:0-448522 GCA_032718565.1 Distichodus sexfasciatus | reverse complement strand
TATATATATATATATACACATACACACACACACATATATATATAGATATAGATATATATATACACATACACACACACACAGGTGGTCCCCAACTTACGATGGAGATGAACCCATCATAACTTGAAAATGATAGGCATACTTGCTATATATATATACACAGTACATATACAGTATGCTCTATATGTTTAAAATTTTAGTATAAAACAATACAGCTGTTCACAAGTCACAAACTAAGTAATTTAATGAAACAGATTGTATCCCCTTGTTATAGAAACCCGATCCAGTCGGCTGTAGCTGCTACTTGATCCGATATCAGATATCAGTGTCAGATTGGTGCGACCCTACTTCAGACTGCTCAGCAAACTGCGATTGATTTATCACACAGGTTTAGGGCAATGTGGCCTAAGCGTTCCCTAGAAACTGACTCTTTGTGGCGTCTGACGCCAATAAAAAAAAGAAGCCGACTTGTACGCGATTAGGGCCACCTTTCAGAAGAGCATGACTTTCACACACAGATACAGAGCAAGGGAGAGCAAAAGTCAGAGCAGGGGAGAGGGAGAAATAGAGACGGGATCAATAAACGGATACATTAGAAGACGCCGTGGGACTCGCCGGGCATGCGCAGGTCGGCCAGCCCTCATTAGCCGCCGCAGGCCCAAGACAGTAGAGTCAACTTCCTTTCCCCGTTCTCTCTATCCGGGCATGCAGGAAAGAGCAATACAATGATTAAATCTCGACATACACATACACACAGCAATGCTTAGGGCCAGGCAATTAATTCAAAGTAATTGAAAATGACATTTAGAACCTCTAATCGTTGCGATCTTGCCATGATTTTTATTATTTTTAACATTCTGTTCATTTCATGTCAGCTCCAGCTCCCGAAGACTTCAAAAGAACAATCTCAGGACAAATTAGACTTTCAGGCATATATTGCATTTGAATAACATGCGTCCCAGAGTTTCAATCAAGAAAGTGATTCTACTCTGCAGCTTTGGAGGGAAAAAATTAGGGATGCACCGAATATTCGGCCACCGAAAAATTTCGGCCAAAAATGGCCAAAAAATGCATTTTCGGTTGAATTTTTTTTTAACGCGACCGAAACAGTGATGACGCAAGCAACAACCGCAACCTGCACGCGCCAGATTGGATTAGAGTCAACATGTCTGCCCCGTTGGCTCATTTCGATATATCTAAGAAAGACAAAGAAAGTAAAGCGTGCAATGCCGAAATTTCTAGAGGGGGTGCACCCACAAAGACTTTCTCAACGTCGGGATTAATTTATCATATAAAATCAAAACATCCCGATCGCCATGCCCTTCGAGCAAGACCCTTCGAGCACACCCACTCTGTCTGTGGCGGACGTTTTTGAAAAGGCGAGAAAGTTGTCATTTTAGTGTTTTAATACACTATTTTGTTATAGGCCTACAGAGAATGTTGTTATATCTTTCAACAGTTTTTAAAGCACTTGTTCTGAATGCACTTTGTTCATGCACTTCGTTCAGAATATTAAAATGCACTTGAATTCACTTGTTTTATGAGAGAAGATATTTAATTGTATAATATTTCAGCTATCTTGCTTTTAGGCTATTCATAAGTGGGGCCAAGTAAAATATTTCATTTCAAATTTTATTTTATATTGTGCATTGTTTGAAAGCTAAATAAATATTTTCATAGTTTTGTAACAGATTTATTCTTTGATCCATGAATATTAATTTATGCAATTGCAATGCTTGACTTTAGTGAGGTAAGTACATACAGTCCCAGCCATAACGGCAATATTACAAAAAATTGGTATAATAATTTCTTTCTGTGTTTCGGTTTCAGTTTTTGGCCAAGTGTTTCCTCATTTTCAAAAAAATCTCAAAAATCATTTCGGTGCATCCCTAGAAAAACTGTTTGTCTTGGCTGACATATAGGATAAAATTGAAAATCAAAATATGGCCTAAGTCAGCTACTATGATCATTTTTCTAATTATGCTAATACAATCCCCAGTGCATGTTCATATGCTGGTGCATTAAAAACATACTATGTTGTCACGTGACTCTGCCCCATCTAGTTGACCAAAATTCCAGACTTTTTAAGCTAAGCATTAACAGTACAGATCTTGGCAGTAAACTGTAAAAGCAAAAAAACAAAACAAACAACCAATAACAATTAATTGTAATCAAATTCAAATGTTCAATTAACTGTGATACTGATTTGAGATCATGTCACCCAGCCCTGGGCGATACCATCTTTACTGTTCCACAGCAAGATCCGCTTGAAAAGGCAATCGACCCCAGCCCTTGCGGCCGTGAAACTGTTTTTACTGGGATTAAGGCCTGCACGGTAGCAGAGAGGGGTACCGGGGGCAGGGGGGGGAGGGTTTAGCCGTTGGGGTGCTTCAGGGAGCGTGAATGCAGCCGACGCTAATCCCAGTAGGAAGTCCTACAGACACGACACGTCGGGTGCCAAAGCAGCGCGCTTAATTAGTGAGCAGGTTCCGGCCGGCCAGTCAGGGCCGCGACCTTTTCGCGAGGGGAATAATGAGCCAGGCAATGTTTGGGGCCTCGAGCGGCGGCCTCAGCGCGGGAGCGGCACGCTGATTGCTGCCTTAGACGTGCTAAACTGACAGATTCAGGTGACCGGACAGTGAACCGTACTCTTGGCACGGCCCGGCTCAAATGTTTGCCGCCCGAGTCCATGGGGTTTGGAGGAATCTCGCTTTGTGGGCCCCTCTCCTTTTCTTTTTCTTTTTTTTTTTGTTTCCACTCTCAGAGGCGAAGTTCCAGGGGTGGGGTGTGGGCAGGTGGGGGCAGTAGAGGGATCATCGGAGTGGGTTTACTTTGTTTGAGGGACTTTGTTGTTTCGGGGCGGCTAAAAAGAAGAAGAGAAGGGCCCCTAGGTCACGGACAAAAAGGGACACGTGCTTGTTGGCCATGAGAATGAGTCGCTTTCTTAAAAAATACAGTGTCGGCTTAAAAAAGAAATGTAAGAGACTAGCACATTTGCATGGAATTTACTCAACGTTGTGAGCTGCGGTTTGAAAACAATGGCACATTGGAGGATGAGGGGACAGTATTGTCAGTTTGATATCTTTTTAAAATAAAAACTTATTTTTGAGTACCACGCATCCCCTGGGCCGGACAAGCTGAGTTCATCTTTTCTTCTTTCTTCTATCTTCTTCCCTGCTAGTTCCCAGCTCCGTCAAAACATCACTACCTCGCTCATGTGAGCTACAACAGTGGTCACAGTCACCTCCTAGATTTCTGATTCATCCACGGAGGCCTGTAATAGGGAAGCATGAGCATTAACAGTGGCCCTGCTTGTTGTTTGTTGGTTGGCCACTACTGAACACGACTCATTTATGAGGGCAGGGCAATCACATGATGCCCTCAGCTGCTCTTATGGCCCAGCACCACCTGGCGGTGGACGTTTGGAACTGCACCATTCTGGGACCCCCCATGAAGACAGCAATTTCAATTTACAACATTAATCAGACGCACCTATTCAGAGTCTCCAGAATTCACAACTGTTCTTTAAATCTGTAAACCTAAACTTTAATTAACAGCTGCTGTTCAACCAAGTTATGGCCAGCTGACACACCTTTACAAACAAAGTCAGAAGTTAATGGACTGTCTATAACGGGGCCGCCGAGGACCAGTACCCGGCCGTTGATCATTTTGTGCCGGGCCGCACAGAAAGAATAAAAACTTTTTCCAAAAAGTAAGAAAGGAGGTGCAAGTCCATTTTAGGCCTTGAAGGCAAGAGATAAGGATTGGAACCCGATGCAAGTGGTCACAGGGAGCCAGAGATACAACATCAGGGAGGTTGGTTTCCTGCACAGTTTATTCTAGCTATATTAATATTACTTTTGTTCACCACTCTTGGATATCATTACTGAATGAATTCCTTCACATTTAGGCTACAGAAAATGGGCAACTGCTAATGTCATACATAGTGTTCTGTTAAGATGTAGCAATGATAAAAAAAGTACATTCAAGTATTGTAATTGTAGTTTTCTCAACAGTATTATGCACACTTAATGCAAAAAGACAATTCCAGGATTGTAATGTTCTCCACTTGACTGCTGCTGCACTATTTGCACATACTGAATACCTCACGTAACAAAAATGGCACATTTTCTTTTCCTACCTCTAGTTTACAGTTTATATTTTATAGTGCATTTATACTTGCTATAGTACTATTTATATTTGATGTCCCTTCTGTGTTCTGGAGCCACATTGTCTCATCTCTCTCCTGGCTGTAGCTCCCAAGCCACTGCTCCAGAAAATAAGGTTTTCTCCTCAATGTGTGGATGGTGAACTATCTGCCCAACGCCCAGAGGTCTGCAGTCTGGGCGTTATTCTGGACTCCACCCTCTCATTCCAGTCACACATCAAATTCATCAATAAATCTGCGCTTGCGCTCCAAAACCCTCATCCACGCCTTCATCACTTCCCACCTGGATTGCTTTCAAGAAACACTGTCCGGCCCCCCCGACAAAGCCCTGGACAAGCCCGAGTATGTGCAGAACTCAGCTGCCCGGGTGAACACCCGCACTAAGCCCTGGCAGCAACTCACCCCCACCTTCATACAACTCCACTGGGTCCCAGTTAAGTTCCGTATCACCTACAAAATGATTCTCCTCACCTAGAAGTTCCTCCAAACCTGGCCCCTAGTACTCGGGCCTGCTTCTCACCTATGTCCCCTCTCAGCACCTGCGCTCAGCAGGGAAGGGTCTTGAAGCTCTTGAAGTTTCTCCTATTTTCAAGGCCTGTGATCTATGATTTATTAAATTTTTTAAATAATTATTATTATTAGTAGTAGTAGTAGTAGTAAATGTTTTACTGGAAGGGTTACTGCAAGGGTGCTATATAGATCTAAGTTATTATTGTTGTTGCTGTGATTCTTATGGTTGGACCATGAGCAAAGGATGTTATGCATTTATTCTGCAAATTCCATTAAACAAAAGAGTGAAGCTGCACCGCACAAAAATCATTCCCACACTGCAATTTTACCTCAAATTTCAGCAACGTGGGAACCAGTACCGACCACTAAGCGGCGCTAACAATCATCAAAAAGTGAAGGTGAACACAGGTAGATGCTGAATGTTGAAACTACGGCATCAATAACATTACCAATAATAATAATAAAGAAATCAAGAATAATAGGTAATCATAATGTTTTCATGGACGCTGGCTCCGTCCATTGTTAATCTCAAATGAAGAGAAAGCGTGCTAGAAAAGTAAACCTGTCAAATAAGCGACAGTTTATAACTGGGGATGACTTGTTTAGTTTGTTGTTTACTAGGTGTGTCTTAGTTGGTGTAAAGGAGAATAATATTAAATAAAACCTCTGAACTCACTTTACTAGGATGTCTGGGTTGGCGTTGCATCGCGTTGCTAATCAAAACCCGCCGACTGCTCAAACACGCTTCCGGAAGTTTTTCCACATAAGTCTAAAAAATTCAAAATAAAAGTCTGTGACGCTGCTGTACGACGATGACGCGAGTAATAAGAGTTTCATAGAGAAACGACAATATTCGGTCAAATTATAATATTAGATCATGTTACAACATTCTGTGGTTATATTTAAACAATAAAGTACACACGTCTGTCTTGCTTTACTGTTAAGTTATGAAGTATTCAGATTTTGCTGCAAATCTGTAGATGGCCATATTTTACATAACATAATGTTCCTTAGTCTTAAATATACGTAATTCTATTCATATTATTGTTACATTTTTTACAGATAAGACTATTTTATGCTTTAGCAAGTGCTGATCTGTATAAAATTTACTTTCTCACCTGTAACATCTGCTCCTGCAAAACTATTAACCTTTAGTATGTGATTTCTCAGTAAAAATACTCATTATGAGTCTCCACAGGTACTGCAAAACTATTAACCTTTAGTATGTAATTTCTCAGTAAAAATACTCATTATGGGTCTCCACAGGTAATTAATATGTATGAGAGAGAGAGAGAGAGAGAGAGAGAGAGAGAGATGCCCATGTATCATATCATCTTTATCCCACTCTCAAGCTGTGATTTGGAACTGAAAAAAGAGAGTAACTTTAAAATGTATTTATTTGCAGTTTGTCAGTTAAAAAGTTAAGCATTATGATGAATACAAATGACAGCTTATGACAACTTTATAACACTAGAGAACATAATTGTATGAATGTTTTAAATCCCTTTTATGTTCTGGGTATTTTTTCAAATTTTAATCATAATTAAATAAAATCTTGGTTATGTACCTGCTGTTGTTTGAGTGTGTTCCTAAACTCCCATCACTGTTGCTACAATGCACAAAAATATTATAAGAAATATAAGAAAGAGTAAAAAAGTTTGTTGTTTTCTAATCTTTACATTCAGACTAAATACACTTCATAGTGTTTGGCTGGTCTCCACCCTGAGGTTCTTAAAAAGCAACTGTTAGTGCAAACAAAAAACATTTTTAAAACTGAAGCAAATACTTCTTGCATGTTTACACACCAGACAACAATATAATGTACATATGACCATGTGTATTATTAAGGCATTTCAAAATATTCGCTCCAGGTGGTACTGCCAGTCGTTTGCTGCACTTGACAGATCCAATAACAAGAGGAAAAACGTAGTCAGTGGAATATGGCAAGCATAAAAACAAAGGGCACAAAACAGCAGACTTCACATACTTGGTGCGATCAAATTTTCCCTTTGTGTCATCATAGAACGCAATCATTCATTCATTCATTCATTCATTCTGAATTCATTATTCATTGGGGCTCGAACCCAGGACCTTCTTGCTGTGAGGCGACGGCGCTAACCACTGTGCCAACGTGCCGCCCCCAGTATGCAATCAACAAACAATAATATTGTCAACAAGTTCACAAAATCCAGTGTAAGACGCAACAGTCATTTGCTGGAAGAAGGTCACTGCTGCCTTGTGTTTGGCAAGTAAAAAAATTCTCTGAAGAAGAGAAAGTCAGACATTGCACATTTTTGAGATGGAAAAGCTCAATTTAAAAAATGTTCTCCCAGCATGAAGACCCACTGTAGGCCATATAGACCCATAGTTCCTCTAACGGCATGGCGAAAAACTGCAGTTTATTGCCTAACACAGAAGTTATTCCTGCAGTCATCATTATGGTGGCCCAGACGGCCCAAGAGAATGCAACACAAATGCAAAAGCAACAACAGAAAATAAACACCAGAGCGAACACAAAAGCCATAACTGAGGCGTGCAGAGGTCCATCTATATTATCGGTCCAGGTTTCAAGGAGACATTTATTGCCAGTGGACAGGCGGATTAAGGAAAGATTTTTTTAAAGGGTTTTGTTTGAGAAGTAAATCTGCCCATCCACTAGCAATAAAAGTACCTCCAAAACCCGGACTGATAAAACAGACGGACCACTGCTCACCTCTTTTGTGGCTTTTACGTTCGTTTTGTGCCTTTTGCATTCAGCGGAGCCATCTAGGCCACCAGGCCTTTTAGTTCATTTTCACGGAAAATCAAATCACACCTGGAGCCACTCAAAGTAGGCAATTTCGTCCAAGTCCACCGCATAGTCTGTCAGGTATATGGGCCCTTTGTCGTATTTCTCCCCCTTGTAGCTCCTCCACTTTCCGGCTGGGAGGTAAATATCCCTCTCCTGCTTGCCTGGCTCTAGCACCGGTGCCACCATGAGGTCGTCCCCGATGAGGAACTGCGAATCGATCTTGTAGGCGGCCTCGTCATCTGTGGCGAGCCACCAGAGCGGCCGAATGATGGGATCGCCGGTGTCCAAAACTTCGCTGGCCAGTTCGAGCACCCTCGGAGCAACCAGGGCCTCGTGTAGCGCCGTGAACTTCCTGGCGATCCTCACCACCTCGTCATCGTAGAGCCATGGCGGAATCGAGAACTGCATGGCCGGCATGAACGCCGAGAGTTCCAGCCAACGGATGTAGAGCTCGCGGTCGGGGAGATGTTGATCGCCTTCGGTGCGGTTCGGGTAAGCGTTGCCTCCTATCATGTCGGGGAGTATGAACTGATAGCCGAGGATGCTGACAGTCAGGACAGTGGGGATGATGGACTTAAGTCCGAGGTCGTAGCCCCAAAGTGAGTCGCGGTCAATGATTCGAAAGAAGCAGGAGATGTTCTGGGACTGGTAACCCGCTCGAAGCTCGGCCCGCTCGTAGAAGGGCATTGCCATCTCGGAGTAGCGGCGGGTGAAGACGCTGGGGTCTTGGAGTGGCGTTTTGGTGCTAAATTGCTGGGGCAAGTAGCTGGTCTCTCCGGCGTCGAACTTAAACGATGTGACCCCGTATTTCTGCTTTAGCATACGGAGGTGGGAAGCATACCATTCACGTGTTTCAGAGTTGGTGAAATCCAAGATGCCTCCAATCCCATTCCACCAGCGGATCAGGGCGGGTAAGCGGCCACTGGGTTCCCTCACGAAAAGCCCCCTCTCCACACCAACACCAAAATTGGTCGAGTTGTAGTTGACGAAGGGGTGCGTCCAAAGGGTGACATCGAAACCGTCGTTCTTGAGTTGAAGAAACATATCAGAGGCGTTGGGGAACTTGACGGGATCGAACTCAAACTCGCCGTAACCGCTCGTGTATCGGTCGTCCAGTTCTAGGTGGCTCCAGTTGAAGCCGTGGGATCGGATCTTGAAAGCGTAGGTCAGGAGCTTCTCCTGGTCCACCGCCGTTTTGTGCAAGGCCCACGTGGACCAAATGGGCTTCCGGAAAACGGCCTTGGAAGGAACTTTACTGGGCTTGTAGAAGTAACGGCGGACCATGTATTTGTGGATGGAAGTGATGTCGTAGCCAACGCAAACTCGGTAGCTCAGTTCAGGCTGGAGAGGTTGTTCGGCATCAGGCTTATAAGGGCTGTTGTCGTAGCGAGCCTGGAATCTCAGCATCTGGCTGTGTTCGTCCCAGCCGAGATGGAAAGGGACTGAGCCGTTGATTTTGATGGCAGTTGCATTGGACGAGAGCCAGTAGCGCTCCAAGATGCCACCAAAAGCTTGACGGTTGGCGTTAACGTCACTAGTGATGAAGGGTTTGGGTTCTTGGTTTCCAGTGAAAACGACTGGCCAATGCTGGGACCACATCTCCGCTCCGCCATACCAGTGAGACCCGTTGTAGGCCATGGCGTGTTCCACGGCCCGATACGCGTCCAGCTCCTCCCAGCGCACACGGTAACACATCACTGTGTCTTTGGGCTTCACCGTCTCAATGAAGAAGTTGAGGCTTCCTGCGCTGGAGCGACTGCAGCTTAGAATCCTGCCCTCCTTTGTACAGGAGTCTAAATCTAGAGAGCCTGACCTGAATAAAATGACAGTTAAAAATACATATTTAGAATCATTTATTTAGTATTATTTATTTTTCAAAGAGAATTTAATTTTGTCTTTTTCTCTTCCCGCTGCTCCACTGTTGTGCCGGCATTATTACTTTTACATCTAAGCAGACATCTACGCTATTTATAAAAGCTTTTTTAGATTTTTTAAGTATTTATTTTTCTTTTATACTTATATTTTACACTTAAACTTTAATCTTTTATTCTTATAAACTGCACTTTGGATCGTGAAAGCTAAGTACGCCGTTAGAATAGTTATACTGGTCTAAAAGTCTGACCCACTGGTGAATTAAACAGGGTTAAAAACCATGCTCTTCTTTTGCTTAGTTTTAGTTTTATTTACAACAATAAGCCCAGTATCCACCTCTTCAGGACTGTTAACTGACTATCCGAGATCTTTCAGCTTGTTGCCTACAGCTATTAGGACATCACTAAAGAAAGTCAGTTAAAAGAGTACAATATGTACCTGAAAGCCATCCGGAAGATAACAGCGCCGGCCTGGTTGCGGATAACAAAGCCGTCTTTGTTGAGGTCTAGCAGTTCCGTCTTCAGCAGGTCGGCTTTGCGCAGAGACGCAGAGTAATAGCACCAGGCCACCACGGCCGAGATGACCAGCACCGCTCCAAGCAAGTTTGCGGCAATCAGCCGCCGTCCCATTCGATCCACTCTCTTCTTTTTGGGAGGCGCGTACTGGCGCATGGCTCCGAGGCCAACATCGCCAACAGTGGCGTGGACGATCTGGTACATGTCTGCCACCCTCTAGAGACTCTCTGAGCCTTTAATGGAGAGGTTTTTTTTTCATCTGGCGGGGCAGCGAGCGGGCAGACGCCTACTAAACATTACCTGCGGCGCCATAGCGGGACGACTTGCTCACGTTGCAGTTTCTTTTTCACATTCAGCAACATGTGCCTTTAAATGAGACAAAACAAACTCTTATTAAAGTCAGCATAAAGATAAAAGGGCAACAGACTATTCTAGTGAAGTAACAATACAACGATTTTTGACCACATTATGATTTACTTTCTACACAAAAGGAAACTGCAGATGCAAGGGACTTTTTGTTCATATTTTCTGTAACTGTAACTATAATTTACATCATTCGACATCAACTTCTGATATATTGGTTAGACTCATTGGGTCTTCTTAAGTTTTTCATTCATGAGGTGTTCTTAGACCGCTCACAAGAATGCTTGATATTATAACGATGAATGTTTACATTAGTAGTATAATCTTATGCAACTGTAGAACGAAGGAAAATCCAATGTGCTAAAGTTTTGCACAAACAAGCATGCAATAAAATTAGTGCTCTTCAGCAGTTTTCCTAAGAACAAATCTCCAACAAGAACAAGAATCTCCAACTAGTCAGTACCAGAAACTTCCAGAAAAGGTGGGTTTTAAGAACAAATGTCTACTTAAGAACTGTTGGTGAATGAGGCCCAATGCCGTTAATTAATAGTAGACAAAAATAGGCACATTTTACAGACACGGTGGCCAACAAAGACTGCTGAATGCCAAATGAAGTGCAAATAAATATGACACGTTCAAGATTCTTTATTTGTGACTTACATAGTTAAACAGTACAACATGTAGTGAAAGGGATCCTGAACAGTAAAGGTACCACTGAGGTACCGTCCCTAAGCACTGCTCCTTGGGGGCTGCCCTTATCAGCTGCCCACTGCTCCTTCACAGATGGGCCAAATGCTGAGGTCACATTTTGTTGGTGCACTGTGTGCTGTGCTGTGGTGTGTTCACAATGACAAATAATCACTCACTTTCACTTCACTCATTTTCGCATGCAGTTCTGTAAAGGCAGGAAGGTGACATATAAGCATAAATGGACAGAGGGTTGGTGACGGGCAGAAAGAGTTTACACATGAGCTCCTCCTGAGCCTCTCTGTTTTTACCATAACGCTCCTAAAGCGCTTGCCTGATTTCAGCAGCTCAAACAGACGGTTACTGGGGCGAGACAAGTCTCTGCTGACCCTGATTGCTCTGCTCCAGCAAGCTATTATATGAATAAGCTTTATTCCCGAAATGTGATAACCCATGCAAACCAAAACCCAAGGTTGAAAACGAAATCTTCCCTTGTCCAATCTGACGCCTTTGTTAACAGCAGAGGCTGGAAATCAGGCCGCATATTGAGCGTCACTGTTTCCAACACAGGACTGTTATTGGCTCTTACATCAGGCCAAATTGATTGTATTGACATCTGGTAACGAAATGTTCTCATGCAGACTGAAAGTCAGCCCAGATAAAACAATGAGATAAGGCAGAGGACACAGGACGGCTTCTGACTAAAGATAAGCTGCTCAGCACAGAAACCAAGCGCTCAGCAAGTTTCCAGGTAGGAAAGTCTGTATTTGTGTGCAGCAGTCATTAGAAAACTGCTGCACTGGCGTAAACACTGTTTATGATGACAATAAGCAGGTCTGACACAGAGAGACACACGCATCACAGTGGTAAAATATGAGCCCAATAAACAGTCCACAGGCTCTAAAACTACATTGTAAGAATACAGATTTGACATAAAAACCAGACCACCAAAAGGTGCATTAGTGTTAAGGTTACTTTTCACTAGAAATCCAGTAATTAGGTTAACCTTAAGTGTCAGGTAGGATAAGGCCTTTATCTGCTGGATTTCTTTTTGTGTCGTCTTTCCTTTAAAAAGCATTGTAACAACTGAGGAGACACTTTGGACACGACGCAACACACAGAAATACTTCCCCCTAAAATCTATGCTCCTGGAGATTCCAAAGTTCCTACAGGAAGTTTCAACTTGGGTTGAGAGTCTATTAAAAAAAAGAACGATTCCAAGTAATTATAAATAGAGAACGGACTGGATCTTTGGAATCAACTCTAAAACATCATGTATTAGCAAGAAACTTAGAGTTTCTCAGAGTTTAACATTAAAGCTCAAATTAACATAAAACAGCTGGATGACTATTGTTAGAAAATATAACATATAATCATTTTCTAACAACAATGCAATAATGTCCTGAATTCAGGAATAGATTTTTCACCAAACAGCTCAAACGCTAAATCATTCTACTGTGTGTGGCTAATGCTTTTGTAGGGGAATTAATTAATGGAAAAAAGTAATGACTGAAAAAAACTTGAACTATCTTATCTTTAAAATTTAAAGCTAGACAACTTGCTTTAACACACCAAACACAAATGCAAGTGAGCACTTTAAATCTTCTGAAGTGATCCGAAGTGGGAATTTACGAATTTGGGAAGTTAGATTAAGCATTTTCTCTTCAAATGACACCCCCGTATTCATAAGGCCCTATGATTTCCGCGATGCGGAAAACGAGGACGGAATCGTGGAATTCAACAAATAAAATGGAATCTGTTGTAAAACGCAGAATGTCGTATAATTTCCGTGATATCGGTGTGTGGGCAAAGCAAAGCAATGGTTTCTAATCAATTTTGGCCGCTGCAGCCCCCTGTACGTGTTACCTGTTGAGGCGGGACTCCACACACACAAAGACACAGAGTTGTCTTTGTTTTTTTGTTGTTTACAGGTAAATGTTTTACCAAAGCAGAAAATGTTCTGCTGAACCCCAGCACTTTGAAGTTGAATAATCATTTAATGTGAATTTTTTTCTATTGCATTGTTCTTTTTTCCCATCTACTCCATAATTAGACACGTTTTAGGTGAATAAATATGATTATAACATAAAACACAGAATTCAGAAGAATAAAAATGGAAAAAAACGGAATTCAGGAAAAAACTAAACAGATTTCATAGGGCCCTATATTCATATAATGTTCTTTTAACAAATCCAGGTTATAGTCAGCAATCGATTGTTTTATTAAACAGATTTGTCTTTGTTCAGATTTGTGTATTGCTCATGAAAAAAGAGAATTTGGGTAAACTATCCTTTTAGAATAAATTAGTTGACATGATGTCGATGATGAAACATTCCATTGTGCAGCTCTAGAATAAAAAATAGGTATACAGTTTAAGTACTACCACTAAGTAAGTTAACGGTTGGTGTTGCATTTTACATTTATGTATACATTGCACTTTGTTGAACTGGTGTGTAATGACATAAAGCATTCTATTCAGTGCACTTTATAGAATGCCTGCGTGTCATTACACACCTGTGCAACGAAATACTGAATATTGTGCAAGTCTATCTGGTTTAAAGTTGACACTAAACAGGACAGTAGGAGACTGAAGTGAGCAGTGAGGATAGCCGGTAAACTCGCTCATCTACCCACCCTGGAGATGCTGTATTCATCAAGAACCAGAAAACGGGCAGAGCGAATCAGTGAGTGAGCAATTTTATGTCATTGTGAATACAGCACAATCGAAATTCGACCCATCTGTGAAAAAGCAGTGTGCAGCTTGGGGATGGTACCCTGCTCACAAATACCTCAGTGGTACCTTTACCGGGCCGGGACTTGAAACAGTGACCCTCTGATCATAGGGCCAATTCCCTAACTATTATCATTACAGACTGGCTCCTTCAACACAATCTATTCCAGCTTCTCTCCTCCGGCAGACACTACAGAACCCTGCATACTAAGACTGTTTGACGGCTCCTCTCCTCATGTCATCACTTTAAAAATAGCCTAACAGTTCTATCATCTTCCGTACCACAGTCCCTTTATTCTGTATATGTGTATTTTGCCACCACATTCCTTACGTAATCAGAAACACATGTTATACATTATATATTATGTATTGCATAATATACAATGCATACTGTACTGTACATTCTGCATTACATATTGTCCGCTGTTTAGTGTTACTGTATATTGATCTTTTTCACAGAACTGATGCTGTGCTTCATTGTATCCATAATATCTGGAGTACCTGAGACTCACTTCATCGCATTTTAAACTATTTGACAAATAATTCTAATTCTGATGTTTACGTTCACGTTCATGGCATTTTAGCAGATGCTCTTGTCCAGAACAACCTCGATTCATTCATTTCAGGGACAGTCTCCCTGGAGCAGTTTGGGATTAAGGGTCTTGCTCAGGGAACCCACGACCTCTTAGCCCAGAGGTGAGTATAGTAACCACTAGACCCCCAATACTTCTGATTCATTGTTTACTTGTCGCAAGTAGACGTAGGTGACTTCCTGTGAGTTACAAGATCTCTCGCACTCATTCAAACAATGCGTAGTTTTCTTTAACAACACATTGTATTTGCTTCTTGAAATCTAGAAAATCGAGCACACCGATTCCTAAAATGTTAAGTATGGAATTAAATGTATTTTAAAACTATGCTTTGTGACCTTTGTGCCCTCGGTACCTTGAGGAAGGAGAGTCAAATGTTTACCGGACATTAATTAATTAGATTAATTAAATTAATTAATTAATTAATATATTTACTTTATTGACACTAGACGCACGACACCGAACAAAACTAACTATACGGTCCTTAACGTTAACGTGTAGCGCGAACTCGATGTACCGGTTTGGGTTGTTTTCTAAGCACGGTAGAAGCTTTGGGAGTTGTAAAAATATCCAGTAATATGATGACAAGTGTAAACAAATCAAGAAAACGACTTTTCAAGTAAAAATGAATAAAGTAAGGAGAGAGAATCGTACTCACGGTTCGGCGGAAACGGCGACACTGTTAAAACTGCCTCCCAATCGAAGCGGAGCAAGTTAGACAAAGCTCACGTGACGAACTTGTGTTGCATTTTGGGAAATAAAGTTTTTTTTACTGATACGCGATGACGGAGTTAATGTGGCGTGAAAAAAAAGTAATAACTACATGTAGATTGATTTTATTCATATTTGAAGTGGCATATTGAATAGATTTCTACGAGTCGCTCTCTGAGCTTTGCCACCGACTTACAGTTTCTTCTATCTCTAGCCATTGGATGGCAGCATCTTTCCATGTTTCTGCAGAGTATGTCGTGCATAATTACATTTCATGTAAATGTGGAAAAATATTGATCCATGGCCTACATAATCAAAGCATTATGAAACACAAGTACATCTGAATTTTCCACACACTCATTATTTAATGTCGAGTTTAATACAAGTTTTCCTGAGAGGTGGACTATCAGTGTTTATTCACAATTTGATGGAATCTCATTAAAACCTCAGGTGCGCAACTAATCCACATACAGTTTTTATGAGAATCTGTGAGTTAACTTTGAAAATCCACAATCCACTCGATCAGTAAAAAAGCATAACAAAAAACTCTTTCACCTCAGCCAGTCACCTTAAACCCAATTAAGGCACAACGCTGGGTAACGTCAACACAAAAAAAATGTTGAATTGGTTACAATAAGCCATAAATATAAGACAAAGACGGCTCTCAAAGCTGTTCCTGTGACTATGTAGTGAAAAACCAGACTATATTACCAGCTGGACACGAAGCACCCCCTCACTGGAGAGATACAAAAAGAATGTGTCTCTCAGCTTAGTCATGCAGAGGAATAACTTCTTTCTTGACACTTCCCAACACAGACCCGACCCCAACAACACACAAACAGAAACGAACACACATCAATATTCCAGTGCCTTGGTCAGTATTCAATCTCATTAAAGTTTTCTGAGAAGCCTGAGTATGAGATGCTGTCTCCAGAATCTATGAGGAGAGAGAAGAGGGAGGAAAAAAGAGAGATTGTAAGACAAGATATTTTATCTGATTTACTGCTAGCAATGCTACTAACTTTTTTCAGTAGCTTATCCGTAGCTATATGGTCATTGTAGATGACCCCAAAATAATAATGAGATCTGAGGGAGAGGGTGTAATTCAACTGACTGAGAAATTCCGAGATTAAAGTTGTAAAGTTATGAGAAAATTAATCTTGGATGTTCTATGACATTGCAAATTCAGAAATTTGTGAGAAAAAAACTCAGCCGCCCGCTTCACTTCACAATTTTAGAAAATATCTTGAGTTTTTCACATAAATGGACAACTTTAATCTCAGAATTTTGGACTTTTTTTCAGAAAATCCCCCGTCAAATACAAATATTTTTAACTACAATGACCCTAATACTTTTAAAATATTGTATCTTTTTAAGTCACTTTTTATTTTCAGTTTGAATAAAAACACCATCCTTCATTAAACGTTTTAAATAACATACAATCACGCTTAAAGCTTCCACACCATTAGGTGTCAGTATAGAGTCTAACAATGTTATTGTGTGGGTTGCTTTGAAATTGGAGGAAGAACTTAGCAACAACAAAATCTTAAGGGGAGAAATTTGCTAATTACAATTTTACTGAGTGGTTTGGTTAACTGTTCATGAGCGAACTGGTTATTTGATGCACTGGATGGGGCAAGCTAGTCCAAAAAATTATCCTGATTTGCTTTCACAGGAAACTAAGCTAAGAGCAACAGTGGCCTGCAGCCCCAGCGCAGGAAAACCTTCTCATCTCTTGGCACGAATGCTAGAGGCGAGCAGCTGTGTGTTTCCACCTCAGCCTCCACACACAGGATGCTGCACACACTTCCAAGTGAAAGAGGCGATTGTATCAGTCAGCCAGGCTGACATACGGCATGAATAAGAACACATCCTGTATGGGTTTGATGTTGCATGAATGTGGAGTTGCTATGACCTATGCAATGATCTGGTGTAGGATTCGTCCCTTAATCTGCTCCGAGTCTACAGCATTTATTTAATATTATACATCATTTATAGGATATACATACCGTTGCAAGGACCCTTTTTGAACACAATGTCATCAATAGCAATGTCACTTCGTATTGAAGGTCCTCTAACAGCTTCAAAAATAATCTATCGGAAAAAAAGAGGGGAAAAATATATATTCAAGCTGGTAGAAAATTGGACTAAGGATCTTTTTCTCGATGTTTCAAGTCTTATCAGAGGTGAGAAGTAATGCATAGTATGAATACCTTGTTACTATTCTTAAGCAGTTTTCAGGTTTCTGTACTTGAGTATTTATTTTTCTGACCACTTTCTACTTTTATTTTTGTACAAGTATCTGTACTTCTACCTGAGTATAGTATGTGTGCCACATATTTTGCCAGCTCTGTTCCTTACTGCTGGCACAATGGCTCAGTGTAATGTTATTGTTATGAAAAAGTGTTTGTCTCTCTGCATGCATGCACCTTTATGGATGCAGAAAAATGAATAATAGATTTTACCTCAGTTGCACTCTACAAATCAAAATGCTTAAAAAATATTTTCAAAGGAGAGCGAATTGGTTTATGAGGTTAAGACATATTCATGATCCCTGAAAAACTAAATGCATATTTCTGTGTACGTGCTTGATCCACCTTGTGTAGGGTAAAACAGTCGTAATCCACTGTGGCCTTCATCCAGGAAATGCTCTGCTCTCCATGCCTCTTCCACAGGAGCCTCTCTTTGCGGCCATCGTCACAACGCAGCAAGACACTAAGGCTGCCCGTACCCGAGCCATACATGTGGTAGTAGAAGGTCAGGCACTGGGGCCCAGTCGAGCCTCGCATCTCTGTAGATAGCAGCCGAGTCGACTGGCCGGGCAGCATGTGAGATGCCTCCACGTACATGTAGTGTCCTTTAGAGACATTGTCACAGAGTGAGACGGCATGATTAAGTGATTAATCAGTAAAAAGAATTAATTGAAGTGATTTGTCATTGTGAGCCTACCACAGCAGACAATGCGTCACAACGAAATGTGACCTCTGCATCTGCACCATCCTTGTAGGAGCAGTAAGGTTGTACTAATTCAATGAATTACCTCGATCCATCAATTCAGTGATCAACGAGCCCATAGCATCAATCCAAAATGAAAACGTCAAAACATACATATTGTCCACTCAAATGGACTATGCATAATGGACAATGGAGCTTCAATGGACAGCCATTCTCTCCAAGTAGCGATAATATATCAAGATCCAATTTTCTTCATCTTAAAATAAGTATAAAATCTTTGATAAAATTCCAGATTTCAAGACCTGAAGCTAACCTGACTTTGTGTAGTGTTTGTTGACGTGCAACCAGCCAGTTGAGCTTTATTAAAGGACAAGGAGCAGGAGTCATGAGGTTGCGATGGTGTTGACTCACCTACCCCTAAGGTGTGGTCCCCTTTGGGCCCCGTGTAGGAGGTGGGCGTCTGTCCCCTGATCCGCAGCCAGTGTGCTTTCTTACTCCGTCTCTCCTGAGTGAAACCACAGTCTCCTATCTCAAAGTAGCAGTGTCCTGGTGGGGGTCGGGACGGCCCTGAAACCACAGCACATACGACGACGGTCTGTGATTAAAAAACAGACTCCTTGATAAACAAAAGGGTGTTAGTCATAGTTACACCACAGAGAACCAGATGGAGGAGCAACCTTACAGAGTAGTAGAAGAAGCTCAGTAGACCAAACCAAAGTCACAAATAGGGTCACAGGTAGGGCTGAAAAATAAAAAATTCTGTAAAACCGACATAAAGAACGTTAATCGATATGATTTTGCCCATGTCAGTTATTGTAATAATTTTTTTCATTCTGTTAATACTCTCCCCTGTGTGTTAATGCACTGGCCCATTAAAAAGTCATGTGACTAATGCCCATCCAGTCTGCGAGTACATCTGTGTTTCCTTCAGTTCTTTTAAAATAACAAAGATATGCAGAAAATATCTCAGCTTTAATTTCAGCCCTGTCAGCAAACTACCAGGGCAAAAAATGAACAAAAAACATAATAATTGTTTATTATTTGTAATCAATGTAAAATGATCAATTAATTGTGTTATTGATTTGAGGTCATATCGCCCAGCTCTAGTCAGAGGTCATAAAAATAGCCAATAACAGTGCACGTAATATAAATTGTAGTTTATAGTAAAATAGTGCAGTTTTACGATACAATCATAAAAGTTTGAATAGGGTTAAAGGTTTCCATTGCTTATTAAAAGCCAAATATGAAAAGTAATATTTAATAATTATTACTATTAATTACTATATCTGACTCAATCTGTACACATGCTCATGGTAAAATGACTTTCTGTCATTAAATATTAATGTTCTCTTTAAATAACATACCACCGTATGCCATAATTCCTGACCCCAAGACAAACACCCCAGGAGCACAATAAAGTATATCTAGCTATACTGACAGTTCCGTTTCTACATTCTGAAGCATGCTAAGGAAAACTGCTTTCTGAGGTCTATTTCTGCCCACTGCAGCAGACACTGCCCATTTAATTCCTACTTTCACTAAACAGGATGCTGCTTTCCGCAGTTCTGGAACATATGAGGTTATAAACAGCAGTTATTCACAGTTTCACAAGGGACTTGCCTGGTTTTAAACCTACAATCAAGCTGTAACAGTAAACCCATGGCAAACACAACTATTTGAACCTCCTTTACAAAAATGTACGTCTCTTTCTCTGAAACAAAGAGTCCACCAGCTTCCGGTTTGATGCACTGGAGGGACACATCAATGTCTATATCTGTCTACATATAATGTCTACGTACAATCACTTCAGATACAGCTAGTAACTTTATTGATAATCTCCCCGATCTGTCGTTCCTGACAGTGGAAATGTCTCATCTTGCTGAACTTGAGAGTAATATGGATTATCTAACATCTACGCTTCGTTTCACCGTAGATAAAATTGCTCCGTTGAAAATTAAAAAGATCAGAAAAAACAAAACATCCCCTTGGTATAATGACCACCTACGTAGCTTAAAACAAGGGACACGGAAACTAGAATGTAAGTGGCGGCAAACTAGATTAGTGGTATTTGAACTAGCATGGAAAGACGCTATGGGAAGCTATAAAAAGGCTCTTAGAGCTGCGAAATCAGAATACCTATCATTGCTAATTGAAAATAACAATAATAATCCTAGGTTTCTATTTAACATGGTATCCAAGCTGACTGATAGCCAGACTACTACTCAAACTGTACCAACACTGTTTTCTAGTGGCGAATTTATGAACTTTTTTGACCAAAAAATTTGTTTAATTAGACAGAATATTCTAAAATCTCAAGTAACTACAGTGGCTGGCCTTGACAAGACAAGTACTAATACTATAGCCACCTTATTTGAATCATTTACTCCAGCTGACCAGTCAGATCTAACGTCTTTAATCCTTTCCTCAAATTCATCTACTTGTATGTTAGATCCTGTTCCAACAAGGCTACTCAAAGAGATGATTCCAGTAGTGATTAAACCTCTAGCAATAGTTAACTCCTCTATTAGCATTGGTTACTTACCCAAATCTCTTAAATTAGCAGTGATTAAACCTTTGTTGAAGAAGCCTAATTTGGATCCCCTGGTAATGTTAAACTATAGACCAATATCTAACCATCCATTTATCTCCAAAATAATAGAAAAAGTTGTTGCCAGTCAACTAACCTCGTTCTTACAGGAAAACCAGATTTATGAAATGTTCCAGTCTGGATTTAGGGCCAACCATAGCACAGAGACTGCTCTGCTAAAGGTAGTAAATGATCTCCTCTTATCTGCTGATCAGGGCTATGACTCGCTCCTAGTGCTGCTTGATCTTAGTGCTGCTTTTGATACTGTTGATCATTGTCCTAGATAGACTTGAACATGTTGTTGGTATCAGGGGAGTGGCCCTCTCTTGGTTCAGATCCTACCTTTCAGACCGCTATCAGTATGTGAATGTAAATGGTGATTCCTCAGAGCATGTGAGGGTGAAATATGGAGTACCACAAGGATCAGTTTTAGGTCCCTTGCTGTTTTCACTGTACATGCTACCTTTAGGCTCAGTCATTTGTAAGCATGGATACATCGATCTACATCACCAACTACCCCATAAAATCCATCCAAAATAAAAACATCAATCAGACATCATACATACAGTATTGTAAAGTCACTCTATATTGAACAGGAGGTCAATTTATATAAAAAGATTTTTTTTTCTCATTTTTGTCAATATTCCACATCTTAAAAAATGAGTTATTAAGATAAAAACACATTCCAAAGAGCGCTCCAGGTCTGCTTAGTCTTACCTGCCGTCACACGACAGTCACCAAGAGTCACTGTAATGTCATCAAGAGCCACAAGCCCACAGTCCCAGAAAGTCCCGCAGATCCTTACAAACACTATCTACAAAGAAAGAGAAAAAAAATAATTGTGAAATCATTTATATAAACATTAGTGTAGTTGAAAGTGAGTAATTATTTGTTATTGTGAACACACCACAGGACAGCACACAGTGCACCACAACGAAATGTGACCTCTGCATATGTTATGACTCCACATTAACTTAATTTTCCACTGTTTAAACTAAACTGTGCAACCTTGCTGCCCATATTTGGTGCTGAGCTTAACTGTCAAGATATCTCCTTAGGAAATCACTCACCATTAACATCTTGAATCCCCAGGATTACACTGAGCATTCCGTCTACGAAAACCTCTTGCGCCTTGGCACAAGGTGAAGAGATGATCTGTGCTTTCTTATCTTATTTTGAAACGGATACGTTTCAAACTCCACACATTAGTCAGTAAGTACATTTTCAGCATTAATCAGTAGAATGTTCGTTCATTGTCTTCAAAGGCTGTTTAAATGCACTGTCATGTTGTTAGACATACAGCTTCCATCAGTCATTATAAATTCCCTTCAACTCCAAGGCCTGGCACTGAAACACTAGCACTCAGGTCGACCCAGACTGTGAACAGAGGATTACACTCTCAGAAGGCTGAATAGGGTTAAATGGTTACCTTACTAATTAAAAGCCATGAAAAGGTAATACACTATTTCATCTGACTCGACCTGTATTCACTGTTCACTTTCTCCCATTTAATAATGGTCCCTTTAAACAATTGCCCCCCATATATTTTAGAAATACATTTTGAAAAATCTTCTGTATTTTTGCATAAGATTTTGTAAATCAGGTCTTTCACGAAAGGATATACAATTGGGAATTGTATATGCTTTGGATAAGAGTGTCTGATAAATTCTGTAAATATGAAACAAGTGAATCATCCAAATAGATTAGATCCTTTCAGAGTGAATCCGAACGCACCACCAGTCATAAGACTATTATTTTTATGTCTTTAAAAAGATGGGTATTTTCAACTAGCAGGTATTTCCCACTGGGGTTGAATTGGCAGAAGTGGCATCTGATAAGCTATACTTCTGAAATAGCTTTAATGTAGTTAGCTATTTTTTCTCTGACGCTTGCAGTGTAGCTAACTACTAGATTAAAACAGTAGCTTGAAAACTTGGGAAAAAAGCTACCTTTTTAAAGAACACTACGCTACACCCTACACATAAGTGAATTTATGCGAGCAATTATGTCATTGTGAACATAACACAGCACAGCACACAGTGGGCAGTTGACGGGAACAGGGACATCTGTGGAACTAGTACCTTTACTGCTGTAGGATTTGAACCGGCCAAACTCCAATCACGGGCCCAACTCCCTAACCATTACACTAAGAGTATGTACAGTAGACTTTCAGACTTTCAGCCGCAGTCATGTGTACTTCATACCATCAGTAAGCCATCAGATTATTACACAACACAGTCCTGCTTCTTTACGATTACCTTTGTTGGCATGGGTTTATGATAGGTGACGTCCACCTCCATCCACACGTCTTTGGTGCTGTCCGATGCACTCCAGATCTTCTCCTGGGCCACGTTCTTCTCATCGTAGAGGTACAAGGCCAGAGCGTTGTCGATCTTCCGGAAGCCGTGCAGCGAGTAGTAGAACCTGAGGCAGTACTTGTGGTTGCCGGGCAGCAAAGGGCCGTGAAGTCGGCCCACGTAACCCAGACGCGAGGCGGAGCGGGTGTTGGTCATCACGAAAGACCCTGGGTTGCAAAGAAGCAAAGCCGGAAGGGTGAGAACTAATTTAGGTTGAGTAACTGAAAATTCTCTTAGTCTGCAAACCCCCCACCTGAAAATCTAAATATGTGTTCAATTTTGCAGGCCTCCTACTACTACCACTACCCCTGGGTGTAAGCATTTTAATTTAGGGCATTAATTTAAGATGAGGTCCATCAAAGCGCTGTGAAAGCACTGAAGGCCTTACATTTAAAACGTCCCCACTGGTCATTTTCCTTCCCATTTAATATGCATTTCCATAAAATATGGATTAAGATGAATTATGCAGTATATAAGCTTTGCATTTTCTGCAAAGAGCCAAACACATGGCACTACAGGAAATGGTGCATAAATCCACACATTACAAAGTTTATATTAACGTTTCTTAAAACTAACCAGACACTGGTAAAAAAATGTACACTATTCCTTAGGAATATTTAGCAGCCTTTAGTTATGAAACACTGATTTTGCTGAAGATTGGCTCCTTGCCACAAATTGTGAAGCTGTTACAACATACATAACACAGACGATTCACAGAAAAACATAGAAGAGGTGTTCAATTATGAGACAAAAATTATATTAGTCATTATGTCCCTCACATTTCTGTAGATTAGCCTCATTACCCCATTCTTAAGAAGAATTTTGTTCTTAAAATCTACTAACATCGTTTTCACAACATTTTGACATTCACCAATGTTTTCTTTTTATAGTATGCATGTTTGAGCAAAATATTAGCTCACTTAGTTTTTTTTCTAAGTGTCTTAACTTTCCTAAGAACAAATTTAAGAAAAAGGAGACCTTTTGTTCTCCGTTGTATTCAACTCGGGCATGTTTAACAACACGTCTAAAGGTCATGCCCCTTTAACGTCAAAACAGCTTTCAGCTCGCATCATCCATTAATAAAACCATCATGGAAGTGACAATGTTACGCACCAGAGCCCGTAGTGTGGTCTCCAATCCTATAGACGTTTGGTCTGATAGAGACTCTGTTCCACATAGCGCCACCAATATGCTCCTGGTAGTACTTACACAGACTCGCCTCAAAGTCACAGTTGGCCACAGAGGGGTCAAAGGTGGGCTCTGTAGTAGTACCACATGAAAAAAAAACTGAATCAGATCAGAATTCAGTGCATAATTTATGTATGTGTGTGTGTCTGTACTGTATGTTGTAGGTCGCCAGACTTTTCTCTATGGTCACGGTCAGCTTGAGGAAAAGGCCACGGGCAGTTAAAGAGAAAGGCCACGTTCAGCTGTATTTTGAAGTGGGAGAGTTGCATAAGGTGTACCGCTGGCCGTTACGAAACCCAATTGCACTGACCTGTTTCAGAGTGGCAGAACTCGGGAGAAAAAGTGATGTCATCCACCGCCACATAGCCACTGCGGGCACTGTTGAACGCCACCTCGTATACAACCTAGACATGGACATTAAACACAGGACATTAGCCATAAATTGCGCTTTTTTCCCTCAAAGCTTTACTAGGGCACCAGATCAGTTTGACTTGGGCTCAGTTGCAATGGTGCATGGAACACTTAACCATAAATTAACAAATGGAACTGTCATAATAGAAAAAAAAGAGATAAAATGAGTTTCCTCCCATGTTTGTCATCTTTCTTTACCCAGTAACTTTTACATACAGTATTAGTAAATTGTGCTGCATTCTTCTTGTACAGACTTCTTGTAAATTAGTCATAGAAAATAAGATGTAGACATGTTTTCCTTTTGCGTCAAACAGCAAATGTGATTTAATTTGTCTTACTTGACATCACATCACATCCTGTGATGTGGCTATTCTATATACAACTATATTATTGAACAGTAATGTCAGAAATATCTAATTAATGACCATCGTAAATCCTCTAGATGCAATTTTATTCAATGTGTTTTTCAGTGTTTACTGAGAACTGACAAACTGGTGAAATAATCTGCAAATTTCACAACACAATCCTACAAAGCATGATAAAGGAGTGAAAAAAAGCTCCAGCCCCATCAGACAGTTCCCAAGGAGAAAACCAAACAAGACACTGTTGTAGCGGAACATCCAAGCATTCTTATATCTAAACAAGCTGCTATGGAGAGCTACATCGACCAAACAGCATCTGCCTGAGGCGACCAGGACCACACTCCAGCTCTTACAACCTCTTTATTTACACACAGCAAACGCTAAACTAGGCCAAAAGCCTCTACTGCCTGTTTATGGGAATAGAGCTGATGAAAAACAAACAGCACTTTCCCTGTCTACACACTGCCTTATGTAAGGACAGACATGCATCACATTCGGGTCTGCACTGCACTGCCCTTAACTGAATATTCCGACAGGGTTATACAATTAATTTAGAAATTATATATGAAATTGCAGTTGCCAAACTTGCCATGCATGAGACAGAAATTGTTCCTGCGTATCTACACAGTAGTACAAAGAATAACACCATGCAAATACCAGTACTTTCATAGAGGAATATAGTATATTTATATAATAAGGAATAACAACGGATTCACTTGATCAATATCAACATTCAACATTTTAGCTGTTATTATTAAGTAAACATTGATATATTGGTTATTCATTCATTTATTATCCAAGCCGCTTAAACTCTATCAGGGTGGCAGGGACCCAAGCCTATCCCAGGAACTACGGGCCCAAAGCGGGCCACCACACCGCAGGGAAGGTATATTGATTATTGATATCGATATTACTGATATAATAGTTGTTATTGATATTGATAAATGTATCAATACATTGATAACGCTGTCACCTCAAAGAAAGACGGTCCTGGGTTCAATCTCTAGGTCAGCTGTGGAGCCTCGCTGTGAGCCCACCCCGTGATTGCCCCCCCCCCCGAGTTTTCTCTGGGTGCTCCGGCTTACGTACTCGCAATCCCAATTGGGATTAAGTTGTTCAGATAATCGATGAATTAATAATTATATTAAAAAATAATAATTTTTCTCCTTATTAAACATACTGATATATCAAGAATTATATCAATATTTCAATATTCAATATATAGATAAATCTATATATTTAGTAAATAAAGTAAGATTGATACATTGCTTATTGTTTTGCACATTATTTTACTGTTGTTTTCAGCAATATATTGATTATTTCAATGTATAGAGATTTTCTTAAAATACAGACCAATTATAGTTGTATTAATATTAAAATAATCAATTTATTGATCAATTATAATCAATCAATTGCAATAAAAAGAATATAGAAATATATTAATACATCAATGCTAATCTACATTGATTACTGAAATATTCATATGACTTCTCTAATAACAATATATCAGTATTGTTTACTGTTACTTTATTTAAACAATGTTCTTGGACACTGATGTATTCAAATAAGCCAATGTTTAAATAAGATATCGAATATGTGTGCTATGCTACTTATTTTTATCTGAAATGTGGCAATATAATGATTATCTAAAACATTTCTGATTATCAATGAAAACCTTGCTATTATGTAATGCATTATACAATTCTAGTGAAAATTCCACTGAAAATTCTAGTGAAATGTGACGTTTTTTTTCCATTTAGTTACAGTAATTGGTGTGGTTGTACGCAGCAGAACTTTTCAAACTCACACGAGCATCATAGTAACTAAGAAATGAGACTAAGGAGAATTGTGGATTAATTCTCCTTACTTTCCATTTAGATCATTTGCTCCTCCACCTAAGTAAGAACTGAAGTGAGACTGATGCTTCTCATACGCTTCACTTTCAAGCTCTTTCCTTATGCAATGAAATTTCCAAGCGACAGCGGCAGCTGTTTTTGACTTTGTCAGAAACCATGTTCGCTAGAGGCCGTTTGTTTTCCCTGACACCATATTTCCATGAGCTGCAACTTCACCAGGAGATTAATGAGCAGATTTCACTGCTGCCCTACATTCCAGTGCCCGCTGTGGCCGGATTTAATTATGAAAATTCAGATAAAAGAAAATGGGAGGAATAACTCTGCAATTGGTCAAAGCATGAAGCTGAAGATCAGATCTCATTAGTGATACGCCAAATGTGCCCAATTATTTTTAATGAATGATTAGAAATTAGTGTCTTTTGGCAGAATGCCAATTTCAGATGCCAAATGATAGAGTGTGAGTCTCAGACATCTCCATAAACTCTAACATTTGAGTCCTGCACTGACCTCTAAGGGATGGTGTGCCTTTATGTCCACCTGGACCAGCTTCCAGTTCGAGGTGGCATACACCTCCGGCCTCCAGATCTCCTCGTAGTGACCTAGCTGGTCTCTGGTAAAGACGGAGAAGAAGTTGCCTCTTGCTTGGTTCCTCTGGTAATAGAAGGACAAGCAGCCGGACATTGGGGTTGTTGTCATCGGTGACACGAGTTTAGCCACCTCCTGGAATCCCCTGGCATAAATCGAGTCCACATACATGTAGTGGCCTAGAAGAGCAGCCAGAGGCACTAGACTCAGTAATTATAATTTGGACAGAGTCTCTAAATTGCTCAGGAAACGAGCACAAACCAGGAGGAGGAGGAGGAGGAGGATGTGTGGGAAGGAAAGGTGCTGGGAAGAAAGTGCAAAACCTTTGGAAAGCTTGAGTCAACAGACTATGTTCCAGCCCTTGAGTTATTACAATGTGCAACGCTGCTCTTTTGTTGGTGTGTACCTCTCTCATTCCTCATGGTGTGGTCGTCTGGAAGGTTGGACTGCGGGTCTCGGGAGAGGCTGCCTCCCACATACCAGTTCACGTTGGGGTTCCACTGGTTGCTGTAGCCACATAAATGGTCTTCTTCAAAACTGCACTCTAAAGACAGTAACATACATATTTATCTTACAGTGACATTTATGAATTAACACTATGCATTAAGGATAATAAACTAGACCAATTTGCCATTGTTAAAAGAATAAAAAAATAATAAAAAAATATATACCTATGCAGTAGCCAGGGATGACATGAATTTCAAAGACAGCAATGCTATTTGCTGCTCCTTGTGAGGGTCTAGCTTCAATTAAGAGCTGAGAAAAAAGAAAGAGATATGAAGAACCAACAACACAAGCTTTGAAAGTGAGTGATTATTTGTCATTGTGAACACAGCACAGCACAGCATACAGTGCACCACAACAAAATGTGACCTCTGCATTTTACCCATCCATGAAGGAACAGCAGGCAGCGCCCAGGGAGCAGTGCTTGGGGACATTACCTTGCTCATGAGTACCTCAGTGGTAACTTTGCCGGCCCTGGATTCGAACCTGCGACCTTCTGATCACAGAACACCCGAACACCCTACCGTTACGCCGCCAACTGCTCAGTGATCTAAGACCTATAAGCAGAGTGTAGATGCTGGCGGTGCACGATTCAGAAAATCTCCCAATTCGATACCAATTTTTCAGCTCATGATTCAATACATAGATAAATTTGTTTCCAGATTGCTGTTTTGAGTTACTTTTCCCATTTGACTGTGGCAGATCAACAAAAAAATCACACTGAATCAAATGTAGTTTACTAAATGTAAGGCATATGTACACATACTGACTGCATTTCCTTCATGCTCCCGCGAAGATTTCGACATAGTGCCATCTATAGGATTGGCGAGCTGAACTGGCGTCTGGGAAAAAGTAACCTAGTGCCATTACGTTTGCTGAAAAATATGAATTTTAAAATGTTGCACACGTCTAGTAGATGCTTATACAGTAATGGTCAGAGTGATATAATGGATTCGCCCAGGATTCCAAATTTTGTATATTTAATTAAAATTTATCAAATGAACATTTTAAATGTAAAAGTTACAATTCTATGAGGCGATTATGATTACGAGTCTTTTTAAAAGAGTTTTTAAAAGAACTCAAAAGCACAAAAAGGGAATTCCTGGCACGTTTCTCAGTCTTGCCTTCATTAAGTCTGATAACCTGCTCTACATAGAATTAAAAATGTGGTTTACACATAGAACTTCTCAAGTAAGTTGCTGTTGTCTACAATATTTCAGTACTATACAGTCTTTTACCTTTTTATGAACAGCACTGTGTGACCCTTTCGTATATTGTAATGTATGTATGCAATTTAAGTCCTCTTCATTTGAACTGTTTACATTTAGTCAATATCATACCAGTCTGTCTCCTCGAATGATCCACTTTCCAGAAACACTCAACCTAAATGAATGCTCTTGGAGTGAAAAAGACTTAAGACATCGCATGGCGCTCAACACGATCAAAGCTCATGCTGTCGTGTTAGTAAAACACTTTATACTCGGCTCGGTTTCACACTTTTCAAGGGGGCTGTGGACAGCCTTGTGACAATGTGTTGCGAAACCTCTATGCAACCTGAGAGCCAGAGATGGCAGGTCCATTTTAGCTGATACCTGGTAAGGACTAGAAGTATTACGAAGGTCCACACTGCCTATGAGCCAGCTGTCAGAAGGCTTGTCCGTCGTCCACAGCATGTGGTCAAAATTCTCGCCATGGGACCGCAAGTACACCTGGAGAGACCCTGATCCGGTGATTTGGTAGACCAGCCGCAAGCAGCTCCATTCAAATATTTCAAGTTTAGGACTTAGCAAAATGGCTTTGTCGGCCTCGCCCATGAATGAGGAGTCGGCAGTGATGAAGCGACCTGTGAAAAGATGAAGATGTTATTTGCAGTTTACATTAAAGCATTTTGCAGACATTCTCAATGAGAGTGACAGGGACAGTCTTCCTAGAGCAACTTGGGGTTAAGAGTCTTCCTCAGGAGCTTAATGCTGGTAGTTCGGGCAGTTTAGAGTTAGATCTGAACTCACATCCTCTTGCTCCAGCCTCGGGTTAAAAATCTAGCTCAGAGGCAGAACTGTGATAATTCTGGAAGTAGGATAGAGCTGAAGAAGAACCTACTACCTCTAGGTCCAACTTGGGGTTAAGGGTCTTGCTTATGGGTCAAATATAGTTAGTTCGGACAGTAAAATAGAGCTTTATTTCAACCTATAACTTCTAGGTCCAGCCTGAGGTTAAACTCTTGCTCAGGGGCAAAAAGGTGGTAGTTCTGGAAGTGGGACAGCTGGATTTGAACCTATGGCCTAAGCTCATTTTGGGGTTAAGGGCATTGTTCAGTGGGCCTAATTGTGATAGTTGTGACAATAGGAGAGAGCTAGATTTGAACCTTCACACCTCTTGATCCAACTTGGAAAGTATGAGATTAGAACCGTGTTTCTTGGTCCTACTAGGGTTCCTCTGGCAGAAAACCTTTGACCTCTAGGTCCAACTTGGGGTTAGGGGCTCCATGATAGAAGTTCTGGCAGGGATGGTGTTGGATTTGAACTTACGACATCTTGGTCTATAACCAAGTAGCTTACTACCATCACCCAGCCCAAGTCAGCGATCTCATCTAAGTTCTAATCAAACACAAATCTAATTTTAAAAAGCAGATCGACTTGTGTTGCTTTTGCATGCTTGACAAGGGTTTAAAGCACAGCTTACTATTTTTTGCCAAACTGATCTGGCACCAAAAACTACTTGTAGAAGTCTGAGTTGCGCATGAAACACAACTTAAGTAAAAACTGAATCTAGAGTCTTGAGCTTGTCTTTATGGACTACCAGAAGCTGGTGAGCGGCTAAGTTTGGCTTACTAAGTGAGGTCCAGACAGACTTTTTTCGGCATTGTTGCTTCAATTTAACTACTTTTTACATAACATTCTGAACCAGAAAATTCCCATTGCTAGAAGTCCCTGTTTTAGAGCTGCTAAAACACTGAGGCTCAGTTCTCTAAAACAAAATAAACAGTCCTAAATAAAAGAGACTATTAATGTCACATTCAGTAAGATGCCACATTCAAAGTAATGATCAGACTTTGTTGCTGTGGATAAAGTAAATCAAATGAATGGGTGGTCTGTGCTGCACCACATTATGGGGTCACCCTGCTCTTAGTTTTTAATCTGGCCAACAATAAATGAAAGATATAGAGGACATTTACATAAATCAACGACAAATTTATGTGCATAGTTCTTGTTAGTTTTCAGTCACTGGTTCTTTAATGTCCAGCCTGTCAGAAGCCAGATGTGATCTATATTGGCTCATTCTCTAAACCTTGGTTTATGCAATCATTGGGAACAAAACAACCATGATGAATTGAACAATTCATCTTAGCACTCCGCTCCAAAGAGATTGTTTAGAGCACTAATAGTATGCTATGTTCCCATTTAAACAGTTTGATTTGAATGTTTAAGAGAAAGTGTCCTTGTCCAAAATGAAGTAATCTTAGCAGACGTCTACATACTCAATCTGCCACATGTTCAAAATGCATCAAACACAAGAGTGTTATCTTGGTGCCGTTAACTTTTATAACCTTCTCCAGTACCTCCAGATGTTCTGATGCTGAGAGTGATTCACTCCAGATGCCAGTGAAGTAAATTTCTGTGTTATTTTGCCATGTTTCTCTACTACACCTTGACTTCATCTTTGGGAACTCTCTTATTTAGTCCACCATCAAATTATGAACCTTAAGACAACAATCAATTTAGAGACAAAATTCATGACTTCTTCGCTTGATAAAAGAAAAACCTTTTCTATTTAAAACTCATGAATTTTAATATTATTATTAAGTCAAAGGCAAAGGGTGTATATCTGTGTTAGTATTAATAAACGCAAAAGCTCGATGTTATTGACCTTAAATTCATGATCCTACACTCCATAAACTCTCATTTAGAAACTTCCATGGTAACAGATTGTGTATCCAAACACAGACTGAGTGATTACATAGCACTTTCTTTATAATTCTGTGTTGCAGAATTTGATACGGGCAGATTCTGTGAGTGATGACTGAATCCATAAAGGACAATTTTAGTGATTTTCTAAGCAAGAAAAAAACAGTGATTTATGAGTTTATTTCTCCTCTCCCTGTCAGCACTTTTACAGCAAAACTTCCAAAAGTTCCCAAGTCATCAAATTCTGAATCAATGAAACAAGACGGCTGTTTCTTTGTAACTCTGACCACAAGTCTAGACATGTGCTAGCAGGTGGTGATGTCATTGCCAAATGGAACTCAATGAAAGGCACATGGAGTAGTGGTGAAGAGAGCTCCAGAAATAAGGAGATAAACTGCTTCTGTAATCCCCAGCTCCCAAGTGACCGGGTTTCAGTCACACTACATGCTGCGACATCTCCCCAGGAACTTCATGGCAACTGGCGAGAGATTAGCTCAGACTCCTGCTGTGCCCTGCTACTCACTGCAGCTGTTCTGGGTCACAGTCTTCACAAAGCGTGGTCGATTAGATCTAAAGTCGCCCACTTGTCCCCATCCCTCGTTGTTCTGGAATAAGCACAGATGATTTGAACAAGGTTGGGAGATGTCAAAATGTTTCCAAATGATTACTACAGCTGTGTGAATGTGTCAGGAGAAAACAGGTTTGTGGGTTCACTCTCAAGATTGTATTGGACTTTTCCAGAGATGCATAGACTGCAAAACCTCCAGGCATGCATGAACTATCATTTATGGTTTTAACATCCCAAGTCTTTGTTGAGAGAGAAGTATGTTAATCCTCCTTGGAGGACAAATCATAACCCAAGTACAGTATGGTCTCTATGAACTGAAGAAGCCTTTTGGATGAGAGGTGAAACATTGTTAAGAACCTTAAGTCCAGCTGCCTTCGATTCAAGCTCTTAGGACTATCATGTCCTGGATGATTGTCAACCTATACAGACCTATACATATACTACATGCTCTGTACTAAGGGTCTCTTCTTCCCAAAAGAACATTTAGCAGACACTCTTATACAGAGCAACTTACATTTACAAATTTCAGCAAGTGTCTCCCTGACAACGGTTTTGTTTATTCACTTTTAATGAGAAGTTATCAGCTACTGAGATTTGCTGAATCCGAATCAGAAAACATTATTGATCCCAGAAAAAATAGCTTAAATTACTGCATTCAGCTGCACTTGAGCTCACCAAGCAGTGTGAGCGAGTGATTATTTCTCATTGTGAACACATCACAGTGCAGCACACAGTGCAACAAAACGAAATGTGACCTCTGCATTTGACCCATCCGTGAAGGAGCAGTAGGCAGCTGACATGGGCAGGACCCGGGTAGCCATGCTTGGGGATGGTAACTTGCTCATGAGTATCTAAGTAGTACCTTTACCAATTCAGGACTCAAACCACAGGGCAAACTCCCTAACCATTATGCTACCAGCTGCCCCGCTACCAACTGCCCTAATGTGACGATGAACTGTATTTCCACTACACCGCTATTCCTGGTGTTGCTCAGGAAACTAAACAGAGACACAGTCACGGCCCAGTCTGGGTTTACGGTGCTATTTAATGACCCATGGGGGAAATGTGGTGCGGCAATTTCATATCCAAAAGCCCAAGCCAGAGCGTGTCATATTCAGCAGTAGCTGGGCCAAAGACTGGCCAGCAAAAGTCCACAAGCCTTAGCAAGGTTGCCTCTGCCCATGCCTTTGTCTGCTTTCTGAATCGATAAAGTTTTTGTTCTCCACTGCACACTGGTCGAGGCCACACAGTTTTCTTCCAGCTACTGTTTACAACACTATGAGTATTTTGGCAATGACCGGCCAAACACATTTTTGGAGTGGAAACACAATCTTGCATGACACACTAAAGCATTAGTTGCTGTTTTTGGACAACTTGCAAGACTTTAGATGAAATTTGACAATACAAAATTTAGATTTTATGGCAGAAGTCTTCAAAACATCTTTTGTATTTTGGAGGTTTCTTAAATTCTAAGTAGTCAGATCAGTATGGTTTGTTATTTTAATCTCACTGAACAAAAGTTTTTAAGTTGTACATTTAGTAAAGTTATTTTACTGCATGCTTTAACCCAAGCTTTAGTATTGCTCCTTTGTTATACAAGCTCAACAATTTCAAACAAACAGTTTCAAACAATTTCTCAATTTCTCTGTATGAAGATGCAATTGCAGTGCTGAAAGATCTATACATTTGGCAAAAACTATGTGCATTTGCTCACTACTATAGTAGATCATTGCTGTCCGCATGCTGATTTGGAAAAAAAAAGGTTCTTTTGATCACTATGAAGGGGTGTAAAATGAAACCGGATTTAGATTAAAAGTCCTGCCAGTTTTAAATATTACCTCTTCACTTAATGGAGTACCCAACAAACTTATGCAAATATAAATTCCTAATAGAGGAACCTGGACTTCACCCTTATGCTTCCAGCTTTGCTCTCTGCTCTCAATAGCATGGGATACACTTGTACTGTTGAGTCAGATATTTGAATGAAATGAAATCTTTTTAGAGATGTGTTACTAGAAAGTAGAAAGGTTGGAATTTCTTGCAATTAACAAGAAACACAATAACACACTCCTTTCGTGGACACTCGCCTTTAGACCAAGAGGTTGTGGGTTCAAGTTCGAATTGTGGCGTTACCAACACTGGGTCCCTGAGCAAGACCCTTAACCCTAAGCTGCTCTCAGGGGAACTGTCCTTGAAATTAAGAAATGTAAGTCGCTCTGGATAAGAGCGTCTGCTAAATGGTGTAAATGTAAATATCTTGCCAGATTTTGGCAAGATTTTGGAATTCACCCAAATGTTTGCAAATTTGCTATTCAGACAAGTCTTGTGGAATAGATATGCAACCCAAGTATAAATTGTGTCTCAGTTTGAATATATGGAGACTTGTTCAATTTTAGTTTGGAATGCTCCAGTTAACTAGATGAGCGCAATTCTAAACAACTATTATGCAGATTGAGAAACAATGGGGTTGCATCAATTTTCTGGCCAGAATTTCTACCTTGAGGAACCATGGGTTCACACAGATGTTTGCAAGCGTGCTCTCCAGACATGCTGGATGGCACAGGAAAAGTGTAAGGTGAAGAACATTCATTGTACCTTCCTCGTTCACAGTCCAGGCTGCTTGAGCCGGATCAGACGCGTATCCGCATGTATCCTGCTCAAAGCTGCAGGAACCCGGCAGGAGCTGAAGCTGCGCCCTCACAAACGCTGCCACCAGAGATGCTGAGAAAGCAAAATAAATATCAGCTATTAACGCCACAATAACACACTCCTTTCGTGCATTTAAGTCACATCAAAGCCTCTTTGATGTTAGAACGGGAAGCCGATTTTTCCCAAATGTATTACGCATGCATACTGCGGGAAAAAAAGTTTCCTCCACATCAGAACAAGTCCACGGTCCCCAGAATCGAACAAATCTGTAGCAAACATTCCCCTGCGAGTCCGATGCAAAGCATCCAAATCAGGCATTCCACTCGGAAAACTTACGGTCTTACCTAGAAGGGCTGAAAGATGAAGCAGACGCATGGTAGAAGGCTGGGAACGCAGAAGATGTAGCTCAGAACTGCCAGGTCTTGTCAGAGAGAGTCTGAGATCAAACTAAAAGGCGGATGCTTCGTGGATCTGATCAAAGCGCGCAGACTCCCGGAGAGTCTTTTCTTTAATTTGCTACTACATCCAGGCTCCTTGGTTTGTATGGAGCTGTGAGGGTGTTTGGCATCATGTCCCGAGGTGGAAAGAGGAGGGTCGGGGTTTTGTAATTCGGAGCAGGCGTCCTGACTTCCCAAAAAGGGGCGCCATTGAGTCCTCTGGTGCATGCACTTGTGGTTAATCATAATTGCTTGGAGGCTTTATTTGTAGTTACATCGATGAAACATTACTCAAAACACCAGTAAAATTCGTGTTACAAAGTTATGAGTAAAAGTAATCGTTACCTTTAACTCTTGATGTTTAATTTATTTACAAAAGCAATAATTCAAAATGCAATTAAATATACTTTTCCAAAAAGTATTTCATTATCATTACCTATTGCATTACCTCGTCACCCACTGCTATTGACAATGGAGTAAATTTCAATTCAATCACAGTAATGGCAGTGCAAGTTCAAAATCAAATAATTAGCAGTATTGAAAGTTTGCTTCTTCTATTAACATTTCTAGTTTAGGCTTCTTGTAGAAATTAAGCAAGCACTTATTATTAAAATGACATAAATAAGCAATATACTGTAAGTAAAAAGCTGCAGAAAATGTATTCTGACCATGCAAGTTGGTTTTAGTAAATAACCTAACAGTTCAGCCACACACCCTGGGAAGGTTACCAGCTCAAATCCTGAAACGGTAAAGGTACCACTGAGGTACTTATGAGCAAGGTACCTTCCTGAAGCACTGCTCCCCAGGTGCTGTCCATGTCAGCTGCCCCCCTTCACGGATGAGTCAAGCGCAGAGGTCACATTTCGGTGTGGTGCAGTGGTGTGTTCACAATGACAAATAATCACTCACTCACTTTCACTTTAGGCTGACTCATGTGAGCAGTTTAAACTGTGTTTTCAAACCCTGCAAGCTTAATATAGTTTGGGATTAAAGTGCAGCACTATGCTATAAATTAGGACACAGACAAGTTCATAATCAAAATGACTGATTTATATGTTGTATTCATATATTTATATGTATATAAGTCAAATGTCCCATGACAGACCAATGTCCCAGACACTTACTATATTTACTCAAAGACGATTTCTGATATTGCATTTAATGGTTGCTTCTTAGATGTTTCCTCATAATTTGCTAAAATATGGATGAAGTCATGGAGTCACAAATCTAGTATATGCCTTTTAATCAGCTGTTAATCTTGTGATTAATTTATTGGGACTATTACTTTAACAGAAGTATTATATTTTAAGATAATTTCTGTTTTCTCAGCTGTCCTCATTGTATCTATAAGGGAATGAAAAACAGTCTTTAAGTCTTAACAGTGTAATTGCCTTCACCTTTTACTTGTTATAAGTGAAAGTTAGTTTTTATATGTCATTGGGAACACACCACAGCACAACGCTCAGTGCACCACAACGAAATGTGACCTCTGCAATTAACACATCTGTGAAGGAGCAGTGGGCACGGTATCTTGCTCATGAGTACCTCTGTGTTACCTTTACCATTCCGTGATTTGAATTCGCAACCCTCTGATCACAGTGCGATCTCCCTAACCATTATGCTACCAACTGGTTCAAAACACAGCTTTGCCAAAAAGAACATTGCTCATCTTGAGATGACATCTTGTTTTAAAATGGGCCTTTATGGATCCTATTGTTGTGGTGAGCTAAAAGACACATGGAGGGTCAAGATGGATTTACATTTGTATGGTTAAAATGATGTTTCCCTTTTAACTGATGGACAAGGGAACTTCCATCAGGTCTTTTTCATCAGCTTTTGTTAAAGAAAAGCACACACATTCCGTCACAGCCCCTGTTTGCTCTCAAGCCTAGAAGTGAAACATTATCATTAACGGACAGGCTGAAGTGTGCTAAGTTATTCTCCTAGAATGTAAACATATCAGCGGGAACAGTCAAGACGGACTTTAAACAAACCGTGTTGCTGTGAAGAGCTTGTGGCTCCAAGACCTCGAGAGCTTGCTGGCCCACCTTAGAAAGTCCTAGGTCTAAGTTATTGTGGCAAAAGCTTTGCAACCAGAGCAAATCTCTCTTTTACAGAATTTGCCCGTCCTTCTAATGTGGGGGTTAGTTCTTTCTTCAAAAATGGAAAAAAGCTAAGTCAAGCCAAGTGGAAAACCGCAGAATGTTTAAAAGGAAATATAGATTTTCTCTATTTCTCTTTGCGCCCAGTAGCTCTGTATACGTGTCATAAATACTGACTCTGTAACAGTTTGAATGGTTCCGCCGATCCCATGAGTGCATTTCTTTGTCCTCATATGTGCACACCTGCTTCTGTATTGACTTTGGACGTTGAGAGAACTGTTGTCTCCCAGAGCTGAGTGGTTTCAGTTTTACCATTTGCAAGCTAAGTTTACTGATTTAGCGAGTCAGACTACTACGCGTAAATTGAGGTGGTTTCCCTTCATGCATCAGCAGATATTTTCCATGACTTGTTGACCACAATGAGACACAGACATGGGTTAATAATGTCTCATTTTTTCCTCACCACGGAAAGCCACATCCAGCTGTTTTCTGGTGGGACTGCAACTGCCGTTTAGTGTAAGGTGGGAATGAGAGGATTCTGATGAACAATTGGGAGGCTTAAGACAATGTTTGAGTTTTTTTAGATTCAGACAGCTCTGGATGAAGGGCCAAGCACGGATGTGGGGCACAGCTGTTTCGTCTCATGGTGTTGCTTTGGGCCCCTCTCCCGCTGGTGATGAACTCCGTGCAGATACAGCTTTTAGTGTGTGTTGTGCATGGGTGTGTGTGTCCGTGTGGGCTGGTTTTTAGGTGGATGTGAGGACCCGATTCTTGTAAAATTCTGTGGTTTGTTAGATTTTTGTGACATTGTAAGTATATTTTAGTTTTTGAGAACCAGTTCCCATAAGTTCTGACAAAAATGCTTTTGCAGAAGAGTCATTTCTTTCCAAAAGTTTGCTTTTGCGTGCTGAGGTTAAAGGTAGAGTTAGGATTAATTGTACCTGGAGTGTTATGCTTGTCATTATGGGAGCCAGTGGAATCACCTCACAAAAATAACAAGACATGACTAGATATGTGTGTATATATGCACATACTTTGAGTTTGTGTGCATGTGTGTGTGAGCATGTGGGATCGGTTTGCATAAGGATGTGCATAAGAAAGGTGTGTAGCTGTAAATATTAGTGTAGATGAAAGGTAAGTCGTATGGACACTGTACTCTAAGTCCCCCTATAATACCCAGTATTTATTCCGTTATATACATTTGCTCCACTTTTAACCCCTGGTATTTACAATGTTATTATAAGACCCTGTATAACCACCAGTATTTATACCATTATTCTTGCATGTACCTTATATTGTGCCATTAAGTGATTTCTAGTATTAGAAGTAGCATCTCCCTGAATCAATTTGCCATAAACACTAGGTGAAATATTTTTAAAATCAGTATGCAACTCATATTAGGATATTATGCATAATAAAAGAGTTGGTCATTTGCATACCCATACTAAACACTTAAGGATCCTGTGGAGTTGCTTGAAGCTCTTCTAGGCATGAGTCTTGGCAATCCTTTCATTATTATTGACTGTGCTATGCAACAATTTTTATGACCTCAGAAGAGAAGCTGGTTTACTTGGCTTTTTTCTGTTTTTAATTATAGGTTACATATGCGGGAAGTTATCATTTGCAGACCTATACTCTCAAGTAAAGAAATTTGTGTAATAACCAATACGTAAAACTAAAATATATTAGGCAATAAAATGTTACAGCAGTGAATAGGCCTTAGACTACGCATAAGTCTGCATCTGTAGTTTTTAAATTGCAGACCTATACCACAGACTTAAGCGTGTTTTTAGAAATTTTGTCAAATGCATAGACTCATTATTTACAAATAAAGTTAGTATGCTGTTAAATCAAAACATCATGTTCCCCACTCTCTACTGTCCTTTCCTCCATCTATTTCTTAGTCTCTCTTCCATGTCCAGGCAACATTTGGACAGCATTCTGTAAATTTCCCCTCTGTCAGGAAGCCCGCTTTCTCTTGAGCGGCTGCTCTGTGTGGATCAGGCATGTTAGCATGTGTTTAGCTTGGAGGCCTCTGAGTGCTACCAATGGGAACAGAGGCCTTGGCGGATGATGAATCCTGTGCTTACCAAAAGGTTTGGCCTCTACCAAGTAACACCAAACAGGATATGAAGAAACTACTCATCTATAGCCTAAGAGTAAGATGTCATATCTCTGTAAAAGCTGATGCGGCTGATTCGTCAGGCATTAAGGATGTTGCCACGAAACTTAACTTTGCCATTTTTGGTGAACTATATTTGGAAAAATTTATAAACTCCTTTACATTCTAGGACTAAGGGAACAATTTATTCAAGACCCTTTAGGGAGTTCCATGTGTAACAATCACTGAAACATTCAGCCTAGGTGGACATTACTAAATTTGTCAGGGTGGTTGGTAGGGTAATGGTTAAGGAGTTGGCCCTGTCATCGGAAGGTTGCTGGTAGAAGTCTTAGCCCTGCGTTGTGTCAGCATCCGCCTGGGGTTGTTCCCTACCTCATGTCCCTACTCCCAGGATGGGCTCCAGTCTCTGTGACTCTGGTAAGGAGTAAGTGGAATGAAATTTGCGTGTAGTAAGTATCTAGGGTTTAAGGTTTTCATAAGAGAAAGTATCAATGTGAACCCTTTATCAAAGTCAGAACAAGCATGAATTGATTTGTGCATTTGGAGGAGTAATATGGAGATTGGTGTCAAAAATATCACAGATAAATGCACATGACCTCACAAAAGTCTACTTATTGTGTATGTTTTAACAATGTTTTAATCCTGATTAAAATTCTCTTTCTGCATTTCTGCGTTATCTAGCAACAATATTCACACACAATACAATACACACAAATTTTTAAATCCACAAACTATGAAAGAAAATGGTAAAAGGTAGAATATCAAATTTCTCATTTGGCTTACTTGTTATGAGCTATTTTGGACATACTGGACATATTGATGTACCTTTGTCTTTTTGTGTTTTGTTTACTGAGAATGATGCTTAAGAAGTATTATATAAACACCTTAGATTATGATTTATGCACAGAGAGAGCAAGATGCTATGGCCTCTATGAATGATATTATTCATTTAGCTTTATTGAGCAATGTTTGAACCTTTCATGAATTAATTATGCTCCACCAAGTCATTGCTATAAATTTTTATCCACTTAGTTGGACATCATGCTTGAAAGAGTTAAACATTTAACTATCAAACATGGCTGGTCAGATCAGAACATAATTTTTAAATAAAGATTTTATTTGCCATGGAATTTACTAGCACTTACAATAAAATTTCTAGGATCAATGCAGAAATGGAGCTTTTCATGACAACTTTTATGTGCTATAATGGGTTCCATGCCTGCTTGTGTAAATAAATAATCAAATAAATAAATAAATGTGCAATACAAATTAAAGTATAAAACAAGTAGTATATAACTAGCATACTATAAGTAGTGTACAATAAATTACTAAAATACAAACATCTGCCACACTACACATCGCACAGTTTAACAGTGCAGCCAAAAAAACAAACAAAAAAAAACAGATGAAGCTGAAACTGAAGATGAATGGTAATATAAAATCCCAGAAACCACGGTCAGTTCAGAATATTGGCTGAAAATGGAAGAGTTTTTATAGCCGAGGCACCAAAAAAGAGTCTGAAGCCAGAGCCGATGAGTGGAGTGCGTAGTTCTCTGAGCACAGAAAGTGTCAGTCAGTTTTATGGACTACAGCTGGCACTCATCAGCTCCCCTAACTATCTGCTCAAAACAGCTACAGAGAGATTTCAAGTCAGATCAGGTCTTCTGAATATGGCAAATAAGAGTTTATGGGTTAGGGTTTCCTGTTTTGTGTTGTGTTTAATATTTTATTCTTTTCAAACTTTTGAAATTTTTAAGTGAGAGGTTTATTGTCATTGTGAACACAGCACAGCACACAGTGCACCACAACAAAATGTGACCTCTACATTTGACCCATCCATGTTGGAGCAGTGGGCAGCTTTTTTGTAGCGCCCGGGAAGCAGTGCTTTGGATGGTACCTTACTCATGGTATTTGCGGTACCACATATCTGTGTTGTGTTCAAAAGTGTAAATTGACCTGTGTACTATAATTTCCCTTTACAAAAATTGTAGGCTTTTGGCAAACAGTTGCTGTCAGCCTTTGGTAATTTTGCCACAAACATATTCTGGCAAACTCCACTGCTTGCCACAAATTAACCACAAGTTTGCTGCAAACCTGCCGCAACTTTTTGTTGTTGTTGTTTTTGTCCCATTTATCTCCAAAATAATAGAAACAGTTGTTGCCAGTCAACTAACCTCGTTCTTGCAGGAAAACCATATTTATGAAATGTTTCAGTCTGGGTTTAGAGCCAACCACAGCACAGAGACTGCTCTGCTGAAGGTAGTGAATGATCTTCTCTTATCTGCTGATCAGGGCTATGCCTCGCTCCTAGTGCTGCTTGATCTTAGTGCTGCTTTTGATACTGTTGATCATGCCATTCTCCTAGACAGACTTGAACATGTTGTTGGTATCAGGGGAGTGTCCCTCTCTTGGTTCAGATCCTACCTTTCAGACGGCTATCAGTATGTGAATGTAAATGGTGATTCCTCTGAGCACGTCAGGGTGAAATATGGAGTACCACAAGGATCAGTTTTAGGTCCCTTGCTGTTTTCGCTGTACATGCTACCTTTAGGCTCAGTCATTTGTAAGCATGGAATTAGTTTCCATTGTTTTGCGGACGATACACAGTTATATATATCGGCTAAAGAGAGACAGCAATTACAGAAAATGGAAAAATGCTTATGTGACATAAAAAAGTGGATGTCGGACAACTTCCTCCAGCTAAATCTGGACAAGACTGAGGTCCTTCTTACTGGCACTAACGCCACCAGAAGTCAGCTATCTGACATCACGGTCAGTCTTGATGGATTATCCATTGTACCAAGTAATGTTGTTAAAAACCTTGGTGTTACTTTAGACTCCAATCTTTCATTTGATGTACATGCTTCTAACATTAGTCGCACCGCCTTCTTTCAACTCCGTAATATTGCTAAACTAAGAAACGTGCTATCCTTTCAAGATGCAGAGAAACTAGTTCATGCATTTATTACCTCAGACTCGATTACTGTAATGTCTTATTCTCTGGTTGTCCAAATAGGTTGTTAAATAAACTCCAGCTAGTCCAGAATGCAGCAGCCAGAGTCCTCACTAAAACTAAAAAATATGATCATATCACCCCAATTCTATCCTCACTCCACTGGCTACCAGTAAAATTTTGTGTCGACTATAAAGTACTTCTCTTGACCTATAAAGCTCTAAATGGTCTTGCACCGCAGTATGTGAGTGACCTCATTTGCACTTACAATCCGGCGCGTACGCTTCGATTTTAGTAATACCTAGAATAAAGAACGTTACCGTGGGGGGAAGAGCATTTGCTCATAAAGCGCCACAATTGTGGAATAAACTACCCGTTAGTGTTCGGAGCTCAGAAACAATCTCTGCTTTTAAGTCAAGGCTTAAGACTTACCTGTTTAGTCAGTCTTTTGTTTATTAAAATCCCTTTTTCTTAGTTAAAGGCGAGATCTGGGGGTTCATGGTCATTTGAGATTAAAGGTGAAAGGGGGGATTGGTGCTGTCATCCTACCACTCTGCTGATCGCTCAAGTTTGCAGACGGTGGTTTGGTGTGATGCCGAGACCCCTGGAAGCCCTCATGTCTGTGTTACCTTCCAGCTCTCCCTTCTTAGCTAGGCTGCCATAGCTACTCTAGCATTGCCGGAGGTTTGGTTAGGGCACTTAACTTTCTCCTCTCTCTTCTTCTTTTTCCGAGCTGTTCCCGAGCTGATCCTGGGATGGCGCTTGGCTGATCGAACCCTCACCGGGACTCTTTGGAGATGCCCCGAGCTGACACTGACCATCTCGACCCTACCAACTGAACTCACCAGGAGTCCCCGGAGACGTCCTGAGCTGACGCTTGACCTTGTCAACCCTCCCGAGCTGATCCTGACCCACTGAACCCGCACCAGGACTCCATGGGGACATCATCATGAAACCAACTGGGATTGGACCCTATGGACGTCTACTGACTTAGCAGCACAATACTGAACTAATTTCAGCTTAATATTGCTGAGAGGGTCCTGCAAGTGGCCCAGCAACAACCCGGGATTCGAAATATCCCTTAGACTATTTTTGTATCTTTGCTTCTTTAAATAACTAACAACTCATCTTGAACTATTGCTTGTTGTACATTAAATGTTCGTGTGCCCGGTCGCCCGAGGAGGATGGGGTCCCCCTCCGAGTCTTGGTTCCTCTCAAGGTTTCTTCCTATTAGAGGGAGTTTTTCCTTGCCACTGTCGCCTCAGGCTTGCTTGTTGGGGGGTTTAGGCCGGTTATATGTAAAGTGCTTTGTGACAATGACTGTTGTTAAGAGCGCTATATAAATAAATTTGAATTGAATTGAATTGAATTGTTGTAAGGGTTGTACTACACTGGACAGAACAGTAAAGAACAGTAAATCTCATAGTGCAGTTTAGTCAAATATTATTTTAGCCAATAGACATAAGACATACACTGACTTTATTTGTAGCATCTACCATGTAGGTCCACTTGGATTGTATACAGTTAGAGACTATAGTTCATCTGTGGACATGTACAGTCTGTGTTTGTCCTCAACTAATCTTCAAACAATTGATCTATATCATCCATTTGATTCTACAAATTTTGTGGGCGCTAACCCCTAGCAGTATAGTAATGATGCAGTACAACTCCCAGCATCTTTCTCTTCATTTCCAAACAATTTGGAACTGATTTGGTTCTGATTACAGCTGATTTCAATTCCCAGAATCAAATCCATTTCCTCGCATGCTCGATTACAAGAATATAAATGCAAGCAAAGATGTCTTGTCAAACACACAATGATCCTTTGATAGTATGATCTTTGATAGAGAGATCTTTCCAATAGTTTCCAAAAAAGTACATATATTTACTTTACACAGTGCGTAAACATCACATCTCCATGTTCAGTCAAGCAGTGATACAGGAATCTGATTATAAGTTCTTAGCCTAAAGTAAAAGACACTGAATTAAACCTTAAATAAGCATTTGATCATTAATTATAAACTGTGAGTTAATGTAGTGACATAACTTGCAGAGCTGCTAAACAACTGTGTGGAATCAATTCCAAGCTTTTGAGGTCTCCTCTCAATTCAGAGCCCAGAATTGAGGAGCCAGTTCTTTCTTAAATCAAATCCCATCCCTAGTTTCACAGTACTGTTAAGAATGACATACAATCTAAATAATAGACATTTGAAGGCCCGTGGTCAGTTTCCAGTGGTGAATATGGCAAAATGTGACAGATGTTTTGCACAACAGCAGATCATTTGCACTGTGATTGTACACGTGAAATATGTGCAGCGTCCAGAATTATGATGTACTGAGTTAAAACAGATAGTTAACTTCAGTGGCCACCATGCATGAAAGACCTGACATGAGGGAGGTCAAAAAAGAGGTCACACTAATGCTACAGGTTGGGCTTTGGATGTGCCATATTCAGTTCCCAACACTAAACCGCATTTTTCCACATCATTGCCAGCTTACATGCTGAAACCCAAACCAATGACATCATAATACAGATAATCATTTATAACGTGTTTAAATATGATGTTACTGAGACAATATTTAGGTTCACTTTCTCATAACCTTCCTGCTATTGGTACCCAGACAAGTGTTCACTAATATTTCCAACGATAGACATGCAGCTCCCTTTAGGTCAGTCTGTTGGAAACATTACTTAGCTTCACTGATACAACTTGGGAGCTCTTTCAAAGGGCCAGAGTCCCAGAGAAGTGCATCAGACACACGGAAGGAGCAGGGAAAGAGTCCAGCTGAGCTGAATGGTAGGCCAAGATGTAGACAACGGATCCAAAATCTTGTCTTATTGTAGCCATAATTTTTATTGAAACACAAAAGGAAGACTCTGGGCTGGACAGTAAATGCAGTATCTTATCCACTTCTACACCAAGACATTAGCATTTGAGTTCAAGGTTTTAACTCAGATACTCATGAAAAACATGAAACTCTAAGGTAACATAAAGTATGGCATCTTTAAAACATATTTTCCTATACAATAAAACTACAAAGACTGGAAACTTTAAAAAGTCAACTGTAAGATGTGGCTAATCAAGTAGATATACAGTACTGTGCAATGGTTTTAGGCAGGTGTGAAAAAATGCTGTAAACAAAGAATGCTTTCAGAAATATAAATAATGATTGTTTATTTTTTATCAATTTACAAAATGCAAAGTGAGCGAACAAAAGAAAAATCTAAATCAAATCATCTATGACATCTTGTTACATAAGATTCATGTCTTGTTAGGCACAAAATACATTTTCCAGATCCGTTTTGGGACGAAATGAGATTTCAGTTCATCATAATTCAGCAACAGCAAAGAGTGCAGGTTAAAGAATGTTGACATTACAGTTTTTGTTCCCGGAACTTCCCATCACTTTAGGAGACATTAGTGACAGAATTGCCTCTGAGAACAAGACTGTATCTAGTTTTTCAAGTGACTGCATTACAATACATATTTTACTGTATTTTTGTTATGAACTTAACATATATTATTATTAAGAAACATAATGTAACTGTAAATTAATGGACAATAAGAATTAAGCATGGTGCATGATACAATTTAAGAAATAACCTTTAACGTTTTATTTTGAAGGCGACCTTATAAAATGGGTTAAGACGTGCACAGGCCACTTCTTTGCTCCAAAAATACAGAGCCACTTGTTTTATGTGGGTCAGTAATAGGCAGTCAGGCCTCTGTGGTTGTCTCCACTGTGATGGCTTGAGTCCTTCTCTTAAAAAAGGAAAGCCATAAACCGGCAGAGGAAAATTATGTCACTGTCTCTAGGAGATGAACCGCATGGCAGCAACAGCTCTGGATAAAGAGACTGATGCAGGATCATATTGTACATTGCTGACGCGTTCATCTAAGGATTTTGTGCATTTTGCCTCCACTTCAATTTGCATTTTGTACATTGCAAAATTCCTGAAGATACAGTGTGTGCTGACTCTGCAGTTCTCTGCTGAGGGGTGTCTGAAGCCCATCCTGTAATTTGGACAGAAGCCCTAATTTTCTGCACGGAGAACACGATCCATGCTGAACGATTTTCAACACGCATCGAGGATAATGGGAAGAACAGGTGAAGCAGTAAAGAGGGGAAGTTGGATGCCATGCTGAGCACGAGCTGAAAGACGGATTTATATAAACCAGCAGGCAGGCCTGTTCACATGGGAACGATGAGCAAATTTTAATATCGTCTTGGCCTATGCAGAACGTGTAAGTGCGGGTGGGTGGTGGTGGGATTACAGTTGACTTTTATTCATTCCTAGATTACATGATTGTAAAAATGCATATTAGAAAGTTGTTTTGAGCGAAACGTCTGTGACATTGGGGAATATTGTTCATACAGATGTGCAAGAGAACAGCAGTTGAAATTGTAGGCACACAGGATTTGCGTACATGTACGGGAGTATTTCCAGTCCCCAGATTCCAGTTTCTGAGTCATTCACATCCTGCCAGGTATTTCAGCCCCATTACTGATGGTTTGCTGCATCAGGGACCAGGGACCGACTTCTTCTGAAATCAACTTTCCTGTCTGCGGGTCCTTGGCTGGGTTCAGCAAGCACAACAAAAGTTGCAAACGGTAAAGATAAAATCAGGAGTAAAGGGGAAAGTGTGTTAAGGATGCTAAAATTCATGAACGAAACACTTCTGACAAATATTTGAGTGTGAAAATATTAAAAGCTGTGAAAATGTTTATTACATAAAGTATGAAAGCTCACATAAGGTGAAACACCCTTATGGCTGTTTTTGAAATTCACCGAAGCTTATACAAGTAGCACTTGAGCGAGCAAAGCTCTGTGTACGGTTCTGTATATCTTTGTTTCCTGTTCAAAATGAAGAGTGACTTTGTGAGGACTAACATGAAGCGCATGTGGTCCTGCAGGGCTCAGAGGTAAGCTCCACACTCTGGACACTCTCCTACCATGGGATTTGAACTATCACTCATATGGCAGCAGTTATATGGGAAGAAAAAAATCCATTAGACACATAATAATAAAGGAAAAAAAGACTCCACATCTTCCCAAGGATGAGATGAAAGACAATTCCATAAAACTTAATGTGATATATTAGAGAGAGAATTTTTGCTATAGTGTGTACAATGCATCAAGAATTTCAGCTTTTGCCAAAATAATATTGCATTATTTACCTAAAACTTTATCTAGGCTCTCAAAAATACCCCTCTAAAAATAACACACATGACTAAATGTTATTTAACTGAAATCATATGTACACAGTCACATTACATTCTGAAGCAAGAACCGCTCACAACACAATGTGCAGCGCAATTTGGCTTTAGTCCTTCTAACAGCTTACTGGCCCCATTGAAATGATTTAGAGCTGCGTATTAAAGGAATCTACTGAACTCCAGTCAGGAGCATTGGCCTATGCTAACAATATTCATCATCACAAATGTCTAAACTACAACCTTTTTCCCAATGTAGCAACTCTAACTAATATTGTTGATCTACATTAAAGGCCAAAAACACATTTTCCTATTATGATGCAACTGCAATGTACTGCGTGACCTCCTGTGATCTGTTATGTGACTAGTGGACCAAGCCCACCAGGAAATGCCTGGTGTGAGCACTGAAAATCAAGTTCTCCCTGCAAGAGATGGGAGGATGAATGCTTTGGAAGCAAGCCTCTTCTGAGAGAACACCAGGAAAGCACCCCCCTCACTTTTTCCACATTTTCTTGTTGTATGACATTTTAGAAATGTGTAGTCTGCTTTGTTGAATTTCAAGTGAAAGAGAGAGGACGGCATGGACAAATTAGATAATAACCAGGCCATCAGATCAACTTGTTTGATAGAATACACAAGAATGTCTCTGTTTGGGGTAGACTGTGTCAGCTACTAAAGAATTAAAGCATTTTCTATATAAAGGTATGGGCTAGTTTTGAACGTGCCATAGAAGCACATTTATTTAAACATACTTATTTTCAAAAGATAAATGTATAGGAATAAATGATTGGCCATGGCTACTTAACCAAAGACACACATCACACAAGCACTACTGACCATCTCCCTCTACTGGGCATCACCATAACAACAGGCTTTGTCCCTGTAACAATCAGTCTCTACTAAGAAAATTGTTTTTGTTGGAACACTAAATGCACATACATTCCATTTGTTCTCACTTTGAAATATTGTAAACTTTGGGGTCTTTTCCCTTTTTGTGTCAGAGTCCTAGTCCTAGTCCTTTACTCAGCAGGTAACTGCTAAGAAATTATACTCAGAAATTAATGTAATTAATCTTCGACTAGTCTACGTGTACAAAACCTAAACCCATTTAAAAACGAAATATTTAATGTATTTTAAGCTATTAGATATTAGATATTTTCAAGTGATTAGGTGTAGTTGAAAATTGTAAATAAAACATTTTCAATGAGCATGAAAGCCATGGTTCATTTTTTAATTCTGGCAGAATAAATTTGCTAATAAAGTGCATCACCACTCAAATGCGTAAAGATTATTATTGCCATAAGACATAATTATGACGTGTCTGCAAATTAACGTGTCAAAAAGAAGGTTTGGGCCTTCTTTAAATAGCAATATTTCCTTTCAAATAAGTTTCAAATGTCGCCCTGATTGCTTTTTATTATATATCTCTCCATAAAAACGTGATTTCATTCATTCATTCATTATCCGAACTGCTTAATCCCAACTGGGGTCGCGGGGGGACCGAAACCTGTCCCGGGAACCACTGGCGCAAGGTGGGGACCAACCCTGGGCAGGCGCCAACACACCGCAGGGCTAAAAACGTGATTTATTTATTTATTTATTTTTTGCTTTTTAACCTTAACCTTTAGTTTAGTTAATTTCCTTTTAAATGTTGAGCCTGTTGTGTAGACGTAATTCTACCAACACGTCACAGAATTCCAATTCCAGTCCTTCGGTATCACCTGCAGTTTTTATTTATATTTATTTTCTCATTTTCAAAACATATGAGTTAATTTACAACAACTTTAGTTTAATCTCTCTGTCTTGTTTATAAATTTCCTTGTGCTCAAAAATAAAATGATTAAAAAATAATAATAATTGTCCCGTCGCCACGACAAACCGCAGTGTGCGCCTGCGCGAAGTGAGTCCCACATGTCCCGGATAAGGTTGAGTCACTGGCGCTGACGTCACTGGCTCTGTGAAAATGGCTGAGTCGGAAGAGGAGGTGGATGTGTTGGTGCAGAGAGTTGTCAAAGACATCACCAACGCTTTCAAGAGGAACCCCAACATGTACGTACCTTCCCTTTAAACTATCTTTTCCAATCCGGCTCCCGTAACCGCGCACACTTGACGCTTGTTCACTCAGCAAAACTACTTATTCGTGCTAACTGACTAGCTCTCGCTGCACCGGACAGGTGTAAGTGAAGCTAGCTTGGCTAGGCTAATGCTAGTAGATGCTGTACAAGGCGCGTCTAGCCACAGTGGAGAAAAACGCACCTGTCGTCTTCCCTTCAAGTCTTTATCTATAAAATTTAAAGAATTAAGAAGATCGTTTTACTTTAACCTGTCGCTCTACGCTTTTGCAAGCGAATACTCGCTGTGTTGCTGTCGGTTAAATTAATAATATTATTAAGTAACTGAACTATGGCTTTTGTTTAGACAAAACAGGGTTGTTCTAGGTTGTGCAGCAGATTTGTTTGTTGTTTTAGATGCTTTTTTGTTATGTTATATGAGTTTACAGATTATAGTTAGCGAACGTCAGAATACTGAACTAAAATATATGTCTAATCTGTTTGCTGTAAAGATTATAACCGTTTGATCGCAATGTGGATGTGTTTTCATATTTGATTAATTCACAGTATGGGTAATGTGTGCTTAAATCTGATGGCACTTACACATAGGAGTCTGCTCTAATGTTAACTTTACAGTTCTTATATTACTTAAAGGTAACTTCTATTGAAAAGAAAAAAATCTTTCATCTAATCTCTGTACCTCCGCTGTCCCTCGACATCATGCCAAATGTGTAGCAACGTTCTTCCTTTCGCAACCAAATGACCTCGTACCTGTTTGAGACATTTTGTCCCTGTGCTTTATTTGTCTGTGCTGCTTTTTTTGCTTTGTCAGAGATGAGATCGGACTCATTCCGTGCCCGGAGGCCAGGTACAACAGAAGTCCCATCGTCTTGGTGGAGAACAAACTGGGGGTGGAGAGCTGGTGTGTGAAGTTCTTGCTGCCCTACGTGCACAGCAAGCTGCTGCTCTACCGCCAGCGCAAGCAGTGGCTGGACAGGGAGGGTGAGAGTATGTCTTTCTCCGTATCCAATTCCAATGACTTGGGCTAAATTGTCGCAGACATGCGGCAAGGACACGAATTCAACAGTGAAAGTGAGAGGCGTGAAGGTGGTAGATTCATGCCTCGTACGTTTGTTTGATTTCTTTTCTGATTTTTGTCAGTTGATGTTAAACCAGATGCAGATGGTCTGTGCTGTGATGCTTAACTGAATGTTTTCTCTCCCGTTCAGCTCTGGTTGACATCACTTGCACACTATTGCTGCTAAACCCAGACTTTACCACTGCTTGGAATGTCAGGTAATGAACTAAGCTCTGGCCCTAAGACTTTAGCCCTGACCCACTGCAAAACTGTTATTTATATGTATGCACATACATATTTACACACACACACACACACACACACAATGTTTTCTCTTTTCCCACTGATAGTCTGTAGTGTATCTCTATTTTTAGACTTTATTTTATCTGACTTGCTGATTCTGTTTTTGGCTCAGTCACAGGGTGCTTTTTATAGAACATTGCTTCATTATCATTTTTAAAGAAAACGTGCCCTACAGGGACTAGATGTACCTTAAGAGATGTGCAGCATTTCAGTAAACATGTTTTTATTCCAGTGTGATTGTCTGCTCTGGGCAGTATGCTTTGTTTCAGATTATGTTTGTATAGGAGCAGACACCAGATTTGTCACTTGGGCTAATATTGACCCAGTCTGAGTCTTCTGGATAATTATGTTAGGCTCAAACGGTTGTTGGATTAACAGATAAAGATATGGACCATTAGATGGCGCTATAGTCAACACCCAGTAAACCTGACTCAACAGCTATTGTTACTTGCACTGATAGCCTTAGGTTGGGTCGGTCACAGTTTTTTTTAATCAGCTGACTCTTAATTTTTTAGGAAAGAACTGCTTCAGTGTGGAGTGTTGAACCCAGAGAAAGACCTCTACTTGGGGAAATTAGCACTGACCAAGTATCCGAAGAGCCCAGAGACATGGATACACAGGTTAGTTTGATTGTATAACTTCGAAAAGAGAAATGAGCCTCGCAATTGTTTTAAGTGATATTTAGTGCACTAGGTAGGGAGTTTGAAGATACTTTAGACTTAATCACATACTAATGTAACCTCAGACTTATTTGCTTTGAGAAGGTAATATTACAGATGTATGTAAATGTCCAAATCTAAATATATTTGCCTTAAAAATTACATTGAAAAGTCAGTGAAGGAATATCCGTCATCTAAATTATGTCAGGTGAGCAGTTCTCTGAAACTGTGGATATACATGAACTGGTCTAAGCAACCCTCAGTCCTTGTGATTGTGGGCAAATTAGGAAGGCTTTTTCAAGTTCCTATTATAATGCATTTCTTTACTCTACCACATCAGATCAGGTGCTGACAGATCACGTAGTCATAGTGTCCCGTAGGAGGCTTTTTTTTTCCTTTTTTTTTTTTTGAAGATGAGGGTCACAGAGCCTCTGCAGCTCAGTATTTTGCTGTACTCTCAAGGGGGACTTGTATGTTATGACCTTGATTTTCTAGACTCTAGTTTTTTTTTATACCAGACTTCTAGTGCTGAGGGTTGAATTTTTGGAGGTGACTTTTATACATACTCACACACACAGTAGGTATAGAGTATGTGAGATGTAACTAGATATTTGTTGGATTGATGAATCTGATCGAAAATTCAAATCATGGGTTTTTTTTTGGACGAAATGTCGATATACGTATACAATATGCATCTTTTTAATTCGTAAAGAAAATTTAACATAAAATGTTCCATTATGCTCTTTTAAAGCAGTGTTTTGTAATCGTGTTAACCATGGCAAGAACAAGCAGGTCAAGTGACCTTCGTAAATTTTGCGTATCAAATGTCTGTTACCTGCTTCTGGTTTAAAGATGCTAAGCTGGAGTCACTGTGAGTCTTAATGACCAATTTCTTGTTTTCAGTTTTTTCTTAAATTTGTTCTGAAGAAAAAATTACATTGGATTCGTAATGTTCTTAAATTATTGTTCATGAGTCCATTCATTTAAGGATGTTTACATTTATAGTATAATGTACAACTTTAGAAAAGAGCAAAGTGTTTTTTACTGTTCTTAGATTATGTTTACAGGTAAAAATGAAAATTATTATTATTAAATTAAGCCCTACAACCTGTGGCACTGCAAATATTGCCCATTCCTAGGTGTTAGGTATTGGGGCAGTTGGTAGCGTAAGTTAGGGAATTGGCCCTGTGAAAGTCACTGGTTCGAATCCCACACTGGTAAAAGTATTACAGTGGTACTCAGGAACAAGGCATCTGCTCCCAGGGCGCTGATGGAGATGTCCACTGTTCCTTCACGGATAGATCAAATGCAGAGGTCACATTTCATTGCGGTGCACTGTGTGCTGTGCTGTAGTGTGTTTACAATTTCAAGTAATCACTCACTGTCATAAGGGCTGAATATTTTAGCTCCCGCCTAAGCCATGAGAGGCGTGTGTAATATGTGGTGTCTGTGTCTGTTGCAGGCGGTGGGTGTTGCAGCAGCTCCACAAGGAGTGTTCTCCAAGTCATTCGGGTCACAAGGAGCAGCAGGTCCAGACTGGCCAGCGGGGCGACGGTGAGGCGAGCCGGCAGAAGGAGCGGCTGCAGAGAGCTCTACAGGAGGAGATGAAGGTCTGCGCAGACGCCGCAGGGCGTTACCCCAGCAACTACAACGCCTGGTCCCACCGCATCTGGGTGCTGCAACACATGGCCAAGGGCAATCTGAAGGTAGGTCCGTGTTCCGCACACTGCCACGTAGGCCTGGGCGAGATATCGAGTGCCATGATATGAACAATAGTTTTTAAATGCATCATTTGAAAAGCAAAAAAATGATGTTAATCTGTTCCATCATACCTTGTGTTCCTCATTTTGACGAAAACCCACCTCCGCCGTAGCATTTTTAACATTGAGTTAAATACGACAGACTTGCATTTCTTGTAATGAATTTGAATTTTAGTTCTTGCTGTGCTTCATTAGTTCACAAAACGGCTTAAAAAGAGTGTGTTAAAACATTTTAAAATGTCAGATCTACTTTTTGAGTAAAATTTAGTAGGAAGGAAACATAGACACCTCGTATATATCATCATTTAGTCCATGAATATCTAATATGATCACAGCCAATAATAAGACTAGAATTTTGAGTGATATTGGCCAGCCCTACTGCCAGGTCTTGTTTGTGCTAAACGTTCTCGCAGTCTCGCATTTCTTGTAATGAGTTAGGTGTGGGTGTGCCGTGTGTGTACACGTCAGATTCCATTTGGCTTCAGATGTGATTACCGCTCAGCGTGAGACAAATTATAGTGGGCAGCGAAGAACAGTGTTATTGTACATTATGCGTAATTATTCAGTTAGATCTGAGCACCTGAAATTATTCAGTGCTCTTTGTGATGATTGCAGACTCCTTAGATGAAAAGTGTTTTTAAGCGTTTTAAAAATACTCAGTCATTGAGTTCTGATGAAATAAATAAATCTTTCTCAAGTAGACAAAAATAGATGGGAATTATAAAATAATAAAACTGAATGTTCTATTAGGTCTTCTCATGAATCTCATAGTGGTCCAATTTTTATAGATCTTTTTTTTTTTTAATCATAATGCTTTCATATTTTATTCCCTATTTAGTTAATAGGCATTTTTTGTTCCTTTTGTTTTGGCCTCATGTCTAAAAGAGGCTTAGATCTACAGACAGAATGTCAAATCGTTTTTGATAGTGTATGACCTTATTACTGTCTCTTCTTGCTGTCTGGATCCTAGTAAAACCCTTTGGGGCTTTGAGAGGTGACCTGCTTTGTTCGGGAGTGTTTCCTCGCTGCAGAGAGCGAGAGAGAGGAGAGCGAGCCGGAGCTGGTAGTCAGGAGAGCTTATTAGATCTCAAGGTTCACTGAATCTCAGACTCTTTGATGTGTCCTTATCGGCCCTTAATGGGATTCAAAATTAGGCAAATGTTCTGGGGCACGATCCCAGCCTTGCTGACCGAACCGAACAGAGCAGGAGGGGGGAAATGGGTTTTAATGGTCCGAAACTGATTTGGACATCACATAAGTATTATGGATCTATTTTAAGGCTAATTAGTTAGGAGCGTAATGTTGCTGCCTTGCATCTCCAGTGATCAGGGTTAAATTTGTTTAATTATTTACAAAAAAATAAATTATTTTATTTTTTCAATAGCTGTAGATTGTTTGAAATTGAATTTGCTTGGAGATCATGTGTGTATTGCTTAAAATTCCATCCATAGATTTCTGTGCAGATCTCTTAAACCACCTCTTTATCTCTCCAGATCAGCCTGTGCTTAAATTGCCTGAATTCTAAAGCAATTGACCAGAACAAACTCTGCTCACCTACCCGCTTAGTCCCCCTTCTCCAGATATGGGGTTAGATCTGGGGAAAGTGGCATAACGTGAAATAATTTGGTTTTTTCATATTACCTGGGTTGAAAATGTAGCTTTAAAGGGTTTGTGTATCTTGCTCATGAGTACCTCAGTGTTAACTGTACCGGTCTGGGATTCGACCCGGCGACCTTCTGATCACGGGGCGAACGTCCCAACCGTTACGCCACCAACTGCCAATTGGTCTGCGACTTGTAATGGTGACGCAGTTCTGATCGTTGGTGAGAGTGAGGCATCTCACAAGGCAGGAGATGTGTACATCCTGGCAACGTCCCAACGTATTGTACCGCATAACTTGCTGTGTTTGCCTGCTGTGCAAAACAAAATATATATTTTAATTATTTTGTTGTTTCGCTTTCGTCAATATAAGATTGCATTAAACAATGTATTAAATGTTTCATTTTATGATATATAAGGCTTGTTATTACTTATTTATACTTTTATGCACTTGTTTTTAAATGATGCAAGTCTAAATAAAATGACAGGGATGTTTATACAATAGTAATTTTTAGATTTGCGACGTAACTTTGAAAGGCATATGTTGAAACACTGTAAGGCAAGGTTTTACTGTATATAGAAAAAATATCCCAAGTTAGCGTTGCTATTTTAAACAGATAAAATATTTATATGTTGTAAAGTGCAGTGTTCTAGTTTGCTGGCTGTTGTACTTTGATGTAAGACTATGTCTGAATGTCCAAGGCATGTGTGGCGGTGAGCTTGAGTTCCCTGTGTGTTGTTATGAACAGTTCAACACTGCGGTGATGCATCCTGATGTAGAAGTCTTTTGTCCTTAGTGCTGGAAGTGGTATAGAGCTGAATTTGAGTATAATACCACTAGGTCATGCGCTTATCCGGATCAACTTCAAATTGCGTAGACAGTCTCCCTGGAGCAACTTTAGGGTTAAGGATCTTGCTCAGGGATCCAGTGACGGTTCTGCTGGAGGTAGGATTTAAACCCTCAACCTCTCGCAGGCCCACAGGCCTCCACCTCCAGCCTAACGTCAGGAACTATATTGCTCTTCTGTTGCAGATCCTCCACGACGAGCTCTCCTCCACCAGGCTGTGGGTGTCCATGCACGTGTCGGACCACAGTGGCTTCCATTACCGCCAGTTCCTGCTCAAGACCCTGCTGGGCGAGCTGGGCCAAGACTGGGAGCGCTCTCACTCCACAAGCTCCCGTCTCTGCCCCCACGCCTCGCCCGGCCTTCGTCCCGCCGCCCAGCTGCCCAATGGAGGGGGTGCGGCGGGTTCGACTGAGGACCCCCACGCTGACACCATCCCTCAGCTCTTCCACGATGAGATGGAGCTCTGCACTGACCTCATCGAGTCCTACCCGGGCCATGAGACGCTGTGGTGCCACAGGTGAGAGTAACACACACCTGCTTAGGACCAGAGCTTTCTTAATCCTAGACTACTTCAGGGCTACACAATATATTGCCGTACGTCAAGTAAGGCAAATTAAATTGTTCTGCAAACATTTGTGCAGTATGTGTAAAACTGGCAACTCTTATTTAGTGTGTTTTGAATTGGGGTGTAATGATATAGCAGCCTATGGTGATACAGCGATTCAGTGATCAACAAGCCTAAGGGATCAGTCAATCAGACATCAAATTATAGCATCAATTTTTAGAGGTCTCTTTATTATAAGAGAAGATTGGTTCTCATGTCAGTGTCTGGTTGAGCTCAGGAATAAAATGGCCAAATCGTATTTTAGTTATTGGGATTTGATCTTATGATATTGTCTCTCATTTAGCTTTTCAATAGGTTGACACAAAAAAAAATTGCTATGTAGATCCACTCCCCTACAGAATAATTTGCCTTATAAAAACACAGGATGCACGATAATATCGAAATCATATCAGAGTCGGCCAGTAAGTCACCTGCATCGGACCAATGCTTAGATTTGCCGGATATTTTCAGCATATAATTTATGACGCATTTATTGTACGTTGGAAAGGTAGCGGTGGGTTTTTATACAGCCCACGCCTTCCGTCTTTAAATATATGGAGTTATATTGTGGCAAAATTCTGAGCATGCAGTGGAACGTTTGCAAGCAAAATCTCTTGTCTTGTAGTTGGTAGTATGCGACTGTCCTGCGTAATACCGCATTTAATAGTGGGGTAGGTAAAATGCTCGTATCATACTTTTCTATGCGGTAGTATGCATCTCAGTAAATAGCCGGAGCAGTATCTTAACTGCTTTCTACGCACTAGGTTGTGTCACATGCGCCCTATTTGACTTGGTCCACCGCATAGGAAAGTGACGTTTTCTTAAAACGCTCTCTCTGTGTTAGAAATGTGGCCTTATTTTCGTGCCAAAATTCTGAGCACACAGTGGAACTTTGGCAAGAAAAATATCCTGCCTTACGCGCTCAACCCTGCGTTCCTCGTTTATCGGCATCGGCAGTTATATGCATGAAAACGTTGAATATCGGCCAATAATTCTTATCGTGCATCCCTAATAAAAAAATAAGGCAGTGTTTCTTTTTTCGCCCACTAACCAGCCCTTGTGTTCTTCACTGCTAGTGCATGTTTGTGAGCCAAGAAATCTGCATACCTAAATGAGGTGTTTAAGAATGAAATGAGATTTTTTTAAATCTGGAAATTGGGTTGGGTTCTTCTTGAGCGTTTAGTAATAAGCTGCAGAGTCAGCGGTATCAGGTTTGGTTGAATTACAAAAGCTTTACATTTTGATGAAGCTGTAAATTCTGAAAGAGTTCTAGCGTTCAGTGTGGTCAGTGTGATTATTACATGGGTCAAAATACATACATGGTCAAAATATCCTTCTTGTCATGTTTGTGCAGGAGTCTAAAACACAGCTGTCATTTGACAGTGTGCTTCGTTTCATTTGAAGTTTCATGTTGCTGGTAAGACGTCTGTGGCCGTACAGAAAAATGTCAGTAGTGTGAGCATCAAGCCCAGGATGTTGCATCCAATTACATCATGCACTGTGTCCGTGTCAAACTCCCTGACCTGAAAGAGAAGCGTTTTGCGCAGCGTTTCATCTTTAAGGGATTACATGCTCTGTATATCTGACTACCACTATGTACCGTTTATGTCGCTACATAAAGAGTTTGCTGTAGTGTTATTGATGTGATTACGTAGAAGAATGTTAGTTTAATGTTAAAGTAATATTAGTTATCTAGTTACCAATTAATGAAATGTCTGCTGGTACAAACAGCATTTTTTATTGCTAAGCTTTCATAATATAGTAAAGTTATTACTGACTTAGGAGTAATTGAGCATAGTGATCATCTTTCACCTCCCAATGTGTTCATTTCCAAATTCAGGGATGAGCAGACATACACAGTCCAACGTTTCATCATGTGAAATATTGCAGCATCAGTTACCTATAAAGAGTAGAGGGAGGGAGTGAGGGAAGAGAAGAATTTACAGGGTTCTTTGTCATTCAGATGAATTAGTGCTGTTGCTTAATCATTACAGCTCAGGCTTAGAATGACATTTTAGCTTAGACCACCATTAAAAAAGGCTGTTTTGTTTGTGTGAAAGCAGATAGTGTTGAAAATCCCCTCACATTTTCGGTCTTAAGAAGCCACCCTTAGATCGTTTACTCTCTGTTGTACTCAACATTTTGTCTAGATAATTATCTATTATATAATTATAATAGACCTACATTCTATTTTTGAAAGAAAAGTGAAATTGTGAAATAGTCTTCCTGGTTGTCGGCTTGCTTCTGTTGAAACCACAGCTCACTCAGCCGAATAAAGTCTTTGTAAAGGAGAACCTTAAATTCCTTGTGATTGTTGCATATCCATTTGAGGCTCACTGGTGGACTCGTATTTTCGGTCTGTGTGTATCAACTGGCCCGTTGAACACCGCAGTTGGCTCCACTTGTGCCCGGCGACTCGCCGTATTCATCTCCATCTGGAGAGGGGAGCAGGTAGAAGTGTGTCTGCAGCTGCTGATGGGAGTGGGGCCCCGGTGTGATGGGGGCAGCGCTGTGGGAGCTGTGACTTTGTCTCCAGCGCTTTGTCCTTGGCCTTCTCCTGGAGCAGCTCATGTGTTTAGAGTTTAGTGTTGGAGTTTGATGGATGATCCTGCACTGCAGAGCCCATAGCTCACTGTGCTGCTTCTCTCTCTCAAATGCATCTCTATCTCTCTGTCTCACACTCATGTCTCTTTCTGCCTCTTTGTCTGCCTGGCTGTCTAGCTTTAACGCATGCATCCACTGTCTGATTTTCCTGTCTGTCTCTGCCTTTATCTCTGTCTGTAGATCTGTAATACTCACCTGCTTTGTCTGTCTGTCTTGTCTGTCTGTGTTTATATATAGATGGCTAGATATAGATCTGTCTGTCTATTTATCTATCTATGTTTATTTAAAGATGGCTAGATATAGATCTGTCTGTCTGTCTATCTATCCAACTATTTATCTATGTTTATATATACTGTGGATGGCTAGATATAGATATGTCTGTCTATCTGTCTATCTTTGTTTATATATAGATGGTTAGATATAGATCTGTCTGTCTGTCTATGTTTGTCTATGTTTGTATATATATATATATATGTCTGTTTGTCTGTCTGTCTATCTATACAACTATCTATTTATGTTTATATATAGATGGCTAGATATAGGTCCGTATGTCTGTCTGTCTATTTATCTATGTTTATTTAAAGATGGCTAGATATAGATCTGTCTGTCTGTCTGTCTATCTATCCAACTATTTATCTATGTTTATATATACTGTAGATGGCTAGATATGGATATGTCTGTCTGTCTGTCTGTCTATGTTTATATATAGATGGTTAGATATAGATCGATCTATCTGTCTGTCTCTGTTTATATATGTGACCCTCCACGGCAAAACCAGTCGCTTGTCGCAACGGAGGTTTCCGAGAAAAATGACCGTTTATGTTGCGTGGGGTAAAATTTTGGATTTTTTGTTTTCAGTGTTTTGAAACAGTGGAAGGTCTATACTGTACTGTTGTGAATAAATTTCGCTGAAAAACTTACCCTTTCCATCCTAAAAACGTGACTTTCTTGAGGTGAGGAATTCAATTCCAGCAGAATGTTAAAAGTTTCTGTTTTGACCGCTCTACTTCAAAATTTACGGTAAATCCACTCGTTGACTAGCGTGAAGATATTTCTCCGGAATCCATCCTTGTCTCCCGAGTTCAGTTAACCTAACGCAGGTAGGCTATCCGTGTGGCTGTGAATGCAGCATAGGATACCGTAAATACAAACGTAGCCGCGACCGCACCGAGCGTCTGTGAGTGCTACGTCGATAGTCAACTTCAAAGGCAGGTTTCTCAGTTTCTCACTTGGCGTGACAGGAGAAACCCGACTCCTTTGAATGTTGATATCTCAGTCATATGTCGTCCGATTCATTCGATATAGGTATCGTTTTGACGCTTGATTTATGCCCTTTCATGAAAACATAACTCAATTTTGAAAATTTGCGACAAGTGACTGGTTTTGCCGTGGAGGGTCACATATATGTCTGTCTGTCTGTCTATCCAACTATCTATGTTTATATATAGGTCTGTCTGTCTATCTATCTATCCAACTATCTATCTATATTTATATATAGATGGCTAGATATAGATCTGTCTGTCTGTCTATGTCTGTCCCTTTTCTCTCTCTTCCTTTATCTGTCTAAATGTCTGTCTGTCTGTCTGAATATCATCATCTGTCTATAACACATCTGTTCTTTTATCTCTCTTTGTTTTTTCGATCCATCTATTTGTCTATCCATCCACCTATCTCACAGTTTCTTCCTTTTTCTCTGCCTTTTTGTATTTACCTCCTGCTTGGTCTTGTTCTTTCCATCTCGTTTTTCTCTCTCTGGCTCCAGCTCTGTAAGGACAGCAGCTGTTGGGTGGACGGTGTTTATATTTCCTCTGCTCGTGTTGTCATCCTAAAGAGCGCTATAGCAACAGATGGCTCTGATTTACTGTGTGGTTCTAACTGTGCTTTACAGTGTGAAGGTGCTTCTTCTCTTCCGACTGTAAAGCTATTACAGCAGGTCTAAAGTCCTGCTGTATGATAGAGCCGAGCCGTGGCAAACGGCTTGCAGGTGACACATGCTAATGTCTATAATTTATCCCCAGTGGCCTTTGCATTAATAAAGCACCTGAACAAGCCACTAATGTCTAAAGTACTGTTTACTCCGTCCCCACTTTGGATGCTTAATCCCATCTAGGGCTGCAATTAATCATAATTTTGGTAGGTGACTGTTGTGGCAGTTTCTTTTTCAGTTAGTCACAACATTAAGCACAACTAAAATATTGTTCGCTTAAGATAAACGTTACTACAATTACATTATGGCTAAAGCCCGAAGTAAATAAGACCTTCAAGTCATCCGTCGATGTAACATCTTGACTCGATAAAACTTTTCCCAGAGTAGACATCACGACTCTCGGGGTCCTGCGGTTTAGGCGGTCATGCATTGCCACAGTGCTGCCATGAAATGACATTTCTGCGTAACAGATGCACTGTAGCGCCTACGTTTTCCCCAGGTGGTCCCAACTACAGCAACTTCTTTATAAAATAACATTTTATTAATAGATTTGTAGTGATGACAACTCCCGCCCTGGCAGATAATATAATCGACATTGTCGATTGATCATTGCAGCCCTGATCCCAACATATTTCCTTCTCCTCCTCCTTTCCAAACAGGCGGCATGTGTTCTATTTGTGGCACCACTGGAGGAAGCTGGTCCAAGGGCCCTGTCTCCAGGCTCCGGTGCTCACCCACGCTGACGCACTGCTCAGCGAGGCCCCGGACCCCTGCGATGACGGCAGGGGGGCCCAGACCATGGACGTGGACTGCGTTCTGGACGGCAGCAAGCACGGCGGCTACACGCAGGACAGCAAGCGACTGAAGCGAGGCCCAGCGCCACCCTGCCCCGGACTCCCCTCCGAACACGCCTTCGTCTCGCGGGTCCTCGCCGGCTGCCGGAACCCGGAGCAGAGCCGCTTCGCTAGTGCTTACAGAAAGTGGCTGGACTCTGTCGTAAGTCAGTAGCCCAGAAATGGGCGAGCCGCTGTAGGTCAGCTTAGTTACGGCAGCGACCGCCGCCCTCCCGAAAAAAAAGGACCGGACGATTTGAAGGAGCCTGCGATTGAATTCCCCTTCATGACGAAAACCGGCGACGAGCCTCGGCAGAGTAGCGCTCGTTCCGCAGTGTCCGCTTTAGTTCAGGTACTTGATATCTCAGGTCTGTTTTGATATTTTTGCCTGTTATTTACAAGTTTATATATCCCATTTTCTTTCAAAGTTTTTTTTGGGGGGGGTCTTCCACCACTTAAACGAGTGTGTGATGGGGTTCATGATGACTTTGTTGGTCGAGTTCCTGTTTAAAAGACTTTATTGCACCCTTTAGGGAACTCCTGGAGCCCAGCGTGATCCTGACCCGCTTTCTTCCGTTTGTTTAATCACTAGTAAGACAGGTCTGGGATGCCTGTTTACACTCCTTCTCTTTTCAGCTTTTGTACCAACACGGAGATCAAAACCTTTTTGCTACAGCCGGACTTGGCAACATGAGCACAATCAAGGATTTGTAAAACTTCAAAACTAGGCATTTAAAACTAGAGCCATTTGTGATCAATATTTTTGTACGCAGCTGATGAATAGCCATCAAAAATGAGTAGAACGTGTGAAGTTAAGGCTCTGGTAGATGTCAGATTAAGGTGAAATTGGCAAATACGCAGACAGGACAGCAAGTTTTTGACCAAATGTTTCAGCGCAGCTACACCATAAATAAGTATGTTTAGGATCAGCTAGATACTGTTGAGACTGCACCATGCAAACCAAGGAAAATAAAGACATCGAGACAGTTACAAAAACATGCAAATCTATTGGCGACTCTAAATTGGCCTCGTAAGGTTTGAGTGTGAGTGTGTGCCCTGCCGTCTGTTAGCGCCTGCCCAGGGTTGGTCCCCGCCTTGCGCCCGTAAGGTCTGGGGATAGGCTCCGTTCCCCGCAAACCCCAATAGGGATTAAGCAGTTCGGATAATGAATGAATGAATGACTTCAATAAACATCTTATGAACTCCTGACCAAGGCACTTCAACCCCCGTCACCTTGAGATCTTGTGCGAATTTGCCAATTTCGACTCGTAATGTACTGGAGTCTTTTGGACATCAGTGGTTCAGGCCTCCCACATCCTAGTCTGCAGTCTCTCCCATAGAAGCACATTTGCGCATTAGAACAATTAAATACTCACCCCGACATTATGCATCAGGCGCCGTGTTGTCAGATAAATCCCGCCGTTTAAGCACAAGCTGTGTGACTTTCATCTGTTTGTGTAGCATTGTCTCTCACACACATACACACACGGGTTTTCCTCATGAAGGGGAATTGCAGCCGAGCGCAAGAGTCCCTCTCGTTTGAGGCTCGGAGACGGGCGGAAGGTTTTAACGTTATTTAGGTTAAGTACAAGCCACCAAGTTGAAGTCTAACACTTGCTGAATGGTGCTCCTTTTCTGCACCCGACGAACAAGGCTTTGACAGGCCTGGGTTTGACAGATGCTGCTTAACTTTTAACACTACTTTTGAACTACATATGCAAAAAATGAAGAAAAAAAACCCTGATACATGGTAGCTTCACTCATGTCACAAGCTATTCTAACTAATGAACTTGTAGATAGTCATGGTCACTTCAGCCGTGCTTTAGGAAAAGCTGACCTCTCGTAATAGTCTTGAAAACAGTCTTGTAACAGAATATGTAGAAGTCAGGCTTTTAGAATTGCATAGGCAATATGGTCTCGTCCGTCTTCAAATTTGGCATAGGGTCTTTTTAGTGCAATTGCAAAACTGTATCCTGAGCGTTTTTATGCCACGACACTTTCAAGTTGTATCTAGAACTCTAAGATCACCTTACGATCAGTTCCTCTAACGCTGATTTGAGCCTACTTATAGACTTAAGTGATAGAAATGGGGAAATCTTTACACTTTAGATCAGGATTAGACTTAAGCTGTCAAGGGTTAAAATACCTGGCCGTTAAGTTGACCTAATAACTGACTTAACTAGGTTTAGCAACATTTTATGTATCACTTACGTTAGCAAAGGTTTACACAGTTGCACAATGACAATACACGTTGAAGTGTTTCACCTCCATCTCATATAGCGATCAAATGACTTTCTCTAGGGCTACTTCAGTTCGGCTTTCAATATCCAGCGGTACAATGGGCGTCTCTCTCATTCTTTCTCTCGCACCATCAAACTCTAAGGTGCAAGTAGCAGTTCGGAGTTGTGGGTTGCTGGTGTTTGCTCGGCAATAAAACTCATTCTTACTCCAAACCACTTTTCCTGTATAGCCAAACACATTTAAGATAAGACTGCCTTGTATCCTTTAATCTCTAGACAAAACTTTTGTGTTTTTGTGCAGTGTGTTTGTGGCTTTCTCAGTACAGACCTACATCTCACGTTTTTGGGTTACTTTAACACAATATTGGAAGACTGAATCTGGCCCTAATGAGCCTGTAATAAAAGTTTGCTTTAAAAACTGACCAGCCTTTGTTACACTACACACCCGACAGAGTATTGGTGGCTTCTATCCCCTCACACCGTCATGAAACCTGTCCTGTTCACCTTTAAAGTCGTCTTGTTACATGGCTGCCCCTAAAAGCAGTGCTTTGGTTGCTGGTGAAGTGAGTTGTGGTTTTTGCTTCTTGTCTGGAAACTTTGAATCAAACTTTTTTTTGTGATATTTGTTTTTTTCTGTTTCCATGGTCCAAACTGACACAAAAGGAGAATATTTTAACTCCTAGTTTTGACTTCCTGAAACATTTATTGCTTTTACGTTACTGTTTTCGGACAACTTCTGCCACTGTACAAACTACCTGGATTGACGTCTCCCGTAAGCCAGAGTCTTATGTTGTTCTGTCGTCTGAGAATCAAATATTCCGAGTCTTATCTTTTCAGTGCTTCCATCTTAAATTTCGTGTTCAGTCATGAAAAATCAAACTAACAGCTTAAAGTATATGACCTTATGTTGTCTTAAAGAAACTGAAAATGTCTGTGTGAGTGTTACATGTTTTTTGTCTTCGTATTACGTTGTCAGGGTTGAACACATGAAGAATTGAAATGCGCTGGTACATCTATGCAGATACATCCACATAGATTTCATCAAGCTTTGGGGAGAATTTGTTTTGTTTTGTTTTGGCATTTTATTAGCTGAGTTTATACAAGGTACTGTAGCTTTTTTCTCTCCGTCTACGGTAACTAACTAATTAGCATCTCATCCATGTGTTCTATATTTATTAGTAGAGTTTAAAATCTGTATTCACAGTATTTTTGACAGTTGCCTCTCACACAAAATAAAAAAAATTCTCTGGAAATCCAAATCAGTTTGAACTTTTTTTTCTCATTATGGAAGAAGAGGAAATTTAGTAACATTTTTGCAACTGCGTTTTATGCATTGAAATGGTCACAATAGAGCAAATCTGTCTTCAGCAAGACATTGTCCAGTCATATTTTATTGTTCGGTTAAACATATAAACAAATTAATAGTCTCAGTATGCAGTGAATTTCAAAACTCTGCCCAAGACTTTGTGATGAACCTGAATGTCACACACACAAACACCTCTGAGTTTACTGTGGTAATGAACTGTCAAAAGTTCGTCTATCAGTGTTGGACAATTATCCCAGTGTCTGTCCTTTAAGGAGGAGGCTCAAAAGTTTGCAGCTCTGCCAACAGGGACATTTTCATTCATGACCTTTCATTATCACTATCCTAAGTGACTTGCATTTCTTAATTACAGAGACAGTCTTCCTGGAGTAATCTGTTGTTGAGGGTCTTGCTCAGGGGCCAAATGATGGTAGTGCTGGAGGAGAGATTCGTCCAGACTAAACCCATACACCAACCCAATAGCGGACACACGTCAACATAATTTCACTTCTGGCTATCCTGAAATCACAAGTTATCTTTTTCATAAGCTTTTGTTACATTGGGGTATCTGGAGATAACCAGAGGTGAAATTATGTTTACGTGCGTTCTCTGTTGATTTGGGGGTATGGGTTTAGTATGGACGAATCTCTCCTATAGCACTACCATCATTTGGCCCTTGAGCAAGACCCTTCTTAACCCGAGGTTACTCCAGAGAGACTGTGTCTGTAATTAAGAAATGCAAGTGACTTTGGATTCATGCTAAACCGCATAAATGTAGATCTCTCAAGACTACCCTGCATGACTTAGAGCCTATGCAGACATAAATGTAGGAGGATGACATTAAAAAAGTCCTGGCCGTGGTATTGTTCGCACCATTTAATTGTATTTCCTTAATCGGCTTTATTATTTATCTTACCGTACCTGACTGGATAAATTCTTGCTAAAGACAGACATTTCTCTCTATGAAGGATTGTACATGTTTTAGGAAGTCTTCTCCTAAATCCGAGCAAGTTTTCACTATATTTTCTCCAAATGCACCATATAGTTTGATTATGCGTGTCAAAGTGTTAATTACCCCAAATACAGCTAAGAAAAACCCCTTGACTGGATGCCTGGGCTTCATTGAGAAACAACGGCGCTCCTGTATTGTTTGACGCGGAAATATGTGACGTCACAGTGTCAGGGGCGGAGTCGGGCTCGCGCACGGAGCGACAGGCATCGCGCGGAGTGACCGTTAGGGACGAACGGACGGACGGACGAAAGATGGTGGAAGCGGACTGAGCCGCTGCTCCGTTACACCACCGACACGCCGTCAGCGCCTGGCAGGTGAGACGCGGTAAATCTCGCGCGGGCAGGTCGCCGTTCGGGAGCTGCCGGTGGCGCGAGGCTGCTGCAGAGCGTGAGGGAGAGTGCGAGAGATTTTAGGAAGAGAAGGAAAATCTTTGCAGTTTGTGTCGCTACTTTAAAGGGGCGAGTCTTCATTAGAGGCGCTCGGTGTGACGGTGACTGCAGACCGAATGTATTGACGCAGCCCGAGACGATAAACACGGCAGCTTTAACGCACTGGATACGCCCAATTCATTATTGTTTGCAATCAGCGGCTTTAATGCAGAAATTAAGGCCCGGATCCCAAATATAACGCGCCAGAAATATGTGTAGAACATGGAAGTCTGGACCAAGTGTGGGGAAAAACAGTAGATACAATAATGAAGGAGAACTTCACGTCTGACAAAGTCGCGCGTATGTGTGGTTCCCATCGCTTGTGCAGTGCTGCGTGGCGTGTCGATGTGTGTGAGCGTGAGAGAGAGAGCGCAGATGCGAGAGCGTGAGTTAGTTTCTTGCATTTAAGCATTTTTAGCTTTGAATATTAATCGTATTCCTAACACTAAGTTAATACATTCTTACATTCATAACCACTTCTCACTATTATTGTTTTAATGCATTTATTTCATTATATCTATTGTCTTTGATTTTGTTTGTCATCCACAATTCATGACAATAAAGCTTTATTGAATTGAATTGAAATTGAAATTAAGGGAGACAGAAATATGATGGATTTTATTACCACCACTATTGCTTCCGTTAATTTTTGTATTAGATTATAGTTGCATTTTTCCTATTATTATTATCAAAAATTAGCATTTCCCCTATATGTCTTCAGGTGAGAAGCACCTTAGTGAGCGTAAAAGAGAGAGAGGGGGGAGGTGTATATGGGGGTCAGAGAGGATGTCAAGTCTCGCATGGTTTTTTCAGTCCCTTTATGGTTTCCTGCCTGTTGTTGTTTTTGCTCTAATCTGAAGCGCTCCGTCTGAACGCTACAAGTGCGTGTGCGGGCCGCTGCCGCCTTTCTTGAACGGCGTCCGCACCAGCTGAACCCGCTTCACTCTCACATTCGCCACCGGACCTGCCTTCTGGCCTCGGAAGCCGAGCAGGTGGGCGGAAAAACGCCAGGGTCTTGTAGAGGGTCTGGGAAATGTGCAGTTCACTGAGGAATTTCCTTCCACAGAGCGGCTGTTTTTATCATCTCTCGCTCCTTCTCCTCCGCACTGCTGCTGCTGCTGCTGTTGTAAGCGCACGTAGAAAACGCGGCTTTACTCGAGCGTTACAAGCTGATTTTTTTTGAGCAGTTTTGTGTTTCTCCTTGACGTCTTATTTCAGCTTCGAGAGAGCACTCAGTCTGTCCTTTAATAGTCTTGTGTCGCTGTAAGATATAATGTAGGAAGTCGGCTCGTTGTTGCAAGAGCAGGTTTAGTGTTTAGTTTGACACGCCCTTTATAAATAAATCCCAGTTCGATAACAGTTGTAGCTGGAATGCATCAGCAAGTTGAGGATTTTTGCACCAAGTTGTTACTTATTTCGGATCTCAAACCCATTGAACTGTTAATATAAGAAGACGTCTTGGGTGTGACTTCCATGTCCAAAATCCTTGACAATGGGATTAATTATTGGTTCAACTGGTCATGGGAACATTTTGAATGAGAAAAGAAATGGTGGAAATAGAATTTTAATGGTGGGACTGACTGAAGCCACATCTTTTCTTTATGATTTGTTTCTGCACCCCTTGTCTAGTTTGGTCTTATGAGGACTGGAACGTTCAAGAAGAAATTCAGTCCTGGACACATACTTAGGAACAGTCAGCACACAGCAATGAAAATAATCATATGGACATAGGGACATAGTGTTGATCTAAAAAATTTCTCTCGCTTTTATCCTCCTCTGCACTGTATTTGTGGTGAACCATCTTAGAAGTAGTTCCCCCATCTTCTCCATTGCATTGATTGTATTGATTATATAATGATAATGTTGTTAGAACAGGGTCATTGCAGTGTGGTTTGGCAGTTGGACTTGGACAAAAAGATTTGGCATTAACTTCATTTTACATTACCCAGTGTTTAAAAAAGGGGATGTGTAGGTATTGATTACTGTGAAGTAATGATCTTGTTTATGTCCTCTGCACTGTGGTTATGGGGGTGCACCTAAAACTAGTTCAGAATTAGTTGGTACCGTAAAGATTAGGGTGTTCGCCCTGTGATCAGAAGGTCCTCGGTTTGAATCCCGGACAGGTAAAGATACCACTGAGGTGCTCATGAGCAAAGTACCATCCCTAAGTACTGCTCTCCGGACACTGCCCATGTCAGCTGCCCGCTGCTCCTTCACGGATTGCTCAAACTCAGAGGTAACATTGGGTAGTGGTGCATTGTGTGCTCTGCTGTGATGTGTTCACAATGAGAAATAATCACTCACTCTCAGTCTTCTTCTTCATATTGATCCTGCAGCTAGTCAGTGAGCTAATGTCAATGGTCTTGGCAGAAACATTCAAAACACTACCATATTTCTAAATACATTATAGGTTTTTTTAAAAGGTGTAAAATATTTAAATAGTCGCATCTTAATGATTAGAGTTGTAACAGTTTGAACGTAATACAATACAGGTAACCTATGATGACAGCATATTTAGAAGACAGACCATGTGGTTTATTTTGACAGACTTGGATAAAATAAAATGTGGCACCTGGAAGGAGACATTGTAATTTTCGTATGTCTCTGGAAATACACACAGTTATGAAAACGAAATCTAATGTTTGTATAGTGATGTTGTATTGACATCTGTGAAAAATGATCTTGTTTTTATCCTCCACTCTGTGTTCGTTCATGCTGGACCACCTAAGACTAGTTCCCCATCTCCTCCATCTTATTGATCCTGCAGCCAGTCAATGAGTTAATGCCAATAGACTTGTTAAAAACATTCAAATCACTAATGTAATCAGTGCTGAAGAGGTAATGGTCATTGTCTAGGAACAGTTAGTCTGTCTTTTACTGAGATGAAGCCTTAAGAGCATTTCTTCCAAGTGCATGAGATGATGATGCCTTTTAAATGTGATTAGGGTTGTAACAACATGTAGAACTGTGATGTATTGTTTATTTTAAAACTGTTATGCAGTACAGTCCTCCTTTAATCTACAACTGCTGATGAGCACTTTTAACACACATTTCATTCATTTAATCTGATATCAAGCTATGGGGTTTGGTTTTGATGGATAGTTTGATCAAGAATTGTTGCTCTAGGCATTTGATCTGGCATTTCTCCTCCATCAAAAAACAAACTGTATAATAAAAGTAAAACTGCAGTGATGTTGAGACGCATGTTTTCTTGTAGCCATGAGAACGATTTATTCCTTCTTGCAAATGCTTTAATGCAAAAAGCAGTTGCCATTAGAATGCTGGCTCTTTTTCCTCTTTTGCAGTAAAAATGAACTGTATAAACGTCTTAACAATGCCATTACATTATGAAGTGTGTAATGTTGTATCCCTCATAACAACAGGTTCCATCAGGGACAGTGTAAACACTGCAGCTCGCTAGTGAAAAAATGGGCGTCAGTTTGATATTGATGATGGTATTGTTGAACTGAGCTTGCTCTCAGGAATCAATGCTTCTGCATCGTTATCGGCCAGCACTGGAATACATACACGACTTTGTGGCATCTCTCTTTGAAGGCGGAGTGAGATAATCCTTCTCACGAGCCAAATCGCGTGATCAGCGCTGATCTTAGTTTGCGTTTACCGTGTGCATGTGGCCCTTAGAGAAATCAAGCTCCTGAACATGTTTGCCTTCCATTCCTAGTCGGCATCGATTTCTTGTCTGCACGACGGCCCGCAATTAAACGTTGAGAAGCCGGCTGATGTGGCCTGTCTCTGAGGCGGGTTTAGTGTGGTGTATGGGGGGGGGGCACATGCTACCCACCCCGTCATCACTGCCATACGTGTGTGGTGATGCATTATGGGGTCTAGTAGGCCGCAGACCAGGGCGGATCAGGCCAGAATTTCCCTGGAGAAATGACGCTTCTCTTCCTGCTGGAGTCCATGTTTTTAAATGAGCTGCCGTTTGTGAGTCCATCTTGCGTGTGTTTCTGTAAGATGAAAACGGACCAGTATTTCCTGAAAATTCACACTTTGTAGATTCTGTTTATACCTAAGAACAAATCTAAAAAAAACATTGATGAATGGCAGTATCTTGGTAAAAACTGCAAGTACGTTTTAAGTAGTACTGAGTGAAAAGACCTAAAATCAGTCACGATTAATTTAAAATGTTACCTTAATTAGAATAAAAGAACAAATTTAGCTTTTGTTTTTCTGTTTGTTTTTGCACTCACAGTTCACTGATACGGTTTGCGCCGTTATATGCTGAACTATTAAAGCTGGCATATTTTTTCTAATGAAAGTGCATATCTTTGTGATTTCAAAATAATTGAAGGAAACTGCTGCAGGCTTAGTAACAGAGTCTTGTGACGAAACATGTGGTAGTATCCTTTTAAAGGAACAGTACATGAATACGCACCATCAGTGAGCTATGAGGGCAAAACACAAACAAAAAAATCTGAAACAAAACAAGCGTTCAACTGTAATCAAAGTAAAATGTTAAATTCATCTTGATATTGATTCAAGCTTTTAGCCCTTGTTGTGAATGTTGGTTTGGATGAATTTTTTGATTGTCTGTAGTTTTAAGAACTAATTTCCTCCTAAGAACGGCTGGTCATTGAGGCCCTCTGTTCCCTGATCAGAGACTTTCCAGGCAGGCAAGCAAGCAAGCAAGCAAGAAAGCAAGCGGGGCAGTCGGCCGGGAAAATTTGCCTCCTCCGCTCAGCTCTTTAACCTGCGGCCATGTGGCTCGGCCGCGATAACCGGCCTCGCGCCGTGGAGGGAGAGTGAGCTTCACAGCTCGTCTCACATCAAGGGAATAGGAGGGATTTTTTTTTCTTGTGTGGAACGCGTGTATGCGGTTTGAACTCGAGCTGAATTATGCAGCGAGGAGAGGAACGGCCGTGTGAACGTTCCACCTCCAGCCATCTGACGCCGTTCATAAAAGCAGATGGTACGCGCAGACACCGGCGGCAACAGGTCCCGATTTAGAGATTTATCGCAACTGAGGACGGCTAAGATGAAATACTGTTAAACCTTCAATTCTATTAGCGGTTAACGTGGTAAATTGAGGGTTCATTTTTATCTTTGAGTCTGATGGATTCTTGCCTCTAGTCAAAGGGACCCACTGCCCTACACAGATAGAAATATTTCCCTGCCCCCCACACACGATCCAGCTCATCAACTAATTATCCAGCCCTTCATGAGTTGGATTCAGTGTGTGGGGGCAGGGAACAGTGCAGGTAACAAGGATTGGAGTTAAAGGCGCAGGAAACACACCAAGCTGTTTTTTTTTTTAGATGTTAAGGTAACGCTCCGCTCTTGCTTATGACTTAAAGCATTAACAGTAGCTTTACTGTACTTTCCACACAGTGAAACCATGCCGTTTTCTGTCCTTGGAACATTGAAAACAAGCAGCAGAAAAACATCACTGGAAATTAGATCTACGTGGACGTTTGTTGAGTCTGTTTAAGACTTTGCTCATATGAAGGTTGTAGAGCGTCCTTCTTCCTCCCTATCCTCGACTGTCCGCCTTAACCCTTTTTCCACAGCATAGGAAAAAAAGGAACCAAAAAGGGGACACACACGACACGCCTACTACGCAAAGCAACAACGGCGTCTCGTCTGGTGTTTCAAGATGCTGCTTAAAGCTTTCAGGAAATACATTACAAACAAAGATGGGTCATCCTGCATCTTTTCAGAGTTTTCTTTATCTAAAGTTGTCTCGCTTTCTCCACCCTTCTCTCATGAATGGGTTCATTATAGGTTCTTAGGTCCAAGCCAGGTGCCAGTTCTGAGACGGTTTTGTGTAAAAACATGGCACCAGTTCTGTGACACCAGTGCAGTGGAAAAACCCCTTGAACCCCTACACCCAGTTTAAACCAGCTTTCCAATTTATTGTGAGGGCTGAGTTTTGTTCACACTAGGGCCTTTCGGCTGTTTTCAGGTACTTTATTTGGTAGGGGGCTTGTTTCAGACCCTTACCCCATAGGTGTCCATAGGGTTGCCACCCAGGTCTGACAAAAAACCTGGACATTTTGCCAAAGCGTCCGATCACTTTGCCTATAAGTGGAAATATTGTACATCTGATCTATAACCTTTGTCAGAAATATTTTTATTAATGTTTTCCAATGGTACATGAGCAGAAAAAAACACACTACAACCAAGAACACCAACAATCCCACCCCATCCCAACTGAAAATAGGTAGATAAATAAATAAAATAATATAGAAATAAAATAAAATAAAAAATCTCTGGCATTAACATTTATTATACAACTGGAGCAGAAGAGCATTGAAACAATTTTGTCCCTCCAAAGACATCATTCTTCCCCTCTGTTTCCACAGAACCATTGTAACATCACATCACACAGACACAAATTGTAGAAATCGCCTCCATATATCAAAAAACTCTTTGGTTTTCCCTCTTATTATATATGTCAGTTTTTCCATTGCAAGGTTGACTAACATCTCCTTGACCCATAAATCAGATGTTGGTCTTCCCACATCCCTCCATTTAAGTAACATTTAGTGTCCCGGCAGCGTGATTTCCCCCCCGGGACAGACCGTTAAAAAGGTTAAAACCAGGACAGGTGGCAATCCTAGGTGTCCAGTCAGTTCTGGCGAACTTCTACACTGACACAAAGTGTCAATGATCTGAAGTCAACAGGCAGTTGGTAGCGTAACGGTTACAGAGTTCGCCCAGTAATTGGAAGCTCACCGGTTTGAATCCCGGCCCTGTAAAGGTACAACTAAGTTACTCATGAGCAAAGTACTGTCACCAAGCACTGCTCCCTGGGTGCTGCCCGTTAACTGCCCACTGCTCCTTCATGAATCGGTCACATTTGGTTGTGGTGCGCTGTATGCTGTGCTGTGGTGAGCCCACAGTGACGAATAATCACTGACTTGCACTTAGTATGATGGAAAACTTCCAGGACTGGAACTGGCCACCCCTGACTTAAGCGCTTTCCTCTTACGTTTGGTTGGTTTGGACATGTGTGAACTCAGCAATTAACCACCAACCCAAACAAAAACTCAATCGGCGACCAGTTAGGACTGTGGAGTGAAAGTTAGTGATTATTTGTCATTGTGAACATGCCACAGCACAGCGCACAGTGCACCACAACCAAATGTGACCGATCCATGAAGGAGCAGTGGGCAGTTAACGGGCAGCACCCAGGGAGCAGTGCTTGGGGACGGTACTTTGCTCATGAGTAACTCAGTTGTACCTTTACAGGGCCGGGATTCAAACCGGTGAGCTTCCAATTACTGGGCGAACTCTGTAACCGTTACGCTACCAACTGCCTGTTGACTTCAGATCATTGACACTTTGTGTCAGTGTAGAAGTTCGCCAGAACTGACTGGACACCTAGGATTGCCACCTGTCCTGGTTTTAACCTTTTTAACGGTCTGTCCCGGGGGGGAAATCACGCTGCCGGGACACTAAATGTTATAGGTCAGCACTTAAATGGAGGGATGTGGGAAGACCAACATCTGATTTATGGGTCAAGGAGATGTTAGTCAACCTTGCAATGGAAAAACTGACATATATAATAAGAGGGAAAATCAAAGAGTTTTTTGATATATGGAGGCGATTTCTACAATTTGTGTGTGTGATGTGATGTTACAATAGTTGTGTGTAAACAGAGGTGTGACCTTTGCGTTTACAGTAACTCATCTGTGAAGGAGCAGTGGGTAGCTAACAAGGGCAGTGCCTGGGGACGGTACCTTGCTCATGACCACCTCAGTGGTGACTTTAACGGTCCTGGATTCGAACCTGCGACCTTCTGATCACGGGGTGAACACCGTTACGCCACCAACCGCCCCAGTTCAATTGTATTAACTGTGAGATCCAATTCTGCGGAATCCTATGTAATTATATCACTGCACAGTTTGAAAAATGGCACAAAAGCAAAGCACCGCTCTGCTGGTATTAATGATCAAATTAATATTCCTGTCACACCTGCAGGATCTTAAAGAAATTGGTGGCCAAACACAGATTTACTAGTTCTCTGTCAGTTTCCTGTGTTGTTCTAGCAGAAGGATAGGTCTGACAAACGAGGGCACAGTTTGGCTCACGTATGTGACGTTGATATACAAATCCACGTCCACTTGCATAAATTGCTGTGTGAAATGGATCTGAAGGAACCTAGCAGTCTAAAAACAGCCCTATGCCCCTTTAAGAACCGTTGTCTTAATCCCTTTTCTTGGTTATCAGTATTATAAATGTAATTCCTATAAATCCTTCTCATGAGCCAGCATCAAAAGTTGTCTTTAAGATCAAGGTTATTCGGTGTGAAATCTGAGAAAGGAGATATGGTATAATTGATATAACCTTCCCACAAACCAGTATGCATCAAAATGTTGTTTTAAGATCATGGTTCATCGGTGTAAAACCTACAGAGGGAGATGGAAAATAAGGATAAATTTGTTTTGGCTGAGACCACATGCCACGTTATCACGGCCTTCATTTGCAGCGTATTTTAACAACCAAAGCCTTATAGTACGTGGCGTTTAAAAGAGACGGACCCTTGCAATATCTCAATAAGAATCCGAAGTGAAGATTTATGGCCATCCGACTCCCCAAAATGTGGTCAGGTGCGGATAATGAATATTGGGATATGAAAGCTGCAGGCCGCATAAATTTTTAAGCACGCGGCGAATTGTGTCTGGTGGCCCCTGTGCGAAGCAAGGGAGGTGAAACAGCTGCAGTTCAATATTTAGTGGAGGCTCTGCGTAGCCTTGGGCTTCCTTCCCTCATATATTATTTGTCTTAGGCGGCCTTGAAGTCAGCAGGTTTTTTTGGACTCGGCAAGGTGGGGGCGAAAAATGGCCAGAGGGATCTGTGAGTCCTGAGAGATTCTGCACTAGTGAGATCCGTCAATGACACTAGGCTTGTTTTATCGTCATGTCGCCGGCCCTAACGTAGATGAAACGATGAGTAGATGCTCTTTTTTGCATGGAGGGAACATCTGGGGACTGTTAAGTAGGGGTCTAAATATGGGTGTAGTGATACATCGATCTACATCGATTCAATGACCAACGAGCTCGTAGCGTTGATCCTAAATGAGAACATCGACTAGATATCATACATATTGTAATGTCACATCACATTTGTACCCACTAAGGAGGCAACGGTATTTGGTATTTTAACGAACCGCTCGGTACGCCCTCTGCCGTTCGATACACCCAGGTGAACAGCGATAGTTCGGTAAACCCGACATTAAACTTTCACTTTAAAACCTGGTCATTGTGCACACATTCTCCGGGATTAAAGTTCTCCGTCGCTACGACGGATTTCCGCCCATTGGACTCTAGCTGCTTGAGCTCAGGAATAAAAATGTCAAATGATATTTTAGTTGCTTTTTGTAATTCGATGTAAATTAAAGTGACTGTTTTGAATCAGCATGTGACAGGGTGAGCAGACGTCCTCTTTTCCCTGTACATGTCCTCTTTTTCAGAAATACTATAAATTCTAAAATCATCCAGATTTCATTCTACCTCAGCCTCAAACATTCTTACATTGGATTTACATTGCGTTTCTCTGCGGCTTTCCCCACACTACGCCCTACGTCACTTCGCCCTCCCCCTACGCACCACCACTCGCTTTTCTTAGAGCCTTACTGCGTAAATCGAGTGGAAGTGAGTAGGGCGAGGGCGAAGTAACATGCTCATGGTGGGCCCATACCCATGATCCTCCCCACAAAACCAAACTCCTCACCCCCATAACCCCGCCATTTCCCGTGGCTCACTGCCAAGTGTCCTCTTTTTCACTTAAACTTAAATCTGGTCAGCCTAACATTGTTGACACACTGTAAACTGAACCGAATCAAAATAGTATCTTCACAGACTTTGTGACATCAGCAGACAGCAAATCATTCCCTGTTGGATTGATATAATATCGCATCGTGATGAAACTTGGGATTTACATGGCTGGCGTTAAGCCGATCTAAGACGAAATCCGGCGACGCTCCAAGCTGCGGTGTTTGAAAGCTCTGTTTGCTCGGCCTCGGCGTTCAGGGGCGACGTTGCCTCCCTGCACAAACACACGGCTGCTTATTCACACTTCTGATCGAGTGGCTTTTAGGGCTGCATGTGTGTGTTTCCTTTAAATCCTCAGATGAATTGCATATTTCTTCGTTTATATAGCAGCAGTCAGTATCTGGTATCGAAATAAGGAAATATGAGAAGCTCTGAGTCACTTCAGCGTGATTTTTTTGTTTTTTTTTAAATGTCAGCGTGAAAATGGCTTAGATGATAGCGTGACACATGAGTTGGGGGAGAGAAAATGGAGAAGATAGAGAGAGAGAGAGAGAGAGTGTCGTTGGAGGCTGGCTTTCAGAACTGGCTTTGGGAGAAGATGGCTGATCTGAGGTCAGCATACATAAACAGACATTGCTTTGGAGCGTTAAGAAAGTGGGTAGTGATGTGTCATAAAACTCCTACATTTAATAGCACGAATGTATATTTTCATGTTGACCTTGGGCGAAATTTGGATGCCACTGGGGCTGTAAGCGTGGGCGAGATTTGTCAGTAGGAAGGTCACGACAACCGTGTTTCGATCGCTTTAATTGAGACGAATCAGAACCGTCTCCGGGAGGCGCCTCGTCATCATCTCTTCCTCTCGATTGATGGCCATCTGGCTGCGGCCGGTCGCGTCACGATGTTTGATGTGCTCAGGGAAAGTTGTCCCTTTATGGGTGATGCTATTAAAAAGCTTGTTGGACCTCATTTTAAATTAGAAAAAGTCGTTTTCGCACACGCAGAATTAAAAGGAATCCTTAATAAGGCTGCAGCAAAATCAATGTAAACACCGGCATCGCTTAAGCTGGAGGAGCCGTTAATTATACGCTGCAGTCGCTGCATTTATTTTTCCTCGCCCCTTTAGCTTGGTGAAAAATAAGTCATAATTAATTTTTTAAGAATTTTTTGGGAAGAGCCAACCAGTTTTGCTTCCAGCGCATTTTCCCCCTTTTAATTGCTGGTAATCCTCCCAATACTCTACACTTTATTACTCGTGAGAAAGCGGAGCTGACAGCGCGCTAATGCGGAGTTTGCACGCAGGACGCGGCTTAATTGACCGTGTTTAATAACCGTTTCTGATTGACTTTATTAATATCTCAGCCTTCTTTCCTGTCAGTTTGGGACTGAGATGTTTGTTCAGGTTGAGAGGTTTATGGCTTCGTCTACTTTTTTAAGTTCGGGGGAAAAACATTATTACATGTACTATATGTATTATTGTCCAAACCCCCCCCCCAAAAAACAGCAATTTAATTTTAATTATTTATTTTAACAATAAACTGCCCACTCCGGCATCGCCAAAAAAAAAAAAAAAGTCATGCCTACTTACTGTAGCATACTTCAATGAGACATAGCGTCTTAGATACATACACTCCATAAGTTTCACTGCAAACATAGAGTAGCCTGTGCAGACTGACTCCGCAGAGTTTGCACTTCCTTTTAGAAACCAGCGGGTTGCATTTGCTGCGAGGTTCAGTGCAAAAAGTATGCATGGTTTTCAAAACTCGCTCCTGTCATTTTGTTGTTGTCTTGGTAGAGAAAATATAATAAGCAAGCCCTAGAATAATGTGTTTGAGAGCGCTGCGCAGAGCATGCCGCGTTCGGTCTGAAAGCCCCTTGAGGCATCTCACAAGGCGTCCAAAACATATCGTACCACTCATGCTGCTACGCTTGCGTTTAACCTTATTCATGTAAAATTAAATGAGGCGTCGCATTCACAAAAAAATCACTCCGTTTTCACTTTTCATTAAAAAAACGGACTTTTTGGGCACGCATTACGCTTCCATCGGCTCACATTATCGCCACAAGAAGGTTCATTATTCAGGTATTTTCAGCGGTGTAACTGGGAAAGCGGGAAAGCTTCACGCTGCGCTCGTTTGTGAGTGTGGTGTCATTGTGACAACAAGGCTTCAGCTTCAGTGTTGATTGGCTACTACTTCTGTACATAGCCAGTCAGAGACTGTCGTGGGTGGGAGCCGAGAGCAAACGGCACAGAGAGAAGAGACGGCATTGGAGCCACAGTAGCCTTGTAATTACTTAACATCGGTGATGGTCAAAACCAAACACCGACACCGATAATCGGCAAAATGACTAACATCGGTCCCGATAATCGCACGACCCCTAACTGTTACATCAGTGAAGAAAAGACACTAACGTAAAGTGGAATTCTGGAATTATTGCTGGTTTCATGTTTTCATGCTTTATTCTTTTTTTTTCCATTTCATCAAATTTTTATACTTCTATATAAATCTCAGCCTCAAAAATAAACATAAAAACAATCATTTTGCAGCAGCACCTTGAAAATTGAAATACAAACATGAAGCGTTTTCGTGGTACTCCTCTGTTCCTTTGACGTCCTGCCAAAACCTTGCAACATTTCTTGCATTCCTTTACTCTGACCCAGTATTTTTTCATAAGCTGCTGTTCTAATTATTTTGTCCCTCCGTTTTTTTTTTCCTTCCATGTCACAGACTTCCAATAATGGCCTTCATTATGTTATCCCTCCCACAATCATGACAGGGAACTGATTTTTATTATCCAAGCTTAAGCCAGTTTCCTAATTGTGTCATATTAGTTCAGAAAGGATCTTTGGAGCGTCTTAAGCAGGTATCAGGCTGGACCAAGGTGCCAGAGAGTTTGTTCGACGTTGGACTGCGCAATGAACCAAAAATAAATCAAAATCGACCTTCAGAACATCTAATCGATCTAATCTTGCCCTACAGGTTATTTGAATTATTTAAAAAAATTCTTTTAATAGTCAAAATAAAATTTCTGTTCATATTTTCCCCAGTGTGTGCTCATGTACTGAACCCTAAAAGCATACTACTATGTGTATTGTCATGTGACTCAGCCCCATCCAGTCTGCCAGTACATCTGTGTGTAGAAAAAGAAATACAGAATATCCCAACATTAATAGTTAAGCATATTTATACTACAAACCTTGTCAGTAAGCTCATTAATCCCAACCGGGGTCGTGGTGGGGGCCGGAGCCTATCCCGGGAACTTGTAAGCAGGCCAGGTTCACCCTGTTTGTCATCAATTGACTGGCCGTCATTAAATATGGATGGCTGGCTTCTTCTGTGGTTTAAAAAGAAAAGGTTATGTTTACAGTCATTGTCCTCCCTCCACATTTGGCATGCTGCGAAGGTTTTATCAAACAGGCCTCCGTTGCAAATAAGGTGTGTAACATTCCGAGCCGGGAGTCTGATCACCAGCGGCGGCGAAGGAGGATTTCACACAGCCGACGTAAATGACGGCATTAGCGCTGGAGCAATCACACGGAATGCACCAGCTGCATCACAATATCAGTGTTGGGAGAACCCATCGTCTTCATCAGTACCTCTCTCTCTTTTCCCCCCATCTCTTTTCACAAGACCGTTTGGCCGAGCGAGTTGGAATCCTCATTTCGGAGCACTTCAGTGTGATTTTGGTGCCAAACCCTCTTGGCACGCCATGCCGGATTGTACTTTGAATCCTCGACCAGCGTAAAAACACCAATAACTAGCAAATGAACATCATGGACCGTCTTTCGATTTAATACAGTGTTTGTTTAAGCAGTGCTGATTTAGAGAATCCTCAAATCGATTTTATAATTGCCACAGAGTTGAAAAGAAAAAGGATATATGGAGTTGCTGATGTCGCTCAAACTGGGCACTTGTCAAGCAAGTTTTAGAGGAAGTTGCTTTGTTTTTTTTGTTAAGACATTTGACAGAAAACATTGTCATACATTATAATCATCACTTGGTGTATGTTCATATTTATCACAGTGAAACATCGTTGTGTGTGAAATTGAAGCCCTGTAAGTCCTGTGTTTGTGTCTTGGTATAAAACGTGAGTCAGTGTGGCTGAAGGTGGAATTGGAATACTAAGAGTGCAAGTGTTTTAAGGAGCACTGGATCACCTGCCTGGATGTGCTTACAAAGGTTAAATGCTTGTTTTTCACATTGAAAATATTTGTTTATCACAGTTCACATTAAATTTGAATTCTAAGTCATTATCGTGATTGAAAGGATAGTTTATCTTAAGAAAAATCTTTAATTAGAATTAGGATATTAATATCTAAGAATTACATAATATAGTTTTTATACTTTAGTAGGTACTTCTTCTTAGTATTTGTCCCGCTTGATTGCAGGGTCCTCTCTTGAGCAAATCTGTCTCCATTTGGCGCGATCCAGGGCATCCAATGCTGGAGCTTTTTATGTCTTCCTTGACTCGATTCATCCACCATTTCTTAGGCCGTCCTCGTGGGCGCTTTCCTTGTGGGCTGAGTCGCAGGGCTGCTCTGGCCACCGAGTTCTCGTCGCTCCGGATCACATGACCGTACCATCGTAGTCTCGCCTCCTGCTTTTCCTCCGCGATTGGTGCAATACCCAGGCGTTTTCGGACGCCTTTTTGTTGCTTATTTTTTATTTATGAAGGAAGATGAAGGTGTTAAATCAGCATATGATATTGTCTCATAGTGATCGCTGGCTCCTGAACTGAATCGAACTGGAATCGTATCGTAGCAGACCTTGTGATATCGACAGACATTGGATCCTTTTCTACTGAAATGTTATGGTATTGTATTGTGATGAAACAAGTGAATTAAGTGAGTGATTATTTGTCATTGTGAACACACCACACCAGCAGCTTTTTTGGCAGCACCTGCGGAACAGTGCTTGGGGAGGGTACCTTGCTTATAGGTACCTCAGTAGTACCTTTGCCGGACCGGGACTAGAACCGGTGACCTTCCGATCACGGTGCCAACTCTCTAACTGTTACGCTAGCAACTGCTCCAATATGATTTATGGGCAAAATAAAAGTCTCTGATAAATGTCAGAAATGTATAGATTAAACCAAAGCATCTGTCAGTATTCATTCATTCATTCATTTATTCATTCATTATCCGAACCCCTTAATCCTGGGGTCATGGGGGGGCACTGGAGCCTATCCCGGGAACTACGGGCACAAGCCCCAGTTGATATCTACATTGATAGATACAACATTAATAAATGAATGAATGAATGTTACATCTATCAATATAAAACACAAATATGCTGCCTTATTTCAAAACCTTGATGTAATAAAAGTAATTGAATTGAATTGAACCCTTATGAACTGGAATTGAATCAAATTTGGAATTGTGTGACTTTTTCCAGCCCTGGAGAGGACATTACAAATATCCAAGTTTAATCATTCAGTCTGAGAGACTCTTTTCTGTCACTGGTGTTGAGAACCCATCGAAGACTCACATTTACAATGCGGGTTTGTATGAATTACACAAAAGACAAAGTTTTCCTTTGTGTCTACAGCTGACACACTCACTCTCTCACACACACACTCTCTCTCTCATTCTCATTGTCACAGTAAAGAGCGTGAAACTGTGGACCTAGTGTGCATCTGTACGCATGTGTGTTTGCTGCTGTGTGCATGCTTATGTATGGGTCTGTGTGTGTGTGTGTAGACCCTGCTGTGATAATTCCCGAGCTTTGGAAGGTCGCTCAGCATGAGAGCAGCTCTGTCGGGGAGCCAGAGATCACGCCCAGCTTCTTTCTCCAGGAGCGGGTACCCGGCTCGCCCCTGGCACAGATTAGCCCCCTGCATAATGTAAAGGAGATTAGGGTGGAGGAGTGTTGGGGTGGGGTTGGGTTGTGTTGGGCGGGGATGGATGGATGGATGGATGGAAGGAACGTGGCCCCCACTGCTCAAAGACAAAGGATTTCTAACGCAAAAAAGGCTCTTATAAACCGGGAGCCTCTCAGCTCTTTGGCTTCCGTGTTACATTTTTAAGCGTGTGGGAATCACGCTTCAAGTGCTGCGGAGGAAAATGATAAATGGGGATTTATGAGCATAAGCCCTGCTCATTTCTGCAGAAGGAAAATTGAGGTACAGAATTCCTGACAGCGGCCAGTTTTGAGAAATCGTCTCTTTTTGAGCTTGTACTGAGAAGTCTTCACTGATTTAAGAGCCATTATTGGGCCGGTTTAAGAAAGCGAAACTATTGTTATTCTCAGAACCTCTTGTATAAAAGAATGGCATTAGCATTGATCCACGAAAGCAAGGGATGCGGCTCAGCAGTGAAAACAAAGTAAAGCTCAGGAGTGTGTTCTTCTTGGTTGCTGCAGGTTTGGAACTTGCAAAGAACTCAAAACTCAGCCTAAGGTCGTTTAAGGAATTGCTTCGGCATAATTTACATTTACATCTCTGACATTCTGCTTCAAAACTAGAAGGACTCTGAATCCATAGTTTAAGTGAGTCACACATGAAAAGAGTCTACTGACTAGATGGTGAGCAGCTGAAACTAGTTTAGTGTGCCAGGCTTTTCCTTAGGGATTCATGGTGGATTAACCTCTGGTATAATCCCGCTAGGGTTTTTAATTTGATGTTTTTTTTCTCCCTAGAATATCAGTATATGATTAGTATTAACATTCCCTCCTTCTCTTGGAGCCTTTACAAGACAACCACAGTAAAAACCAAACATTCTAAAGTGAATAGTTGCTTTTTTGGGGGGCAGTTGGTGGCAGGGTGATCAGAGGTTTTGCAGGTTTGAATCCAGTGCCGGTAAAGTTACTACTGAGTTGGTCATGAGCAAGGTACCATCCCCAAGCACTGCCCGGAACGCTGCCCTTGTTAGCTGTCCACTGCTCCTTCATGGATGGGTTAAATGCAGAGGTCACATTTGACTGTGGTGCACTGTGTGCTGTGCTGTGGTGTGTTCACAATGACAAATAATCACTCACTTTCACTTGTTGACAGGCATGCATATGTGGAAATTCTCTATGGGTCTGAGACAGTGACAGAATAAAAGCTGTGTGTGTTTGTACATGTGTGTAGGCAGGGTTTAGGTGGTTGTGAGAATCTGATTATTTCCTAGAAAATGAGAAAACCTGACATTAGGACATGTGAGAACATTTTTGTACGTGAGGACCGGTCCTCATAAGGAAAGTTGTCTTTATGAAAAATATTCCAAGCATTTATTTGAAATGCTGTCAATTTATTGGCTTTTGGTTAATGAAGCTGGGGTTACCTACTGTGTTAGATACTGTTTATTATTTAATAAATTGTCTGTTATATATTCATATTAAACTGCTGCAGATCTTTAACATTAATTTTAAAAGACAAAAGATTTGTCCTGTCGTTTTTCTCCACTTGACTGCTTCCGCAATATATGCACCATGAACGTTGTTAGGTCTATTTTAGGGGGGCTTTAGCCCCATATTTCATATATGAAATTAGCGCAGGCATGCACTTAACCCAAACCAGCAATAAGAATTTGAAATAAATCATAATAACTTCTTATTATCTGATTAAAATGATCATGTTTCCCAGCAAGGATGCTAAGCAGCTAAGCAGGTAACGTTCCTGAGGTCGGGAGAGTAGTTAAAAAGAAGAAGAATTAATACACAGTGAATGAAACACATAGTGAAATTGTAAGTTGATGTCAGTAATTGTTAATTGCTTAACTTTAATTGCATTTACTTAAGGGGAAGAAAAGGTGATATTGTAGTTGGCTATTTCAACGTTAATTTAGGCTGCTAAGTTGAAAGTTAGCTGTAGAAAACGCTAGCTAGCATGAACAAGCGAGCCACCTAGCAGCTGTCCATATTCTCTCCCATCCCTCTAGTATTTCGACACAATGTCAGTGCGATGTTGTTGTTATAATCAGTTATTGCATGAGAAAATGAAATGGAATAGTGTCCCTGTTAATGCTGTTGTACTGGTATCTTTCTAGTCATTGGCCAGATGGATATACCAAGATATTTTAAGAGAGTGAGTGAGAAGCAGGAGAGTTAGGGTTCCTAACCACACCCCTAGGGACTAAGCCCCCTCTATCTTTCAATCCTAGTGACATCCCTGATTTGCACGTATCATTGAATACCTCACATGTCTAAAATTGCACATTTTCTTTTTCTTCCTCTTATTGAGAGTTAATATTTTATGGTCTATTTACGTATCCCAATTCTATGTGCATTCTTCGTTCTTTGTACTCTGTACAACTGGAGTCAGGTCGTCTTGTCTCTCTATATACTTGAACGTAGCTAAGATGACAATAAAGTTATCTGTGACGTATGGCTGGGCGATATGGCTTAAAAATAACATTGCAATATTTTTAAGTTATATCGTGATAGACAACATATATCTCAATATATTCTGTCTTTATGGGAGAGAACCACATTTCCCACAATCCTCTGTGCCTGACTCGGAGCGGCGTCACAATCATGCGAAGGGAATAAACACAGAGAATATTAAGTCAATAGCTGTATTGTGAGTAGAACGCTGATTGTTGTCGTTATTTATCCGCTGGAACATGAGTTCTGTCTGTAATAAAGTGGAAGAACTGCAGCGTTTTTGCGAGTGATGGCGTTCCACGAGAGTCGCGTTTAAATGCGTTTTTGAGCATTTACTTCTGTTTTTGTGCACAGAATAAAAGAAGCAGTGCTGTTTTTCTTCGGAACCAAGTCGTCCGCTTCCATCTCCGATTAATTTCTCAAAAATTGCGTGGACATTCACTTCTCCCTCTGCGGGTTTGCTTACATCCGCTTCCGCTACAAAACGTGCATGCGCTAGGAGAGTGTTCTGGATGGGCGAAGGAGTGAAATGTCTGCTTTGAGAGGGAAGAGAAGCGAAATGTGAAAATGACATACAAATTTCAACATTAACGTGAGGATTTGTACTCGATGTTCGCTATATAGTCATTTACTGTATAGTCATCGGAAATATCGTGGAACAAGCCGAGATAATTCTGATATATCACCTGCCCCTACTCTGACGTTGACTTGACTTTGACTTAGTAAGTGTAGTATTATTTAGATCTGATCGTTATAGGAGTCAATGGAAATACCTTACAAAGATGTCATCCCCGCTCATCCAGAAAACTCCTAGCACATGCGCATTTTGTACCGCTTTCGTGTTTCACTTCTCTGCTCGCTCCCCCGCCTATGGCGTCACATCAACGCCAAAACTAGAGCGCGCAAAATGGCATGCCGCAAATATTTCAAAGTTGCGAGCGCAAATGTGAAACTCAGGAGCACCAAATTAAGAATCCACTGCGCGGTTGTGATAATATTGCGCGAACTGTATTTTTCCTCTTTCGAATGTCCTCGCGCGCAAAGTAGATCCGTGTCTGCTCCATACCTTGCGGGTCGGGACTGAGGTTCCCCACACGCACTACTAAACATTTCTATGGAGGAACCTTATGAATTCAAGCGCGCTCACACACACAGGTGTGGACACAAGCATCCACATTGGTGTAAAAACAGGTGCTCACAGATGCACACAGTCTTGATCTGCTGTCCCTTCAAAATATATTCTGTAATATTTATGTGCGCTGCTCAGTAACATTTAGTATTTACTGCGATTCATGCAGATGTTGGTTGTTGCTGCAATTTCTCTGCTGTTGTGTCTCCTGTGTTCTATTTTTGTCAGCAGGTATGGAAGCAGAATATCCTTTTTTTTTTTTCTCCCTCTCTACCCTTCTTTTCCTTTCTTTTCTTTCTCTTTCTTTTCCCTCTTCTCCCTTCCTTTTCTTCTTCTCTCCCCCTCTGTTGCCTCTCTTATCAACCTTATTTATCCTGTTTAAGTATTTTAATTAATTGGAAAAATAAATAAATGAATAAAGTTGACCTCCGAAAGGGTATTGGCGGGATCAAAAAAAACAACAAAAACAAAAAAAACCAAAGTAGATTACCGACGAGCGGCCTTTTTGCCCGAGTGAGATTTCTGTGTGATTTGAAAAGAGCGAGGATTTTGGCAGTTTAGGCGGGTTTAGCGGTTTCTGCCTCTGATCCTATGCTGATGGCTCCTGGTTTTGTGATTGACTGCACGCTATAGAAAGTTTCTACAGAAAAACCAAAGGTGACGGAGGAAGAGGAACAGCGACAGGTAGATTAAACGCAGGTTATAGTTTATCAACCTTATAATTTAATAGTTAGGTCTATTTAATTATAGCACGTTTAATAAGCACGCAATCAATGGCTCCCCTTGTCCCCAGTATAAAGTATAAAGTTTGCTATATTATACTTTTTTAAAAATAAAAGCATTTACTGTGTTAAACTGTGCTAAATTCATTATATTGGTGTCATTTTATGCAATATAGGGCCGAATTTATCATTTATACAGTGATTTAGAGGAAATTTCAAGGTATTGAGATATATATCGTGTATCGTGATATAGCTTTAAAATATGGCGATATTATTTTTATACCATATCGCCCAGCCCTAGTCTGTGTGTGTCACACAATCACTGTAAGTTCTGGCTGTCAACACATCACGCACTTACACAACAAGTAACTTTCATTACTCGGGGCAACTTTTATAAGAAACTCGAGCTCAGCACTTTTCGTGCAGTTGTTAGACAGCCAGGAGAGCTTTTGTATCCACGCTGTATGATTTTGTGGATTTTTGAGTGTTACTCACCCCGTAGTCATATTGTATTTTTTCGAGTCATCAGATGAATGACAGCATTGGAAAAGCAGCAGACAGGAGCTCAGCAATTCCCAGTAATCAGGTTGATCGGGTCCAGTGTTCAGCCTCTGCACTCGGACACAAAAACAAGACATTGCGGTAAGCGTGCAAAAATGTCTCTGTACGTTAGTGGAGCATCGGTTTACTGTCGGATCACATTGTTTGGGAGACGTGAGGGGGGGTGCGGGACATGGAAGATGAGGCACTTCCAGAAAACCTGAGACCACCTCCAGACTATTTTGGTGGTTGAATCACCAATATGATGTACCTCTGTGATGCCAGACGACAGGTGCATGTGGAGAAAAATGGTTGCCCAAATCTGTGAAATTTGTCTGAATCTTTAAAGCAACTGTGAACTGTAAAGCTTCCATCGAATCATCTCTCACTTGACTTTAAAGGATTCTGGCATTCGCTGGCCTCCCCGTCACCGAGCGTGTTCAAAGACAACAGAATCGCAGTATCGTGTGCTGCTGAGCAGCTCTGCAAACTGAAAAGTCGGACGGTAGAAACTGCGACAAAGGGAACAGGAAATTGTTTGATGCTGAACGAAAATGAAAGCAGAAATGTTTATTTCTCCTTTCTTGGAGTGTGACCAAACAAGAGAGAGACAACTGACAGTAAGCCACATGTAAGGGCAGAACCATTGTAGGGCGGTTGGTAGTGTAACGGTTAGAGTGTTAGCCCTGTGATGAGAAGGTCGCCGGTTCGAATCCTGGACCGGTAAAGTTACCACTGAGGTACTCATGAGAGAGGTAGCGTTCCTAGGCATTGCTCACCGGGCGCTGCCCATGTCAGCTGTCCACTGCTCCTTCACGGATGAGTCAAATGCAGAGCTCACATTGCATTGCACAGTGTGCTGTTCTGGGTGTGTTCGCAATTACAAATAATCCCTCACTTTCAGTCCTCTGACTTTTTCATTCCTAATAGTGATACAGAGTAGCGATCTAATGTGAGTTTCATTAATAATGTGTATTTTTTTACTGTATGGAAGATTCTTTTTTTCTGTATGCCAATCTCAGATTTGACTCAAGCTAAGACTGAGCAGTTAATCGGAAATGTGGATTATTTTTACGGTACTTTTTTCAAAAAGAATTCCCCAGAACTTTCCTCAAGAGTGTGTTCTTGTGCTAGTCCCTTAAAAACATACTATCACATGTGTGGTCACGTGACTCTCCTGCGTCCAGTCTGTGATTTTATAATCTCAATCTCAGGTACGCAAGATTTCCTCAGAAAAAATATCCCAGCTTTACTATTCATCCATTATCCAAACCGCTTAATCCTTACGGGCGCAAGGCGGGGAACCAACCTTGGGCAGGCGCCAACACACCGCAGAGAGCGCGCACACACTCACACAATCACACTCTCACGCACACCTTACGGGGCCAGTTTAGAGGAGCCCGTTAACCCATATTGCATGCTTTTGGACTGTGTGAGGAAACTGGAGCACCTAGAGAAAGCCCACGAGAACACTGGGAAGGCATCCAAACCAGACCCAGGACCTTCTCGCTGTGAAGCAGCAGCGCTAACCACTGCGCTACCGTGCTGCCCCCCGGCTTTACTATTTATGTATATATCTACTTTAATAGCAAAGCTGGGGGCAGCACGGTAGCGGCCGTAGAGCCTTTCTGTGTATGTACATATATACATAGCAGTACAAACCTTGTCGGTGGACTATGAAGGCAAAAAAACCAAAACAAAATAGTTGTTTATTAATCATAACTGAGGTCAAATGTTCAGTTAATCATGAAACTGCTTTGAGGTTGTATCGCCCAGCCCTAATTCAAACATTGTTTTACCAAAACTATAAAACGTCCAAATGTATTCATCCGAACCGCTAAATCCCAACTGGGGTCGTGGGGGGACCGGAGCCTATCCCGGGAGCTTAGGGGCCCAAGGCGGGGAACAACCCTGGGCAGGCGCCAACACACCGCAGGGCACACACACTCACACAATCACACTCACATTCACTCACTAACGGGTGCCAGTTTTTTTGGACTGTGGGAGGAAACCCACACGAACACGGGGAGAGCATGCAAACTCCACATAGAAAGGCCCCACGAACCTAGGACCTTCTCATTGTGAAGCGGCAGCCACCGTGCCACCCTCCAATTTATGAAATTGTTCATTATATCAATATAATAACCGTGGTACAACTTGGTAAAAAAAAAGATCAGGAATTCAAGTGCAAAGCTATTAATGCAGCAACCAGTTTGATCAGGATTTAAAAACGTCATCTAATAATATGAAACAATTTCTAATTAGAACAAAATATTAACACGTAAATCTGGAGGCATATCACAAAATATTGCAAACTTGATCAACAAAGTTACAATTCATACTAGTGGCAAAAACAAGCAATCTGATTTATCAGATTGGCCCATCGTGACCAATCCCCGATCCAGATATTTGAGCCAGTATCTGACCAGTTTTGGATCGCCCCAGTCTCATGCCGTCTGCATGTCATTTTACATTCATGTTGCTTGAATTCTGGGAAAAAAAATCCACCCTCCATATTGTGCAAACGCTGCTGTAAATAGAGAGTGAAAGAAAACATGAATGCGCCCGTCACTGACATGCTTTCCCCAACACACACACACACACGGGTGGGGTTGCAGTTAGCTGGTGAATGAAAGAAAGGCCCAGGAGAAGGTTTTCACATGGCACGGGTAAACACGGCTGTCAGCCAAGGACAGGCGCGTAAGAACCTCTGGCCTACATACTGACGGTAGCCTGAGAGAATATCACTGTGTGTGTTGGGGGGGTGTGTGGAGCCATGTATCAGTCCGTACCCAAACCCACCGTAATCTTTTCCTATTTAAAGCAAAATGGTCCTTTAAAAAAGTTTGCTAAATGGGCTTTTCATATCAAAAACAAAAATTTGCGATAAACAGTAAAAGATTTTCAGATAAACAAAACCCAATTAAAAAAAATAAGACAAGAACATTGTTGTCTCGTGTTTAATTGGGTTGTCTGTCTGATTATTTATTTTTTTAAAAATCACAAATCAGGAGACAAAACAAATGTCACAATAAAAATGAAAAAAACAAAACAAAAAAACCCCCAAAACAAATGATCTGAGGTTTATGTTCTATAGAACACATACCAAATAAAATTAAATGTCATAAAGTCGAGCATTGAATGAAATAATAAATTGAAAAGAGACAGGAAAAAATATAATAAAAATAATACATTTTGAAGAAAAAGTAAAAGTGGAAGTAAGATAAAACAACAATTACCACATGTTCGAAAGGGAGTAGGAAGAAGTCCATGAGACAAGATGAGATTTTAACACTATTTTTAAGAAAACTTAAAAATTAAACATATGACTGAAATTCTGGCCTTTTATTTGACTGAAAGACATGAAAACTGAACTGCAAAAAGGGGCATTTAGAAACTCAACTGACTGGACTCTGTCCTGTATGATTCCTCATGCATCTCCTCGCACCATTACTGTGCGTCAGATGCTAACTTCTAACTGAAGTTTCAATAGTCTAATTCAGTAATCAGATGTACATTATAAAATGAACATGTTGGAGGTATAATTCCTTCAGAATTAACAGATAGACTAGTATACTGGCTGAAAAAAATACACCCCAAATGTTTAAAGAACCCACAACATGTCTTCTTCTTGCTCCTTTTGGCGTCGCACCGGGAAAATGTGTGTTTGTATTTGATATATGAATTTGGAACCACATTAGGGACCTGGTTGGAGACTAAATCAATCAGCTTTCTCCAAGCCTTTTTTGCCACATTTATAATGCTGTAAGAGGAGATTTATTTTCATTAAGATTCATTACTTTATAATTTCATGTTTATTTTTTTATTGATAATTTCTAAAAGATAAGGGAACTACATAACGCTTTGGAGTGGAGTGATAGAGTTCTGGTTGTTAGGAGCCGGTACTACTTTTTTTCTATGTTAGTGCAAGAAAAAAGGAGAAGTCCGTCTTCCATGTTCAAGACTGTATGTTGTCTCTGCGTCTTCTGTCTACCCACGGCCTGGGAAATAGTTAACGCTGAGTCACAAAATCAACGTTACAGTGCAGTACCAATTTAAGTGAGTGAAGGCAAAGAAGCACGCATTAACCTGATTTTGCTCACGCAGAATTTTGGCACAAAAATAACGGCGTACTATTTTGCGCGAGACAGCGTTTCACCTCGACGAGAAATATCGTCATGGCAATTTATGACCTTAAAGAACATCATTCATAATTGTGTAAAAAGAAAAATAAAACAGCCTTATATTCCTGCCCCAACCCTAGATCCTTAATCCAGTTCTGGAAATCTCTGTTTTATCCCGAACTGTCTCAAGTCACATCTCAGCTAATTAGCTTATGCCAAGACCGACATCAAAAGCGCGCGCTGTAAAAGCGGAGATGCCCTCCCCTTCTAAGCGCTTCTAAGTTGCGGTTCGCTCGAGGCCGTGCCTCTGTCGTAATTGCTCTGACAGCGGGATGTGGAGGCTGCGGGTTTAAGTGTAGTTACCGTAGTCGCCGAGGCCTCCCTCCTCTGCTTGAGTGAGCCGTCGACTGCGGAGAGCTCGAAAACACTTTCGACTCCACTTCATGGCTGCCTGGTGTGTCATTAATTAGTGAAGATGCACTGGGGGAGGGAGGAGGGAGGGAGGGAGGAGAGAGAGGCGAGGCGGTGAGACAGGCTTCGAGGTTTGTGCCCATGACTCCACTTGTGAAATGAAATCCTGCGATTTCAGGGTTGTTGTTTTTTTTGCTATTGTAGAACTGTGTGTGGTCCCTGTTTTCTTTGTGTGAAAAATAAATCTGTTTTATTTTATAATTTGTTTTGGAACGTCTAACTGTGAGCTAAAGGTTACTTTAAATGCCTATTAATTTCAATTTAATTTTAAAGCTGATTTTAGCGCTGATTCAATATCTAGAAACCCTTCTCAAAGCATTGCTTTGTTTGTCTTTTGACTTATGTAGCGATGCTCTTTCCCAGAATGACTTTCATTTTGTCATTATAGGAACAGTGAGCAAATTGGGGTTAAGGGTCTTGCTCAAGAGCCCACCTTTCAGGTTCTCCTGGGATTGGAACATCTTTTGGTCCGCAAGAGTTTGATTATAAATTCCATTCACTCTAAGCCACGTTTATATACTCAACTATATTAGGTAGTGAAATCTGAGCCCTTTATGCACTTTTAGGGGCAGTTGGTAGCCTAACGGTTAGGGAGCTGACCCCCTGATCAGAAGGTTATCGGTTCAAGTCCCGGACTGGTTAAAGATACCACTGAGGTACTCGTGATCAAGGTACCGTCCCCAAGCACACCCCAGGCGCTGCCTATCCCCACTGCTCAGCCTCCTGGGTCAAATGCAGAGGTCACATTTTGTTGTAGTGGACAAAGTCTGCATGCTGTAGATGTGTTCACAATGACAGTCAGTTAGTTAAACAAAAATTCTCTGTTTGTGTCTTGCTGTAAAAACATGGACATAGTTTTTGCCCTCTGCATCACTATTAGTGGCTATAGCCGATGCAGGTAAATGAGAAAGGCAGAGTTAGTCTTGGCGCGGTCAGAGTTGGCGGCAAAGACAAGATATTTTGCTGCGCCAAGAAGTTCCTGCAGGCTCAGAATTTTGGCAAAAAATAGCGCCTAAAGGCCTACCGTTCACGGGCGTTTAGACTAGGCGTTTTCTGGCGTTCGATAGCGCCAGGTGACACCGACTGAGCGCCGACACAGCCCCGTATGCGACTCACATTAAGCTGAGTGAAACAAACCGCGCCAATGTAGTCAAAAAGTTTCTCGCGGGCAGGCAGAGTTAAACACACAAAGCCAAGAGATTTAGCTCGAGCACGTCCACTGCGTGCTCTTAATTTTCCCACAAAATAACGCCATGCATTTTAAGACAGAAGGCGCGTCATGAAATATTGGCTGAAAATATCGGCCAAATCTAAGCATCGGCCCGATACCGATGGCTTAAAAAAAACAATTATCGGACCGATATGATTCCGAGATTATCATGCGTCCCTACTTTTTACTTTGTTTACTTTGCACTTGTGTTCGCTGAGGGAAACTTTCATACAGTAGCTTAATTCCAATTATTAATGACAGCATTAACCAACGTCTCCTGGTTATTACATGTTTAATCCAGGAACGGCAGTTCGTTAGTGAAATTGATCTCTTTACATGGCTTAATATTAGCACTGGATATCAGCCTGTTAACTCTGAAAAGTAATGCTGTAATCACGGTATGCATGGTTACAAACTCTGTCCTCCAGGATGCATCATTAACACTAATTTTTTGTCTTGTGTCTGTGTTTACACACAGCCGAATGTGTTGGTGTCCCACTGGCCACTGCCTCCCGACGTCCACACACTGCCCTGTCATCGAGGAAAAACAACGGACCTTGTAACCGTGTTTTTTGGCGTAGGCTTCTCTTCTCCCACCACCGGAACGTCCCACATTCCTCGCTGCCGATGAGCCTAGAAGGTACGTGAGATAATAGTCACGTAATGGACTTCTCTTCCATTTTAACGAGGTCATTTTATGAAGGTGGCGTTCCCTATTCCCTCCTACTCAGATGGCGAGGTTTCACATTTTGATATTTAATAGGGCCACTAATGACAATTCTTCAGTGAATTATTCTGGCAATCAGTTATTTTATTTTATAATAATTTTTTTGTCTTCATTTTGCTTTGGTACCAATAAACAAACAAGTCACTAAGTAAACGACTTCTGGCATTAATAATGTATTGATCAAAAATGTATCGATCAAAAACGGGCAAATGAGATGAAATCTCTCCTGCCAATGGGAATTTAGTATGCTTTTTGTCTTGAGGATGTGCGTTTTCTCATCAAGAGCTTGTATATAGTGCTGATGCTGCAGTGGTCAATAAAATTTTGTAAGGTGAACAAAACACCTTTTGTTTTTCTGATTCCTTAAAGCAGGGGTTTTCAACTGGTTCTGTCTAAGGGACTACCATTCAGACTAAACAGTAGTCTGCAGCTCGTGTGTGAGTGGTGAATGTTTTTTAATATTATTTTTTAGATATTTGCATTAAATTCGTTCATTTATAAAGATGCCCAAAACATCTGGAAATGTTTTGAAAAAGAAATGAAATCATTTTTAAAAAGTTATTTCAGTAGTGAAACTGGATTGCAGATCAAGGACCACCTGCAATGCTGCCTACTGGTTGGAAACCCCCGATTTATAGTACTTTTTAAATCTTGGGTCTTTGGAAACTTTTACACCTATTTGGTGATCAAGTCGACCTCTTCTGCTGCTACTGCTGTGATTTTAAAGGTCCCATATCATGAAAAATTCAGTTTGGACGTCCATTTGGGTTTGTACTGCCTCTAACACACTGTAAGGTTGATAAAAAATGGACAATTGCGTTAGTGTCAGAAATCGTGTGCTTAAACAAGCCGTTTAGATTTCTCCCTTACCTCTACGTTACGATAGGGGATATTTGAATACCTCCACCCCCCTATCTGAGAACCTCCACCCATCAGGTAGAACCGCCAGTGCTTCCTGATCCTTGACTTGTTTTAACTTGTTGAAAAATAATGCATATTATATAGGACCTTTGAAAAATATATAACGTTGACCGGAGCCGACCAACAGGCAGAGCTGCATTTGAGTAGGAATATTAAGCAACTACTGTGGTGTGTTGGCCAGAGGTGGAAAGAGTACTGAAAATTTGTACTCAAGTACAAGTAATGTTACATTTGTTAAAATGTACTCAATTACAAGTAAAAGTACTGGTATTAAAAAATACTTGAGTAAAAGTACAAAGTACTCTTCTCAAAAACTACTCAGAGTATTAATTACTTTTTAACCGATGGATGTTTTATTGCGTCGTCAATAGCAGGCATTCGATTCGATTCACCAGCACAAAATATCTACGTTCAAAGCACATTTCTCAGATGAACAAGGTATAGAAAGGTCATTTGTTTTGTAAATAAATGTAGATATAAAGCAGGAATTTGTTTGTTAAAACAATGACAAAAGTATTTTTGAACATGCACAGAACAGTTTAAACTTTTCCCAATACACTGCGAACAACAGGCAGCGGGCACTCATCCTACGTCTTTTCTCCATCATTTTCACGGTTGACAGTGTTGTCTTCTGTCTCCATTTTGCCTTCTTTGTCTCCAAATCTTCAGTCTATAAATCAGTTTGTACTCCGCTGTGTAGTAACTCCTGACACCTGTGCCTGCTGCTGCAGCGGAGTTTATTCTTTGTTTACGTCATAGATTAATTGGCGCGGTCGCGATTGCACAGCCTTATTGCCTGCAAAGATGCAGATGAAAGGTTTGAATATTAATTCAAATTGTGGGCGTACTCAGTAGCGACTTTTGATTTTATAAGTAGCGAAGTAGATTACATGGTGTAAATTGTACTCAAGTACGAGTAAAATTACACACTTGCAAAACTACTCATAAAAGTACAAGTACCCCAAAAATCTACTTAATTACAGTAACGTGTGTTTGTAATTCGTTACTTCCACCCCTGGTGTTGGCGCATGCCCAGGGTTGGTCCCTGCCTTGCGCCTATGAATTCCCAGAATGGACTGCGGTCCCCCCGCGACCCCAGTTGGAATTAAGCCGTACGGATAATGAATGAATGAATGAATGAATGAATGAATATTAACTAATGTTTACTATTTAATATTTACTAATATTTAATGGGGCAGTTGGTGACATAACGATAGGGTGTTCGTCCCGTGATCAGAAGGTCGCAGGTTCGAATCCAGGGCCAGTAAAGTTAGCACTGAGGTGGTCATGAGCAAGGTACCGTCCCCAAGCACTGCCCCCTAGGCACTTGTTAGCTGCCCACTGCTCCTTCACGGAAGGGTTAAATGCAGAGGTCACATTTGGTTGTGGTGCACTGTGTGCTGTGCTGTGGTGTGTTCACAATGACAAATAATCACTCACTCACTCACATACTGATATAAGAACATCTTACAGAAAATTGAGAGAGCAGGCAGTGGAACATATGAAATGACTATCGTCCTGTGACATTAGAGTCTTTCTTTTAAATTGCTCATGGAAGACTATAAGCTTGTGTGTGATAATCATTGGCTGGCTATTGCTGGGTCGTCGTTGAGTCGCTGAGCAAGGATGCAGTAGTCTACGTAACTGAATGCCTTGTGTTAGTGGCCAAAAGTGTCTGGGGCAGTTGGTGGCATATAAGTTAGGGAGTTGGCCCCGTGATAAGTCCCAGACCGGTAAAGGTGCCCCTGAGGTACTCATGAGCAAGGTACCGTGTAACACTGACTTGGTGTTCCGAGCTGTTATTAGAGTCAGGGAGGAAGTGAGGCGGCCCCCCCCCCCCCAAAAAAAAAAAAGCACAACATGTTGACGTCACAGGCGGCCGTGGCCTCGAAGGGGGTTGGGATGAAGCCGTGTGCTGTTAAGTGGATGTGAAGAGGTGTTAGGTGAGCTGCCACCTGGTTCTTACATCACAAGTTTGGGCAGCTTCAGGCTCATTACTGTAGCACGTAAAGGACGTTCAGGACTGGCGCTGGTCCTCTGCCAAGCTGGAGTGTTCTACAGTTGGAGAGCAAGAGAGACAGGGAGAAAGGGCAAGAGAAAGAGATCGCAGTAATTGAATGGCCGGTAGTCTACCGAATCTGCCAACCCACTTAGCAGTTGCTCTGTCCGTCCTTTTTTCGCTCTCCCTCTCTCTCTCTCTCTCTACTCAAAGAGGGAGGAAGGGAGGATGTAGCAGTAGATAAGTAGTCTACCGAATCTGCCACCAATCCACTTAGCACTCTCTGTCCATCTCTCTCTCTCTCTCTCCCTCACTATTATGCCATTCTGTCTTTCTCATCACACATGTCTGGCACCATATGCTCAGGCCCTATTGCTTCTGAACTTTAAAAGTGGACAGATGGAGTCCAGAAGGTTGTGAGAGTGATATGTATTGGGGGGTACGAGTGAAAATGAGTGAGAAAGAGGAATGTAGAGAAAGAGAGAGGGTGTGTTAAATTTCTCTCCTCCGCCGCTGATATACGTATTATCTTGCAGAGAAGACTTTCCCATGTCCTGCACCGAAATCTGTAGACGCGTATTTAGCCGCTAAGCTGCCCAGTTTTTTACTGAATCCCTCTAATACTTCTCTCCTGCTGTTTTCCCTCTTTCTTTAACAGGCTGCATCACCTTTTTAAATAAATATTGTCTTTAAACGTCGCTCAAGATATGGAAATGCACAATATGGAAATTATTGGCCGATATCAGATATTTTCATGCTCATATCTGCCGATAAATGAGGAAGACAGAGTTGAGCGCAAACGCAGGCAGAGTAAAGACAAGGTAAAGACAAGATATTTTGCTCAGAAAAGTTCCACTGCGCGTTCAGCATTTGACCATAAAATTAGCGGCACAGCTCTGTCATTTCTAATACAGTGCCAAGTCAAGCGAGCGTGAAAGCAGAGTCGATGGCGGAGAATTTCGAGCGTGGTGCACAACATTTTAAGAAAAAGTCACTTCCCGCACTATGTGCTGTACCAAGTCAAATAGGATGCGTGTGACACTCCGTGTGCACAACCTAGTGCATAGAGAGCCATTAAGCTACAACCCCCGGCTGTTACCTGAGATGCTTACTACTGCATAGAAAAATATGATGAGCGACTTACCTACCACACTATTAAGTGTGATAATATGCGGCTCAGCACAACTTGAGCGTGACGAGACTACATGTTTTGCTTGTGAACGTTCCACTGTATGCTCAGAGTTTTGGCACAAAATAATGGCAAACATTTTAAAACAGATGGCACAGGCCGTTTTAAATCCCACCTCGGGCTTTGGACAAGCCTGGCACAAGCGCTAAGTTTCCGACGTACAATAAATGCGTCACGAAATATCAGCTAAAATATCGGGCTAATCTAAACATCGCTTCGATGCCGATGACTTAGGCCTCGTTCAAACGGACGTCTGAACCAGGCGTTTCTCTGGCGTTCGTGGCGCCAGGTGAGCGCCGACTGAACGCCGACCGTTTTTCTGCTCATTGGAGCAAATCAAAGTGTCCACACGGGCGTTTAGCACTGGCGTTCGGCCGGCTGCGCGTTCGGGTGGCGTCAAGTAAACGCTGCATGCAACGTTTTCTTGGCGTCAAAATCCCGACGAACGCGAGGTGAACGACGCTATTGCGAACGCCAGTGAAACGCCAATCGAACGCAGCTACAAAGCGCAGCAAAAATGCGTATGGCGTTCAGAGGGCGTTCATTTCGAACGTCCGTGTGGACGAGGCCTTAAAGAAAAACAATTATCGTCCGTTTCCGATATCATCGTGCATCTCTAGGTGTAATGATACATCAATCTACATAGATAGGGTGCAGGGTGGTCTAGTGGTTAAGATGCTCGCCTCTGGACCAAGAGGTTGTAGGGTTTGAGTCCTAATTCCAGCAATATCGATTTCTGGCTCCCAAATTCAATCATATCATGATCATATTATAGCGTACTTTGTGATCTCAGCAGATGTTGAATCTTTTTCCACTAAATCGATATAATATCATATCATGATGAAAGTTATGATTATACCCCTAGTGATTAGAAGTTTTATGGTTTTATGACTAGAAGTATCATCATCCATCATTGCTATTGTCATATGTGATCATGTCTGTTACTTCCCACGTCACCATTTCTACCTTTAGGATAAAACTTTATTAAGGAGGCGAGTAAAGGTCTCAAACTGTCACGCTTACTGTAGAAATGCAAATGCTCTCTAAGGTTTCTGAGGACTCGAGAGTTCACACTCTTTACTGAAAAGCTGCGAGCCGACGGAGAGCGGGACGCCGCGCGTCTTCGCTTAATCTTTTCCGCTAGATTCCTGTTGGATTTGAGTCTGATCCTCTCATGTCGCCATCTGATACTGCAAAGCAGGCGGCTTAGCGGCCAGATCTGCGATCTGCAGGGTCGGAGCAGGCCGGGTGGCGCGAGAGAGGGAGAGCGAAAGAGAGAGGGAGAGAGGAGTTCTGCATCAGCTGGAGTGTCGCAGGGTTTCCTGGTCAAAGTTGCTATGCAAACTGAATCCAGGAGCTGGTTTTGTAGCCTGTGGGGAATTCTGGGAGGTGATGATAATGTTCCTGTAGGACTCAGAAATGGCAGATGTGCTTTGCTAGGTGGTGCCTGTGTTCGTTCAGTTTTCCTGTGGTTCCTGTTTTCGCTGAGCCCTTTTGCATGTGGCAGAAATACAGACCCACCAATACAGAATTGTAAATGTTAATGGCAATTTTTGTAGCAACTTTGATCTATTTGTAGTTATTTAAAAGCCCAATATAACAGCACAAGAAGCAATTTGAAGATATTTCATTTTCATAAATAATATGTTGAAGAAAAACTATACGGCAGCGTTTCTCATTCCCAGTCCTCACGGACAACCGCTCTGTACAGATTCGACATTCCCAACCCACAGCACAGCTGATGCTACTGATTAGCTAATTAGCAACGTAGGACCAGCACGCAACAGTGCAGGAAATACCGAATATGTGCAGAGCGGTGGGCCGCGATTGAGAAACGCTGATATACGGTATGCATGGTTAGCCGTAGTAGTATAGATTCTACAGCCGTATTTCTTCCACGTAGACCTACACAGTGTTTTTGTTCTTTGTCTATTTATGTGTTTGGGTTTGGAATTGTGTAATGTTTAGGTGAAATTTGTTGTTTGAGATTTTTAGACGATGTGGCACATGCATGTTTGTTTACGTTTCCCGACTATTTAAAGCCTTCCCGTTCTGCCCCCGATACCGAGAGCTATACAATGACATTTCTTCCTTTCGTTTTCATTTTTTATCTCATTGACCATTTTCATTTGAACACCGATACTGATTTACGCCAAATTATCTCAGTCGATAATATCAGCACGGCAAACTGTCAGTCAGGAGACATAGAGATGGAAAATCGCTGGCCGATACTAAATCATAGGGACTGGTTCCTGCAGGCCTTCTGACACAAATATTGCTGGCTGTTTTTCTTGTAAATATGCAGTTGCTGTGTCATGTGAGGATGGAACAGGTTGTAAATCGAGTGCCACCTGAATCCACACTCGTAACTCGTGGAGAGTGCATTTTAAAAACATTAAATCAATGACTCATTAAACTGCCGCCACGGCGTGGTAATACAAATGTAATTTATCATTACTGGTTTGAATTCTCTTCGTAATATGCCTTTCAGAGATATTTAGTGTGAGATGTCACACAGTTCCATTCAGAGATAACACTGATTAGCAAGTCTCTTAATAATAAATTAATCCCTGATAGCGCTCATGAGATTTCATTGTAGCACCAAGTGAGCAGTGATGCATGTTCACTTTTCTAGACCTAATGTAGTAGAGGTTAGAGTTGGACACATTGTTTTAATATTAATTTCCTTTCTGAGGAGCTGACTGATGAATCTCTTTGCTACGTTGTTATTGTTGCACGTTGTTGCTGTATGCTGAGTCTGCCTTCGGCAGTGACCCTGGAATGTTGACCAGCTACAAAAAGTGTGTTAGGAAAAGAGCTAATAGCAGATAAAGAAAATCAAGTTCAGTGCTTCTAGGGGTGGGCGATATATCGAATATACTCGATGTATCTCGGCTTGTCCCACTTGCGATGTAGTAAATGACTGTATCGTGACCATCGAGTGTAAATCCTAACGTTATTGTTAAACAGGCAGCACGTACTTTGCTTTCGAAGTTTGCTTTTCTGCCCCGTCAAAGCAGACGGCTCGCTCCCCTGCTCATCCAGAAAACTCCTAGCGCATGCGCGTTTTGTACCGCTTTCGTGTTTCGCTTCTCTGCTCGCTCTCCCGCCTATGGCGTCACATCAGTGCCAAAACTAGTGCGCGCAAAATGGCTTGCCGCCAAAATTTCGCGGGCGTAAATTTCAAAGTCACGAGCGCAAATGTGAAACTCGAGAGCACAAAATTAAGAATCGAGTGCGCGGTTGTGATAATATTGCGCGCAAACTGTATTTTTCCTCTCTCGATTGTCTTTTTTCCTCTCGAGATTACCGACGAGCGGCTTTTTTGCTCGAGTGAGATTTCTATGCGCGCGGTTTGAAAGGGGCGGTTTTGGCAATTTGCGGGGCGGGGTTTTGACAGTTTCTGCCTGCGAATCCTATTGGCCGATGGCTCTGGGTTTTGTGATTGACTGTACGCTACAGAAAGTTTTACAGAAAAACCAAAGATGACGGAGAAAGAGGTACAACGGCAGGTAGGTTAAATGCAAGTTATAGTTTATCAACCTTATAATTTAATCGTTAGGTCTATTTAATTATAGCACGTTTAATAAGCACACAATCAATGGCTCCCCTTGCCCACTTGTCTGTCCCCAATATAAAGTATAAAGTTTGCTATATTATACTTTGGTATAAAATAAAAGCATTTACTATGTTAAACTTTGGCTGAATTCATTATATTGGTGTCATTTTATGCAATTTAGGGCCGAATTTATCATTTATACAGTGATGAAGATTAGAGGAAATTTCAAGGTATTGAGATATATATCATGTATCGTGATATAGCTTTAAAATATCGCGATATTATTTTTATGCCATATCGCCCAGCCCTACGTCCTACATTTTAAAGGTCCCATATTATACATTTTTTCAACAAGTTAAATAGGTCTATGAGCTCCACTAAACATAGTTTAAAGTAGTTTGATGAAAACACCGTTCAGATTAGGCATTTTCTCGTATAAGCACACGATTTCTGACATTCGTAAACACAATTGACCACTTTTTAAACTTACAGTGTGTGTGTAGAGGCAGGACAGACCCAAATGGATATCCGAAGAACAGAAAAAATGAATTTTTCTCATAATTTGGGACCTTTAAGACAGAAGCTGTATAAAGAAGTCGTATAAAATCTGACCGCAGACTTTGGACATCCCTGGCACGAGCGCCACCTTTCTGACGTACAATAAATACGTCAGAAAATATTGGCTGGAAATATCTGACAAATCTAAGCAGCGGTTCGATGCCATTGACTTTAACCAAAGAAATTATCGACCGATTTCGATATGATTCCAGTATTATCGTGCATCCCTACTATTAGTATTTCTGCGTTGTTCTGCTGTAGTTCTGCGACAACTAGTTTAGCTCTGTACATTATGGAAACAATAATTGAATTCTCAGTTTAGTGCGTCGAGATGGCTTAAAATTCTCACATTTTCACAATTTATCTGTTGTAAATCTTGCAATTCTACTTAATTAAGTTGTAATAATTTACATAGTATGGTGTATTTGGTTGCTTGAATGTATAAACAGCAACAAAGTGTCTTTGAACTCTAAATATACAAATGTATGAAGAAGAGTCTGTGTACATTTTCTACCTGAAGAAACTCTGAAGGAAAACAAAAAAGGCCACCAGGCATTTCATCTCTCCTTGTCACAGGAATTAAGAGGAGTGAAGGATAATTTTTTTATAAGTCCTGAGGGAAGGGTTCTGTGATAAGGAGAGAATGAAGAGTGAAGGGAATTAATTCGGCCTTGCAGCTTTGCTTTGCACAAAGTTGAAATAATTAGTGAAATGTCTAAAAAATATCTCTCGAGATGTCAGGAGGATATCTGGGGTTTTTTTCATGCCATTCAAAGTATGACGCCACGTTCTCTGCAGTGCTGTTCCGTGAGCTCTAAATAAGCTTTAATTCCTAAAGTGAGTGGATTTGATGGGAAATTCCAGCTTACAAGCCATCTTAGTCGTTGACACCACAGCGTCCTTGACCAGAACGTCCCTGACCAGCAATGGAATTATCATCACATTCCTCATTATTATTTCTTTTCTATATTTCATCTACTGAATGAAAGTATCTCTACACTCTACAGTCTTAACTGTCAGAAAGAAACTTAGGCTACGTTCACACTGCCAGCCACATCGTTCAATTCCGATTTTTTGCTCATATCGGATTTGTCTATCATGACGGTTCACATTCATAACTAAAGTGACCTGTATCTGACTGTAATGTGAACGCATCGGTCCTCCGAAACGTCACACATGCGCACATTGACACGTTTTTACACGGGTCAACTGCGTCACCAACAACAAAAAACGTCATATCTGTGGGACGACTCATGGCATTAAAAATGGAGGCGTTAGTAGCTCACGCATGTATCGCACTTGATACGCACTTGCTCTGGAGGACGACAAACAGTGAATCAGCTGTACATGAGCAGGTCGAAAAGGAGAAAAGTCAGGCGGCTAGCTTTTTCTGTTATCGCAGCTCTCCTCCATTTTTACCTTCCCGCGCTGCTGGTGCAGGCTGATGATGTCAGCGCATGCGTATAAGCAAAAAGCCACATGAATTCCGATCTGAGCGTTCACATTCAGGTCGCATGGCCGCGAATCGGATACGTATCGGATTTAGTACCACATATGAAAGTGACACAAATCCGATTTGAAAAGATCAGATTTGCACGTCCACACAGCCCTGAAAAGATCAGATCTGTGTCACATTAAGGCAAAAAATCCGATTTGAGTCGCTTCAGCATGGCAGTGTGAACGTAGCCATAGAAACATTGTCCACTTGTTTTGGTCCTTTATATACAGAAAAAATATATGTGATTCATCACATTTGCAGACATCCCAACCTGCAAAAACTCATTTCAGGGAGGTCTCCCGCCCAACCCTAACTCTAACCTGCCCACACTGAAATCTGATTGGCTTATTTTGCTAAGTAAACCAATCAGGATGCTCTTTGTCTAGCACGGGCTACACGAGCAGGCACACACGCAGTGATCCACACATACGCACGCACGCACGCATCTCTCTCTCTCATTCCGTCATGTGCGCGCTTCTCTCAAGTGCTCACGAGCTACTGTCTCGCGTGCATGCTCTTGTTTGCTTGCTCTAGTTTCCGGGATGTTTTATTCAATTTGCAGGCATCAGGGAGCCGCTTTCAGTATGCGGGAGACTCCCGGAACGTCCGGGAGACTTGGGATGTCTGTTGCATCTGTTGTATTGAGACCTTTATGTTGAGCAGTTAAATATGACACATTCAAGGGTCATTGAGATGTGTTGTGTTGTGTATCATGATGACAAAAAGCATAAATACATAAAACTAGTAGTAAAATAATAGCCGACTGGTAATATAGTAAGTCCCGCAATTATTTACTTATAAAAAGAACAGAATGCAAAACATACATTTTTACAGTTTACTAATATGATACAAGGCTATATTTTGGTAGACTACATTGTTTGTACATCCAGCCATTGTGAACAGACCACAATGAAATTTGACCTCTGCATTTGACCCGTCCATGAAGGAGCAGTGGGTCTGACATGGGCAGCGCCCGGGGAGCAGTGCTTGGGAACGGTACCTTGCTCATGAGTACCTCAGTGGTACTTTTACCGGTCTGGGATTCAAACCATCTAACTTCAAATCTAACTTGCGCTATCAACTGCTCCTCCTTATAGTACTTTCATTACAGCTCTGCCTCTGCTGAGCTGGTTTGATCCGGGAGATCTCTTGAAATTCTGCAGGAGTCTGGGGCTGTCGCAAAGTCCTTGACCTGCAGTGTAATTGTCACCGCGTCCTTCATTATTCAGGCCAATGGAATTAGCGGAAGGTTTTTATTGGCTTATCCAGACACGGTGAATTGCAGGTCAGATATGATTTGCCGAAGGCGGATATGAGCCACGCTGAGCGGCTGGAGGGACCACTGATCCATACCATCGACTTGCCGTTTGGGTCGCAGCATGTTAATATGTCTTTATTAAGAGCTTCCCTTAAAGCCGGCCAAGACGCCAGAAAGTAAATCTTTACGGTGTGGAGATTGAGAGGAGATATATTTTGGCCCAACAATGCGTTGTAAAACCCTAATTTAGAAATCGGTCCAATCCGTTGCAGTACAGGAGTGAGATGGGGAAGTGGAAATCTATTTGAGAAGCTTTCAGCTAAAGCGGCGTTTAAGTGAATTTGCACTTCGTGACCTGAACCGTTCCTTCACCATTTTGAAATAAAAGATTTTTTACTGATTATTCAAGCGTGTCCTCTGTAATACATTTAGACATCAAAGGACCAACCTAATGTACATTTTTCAACTATTTTATTAGAGAAACTTTCCATCACATAACTCACATAAGCCCTCACCACTTTGATGCAGTTCATAGATTTGTGCGGCCTCATAGGTCTGCTTCGCAGGTGAAATGTCTGACACCATGTGTGACTATCAGTTGATCGAGTTGATTCCATTGATTCATCAATTTCATCTATCGTCTGTTCCGTCACCCGTTTATTTTCCACCCTCTTGTTCTGTTTGTACTGTGTGAGTATATAAAAAAACAATTCAGCACAATGATCCATTTCTGTATTATTTTCTTTATGCATTTTGACATCTATCTGTTTTAGACTTCAGTTTTTGTTAGTCTATGTATTTGTTGTTTGCTGACTTGGTGCAGTGTGTTTTTGGGATTCCTTATTATGGGATAATAAGACCTGGATCTGTGCTTATATTAAACTGCTTATGGAATATTTTATTGAAAACTCACATTATTATATTCAAATAATCTATGTGCCTATGCACCTTGTGTTAGACTATTTTGCAAAAGTGAACATTCTTCACTGTTCTCTTCATGCATCATATAAGTGAATATACTTTGAATTAACGTTTAAAAAGTGAGTGATTATTTGTCATTGTGAACACACCACAGCACACAGTGCACCACAACGAAATGTGACCTCTGTATTTGACCCATCCGTGAAGGAGCAGTGGACTGCTAACATGAGCAGCACCCAGGGAGCAGTGCTAGGGTATGGTACCTTTCTCATGAGTACCTCAGTGGCACTTTTACTGCTCCTGGACTGCCTTAACTGCCAACCTTCTGAACACAGGGCTAAACTCCCTAACTGTTACGCTAACTTTTTCACTGCTAACATCTAAATACTATTAGAATTAAGTTTTGTTACTTGCTGAATTACTAATCAGCCTTTAAATGGAATTTTAGGAATTCTCACAATGTTATTCATATATTTGGATGAGTGTATTGAATATGAATGATATCATCATATCATCACCCCGGTCGTTTAATGAGTCATCCAGTCATCCAATGTTTTTGTAAATGCACTCGCCATGAGTTGTGAGTAGTTTCAGGTGGCTCTCAATTTACAGTCAGCTCTGTTCTCACCTGACACAGCAACTCTATATTTATAAAAAAAATATCAAGCATTTGTAGCAGTGGGACTGCAAGAGCATCCTTCTAATTGCAACCCTTAATACACAAAATCCCTTCATAGAGTTTCTATTAAACTGAGTTTAGCATCAGTTAACGATTTTCCTTTCGTCTCTAGAGCCAGACTGGTATATCACAAGGCTGATGTATGAGCTGACCGCAGATAAATAAATATGTGTTTAAAGCAAATTAGCCAATAAAAAAGCTGTGGAAGATAGTGTTGTAGACCTGCAACTCCAATGTTGTTTTTTTCATGTTTTTATAAACATTAATCTAATTAATAAGTAGGTGAGTAATTATTTGTCTTTGTGAACACACAATGAAATGTGACCTCTGCATTTGACCCATCTGTGAAGGAGCAGTGGGCAGCTGATGTGGGCAGCCCCCGGGGAGCAGTGCTAGGTTATGGTACCCTGCTCATGAGTACCTCAGTGGTACCATTTACCGGTCCAGCATTCGAAACGGGGACATTCCGATCACTGTACGAACTCCCTAATCATTGCGCTACCAAATGCCCCAATGATCAGACTTGTAATACATCACGTCGAATATGGTGGCTTTGTAAAGAACAGCGACCATGCAATAAAGCTTCGTAATTTGAGCTCCATGTTAGTCTATGGGGAAAAAACAGACGAAAAAATGGACAGAACTCAAGAATGAGTCAGAGTATCAAAAACATATTCAAGCACTGCGACAGGCCACACGTTTATGACTTGGAACAAAGTTTCCCGCACCAAAACTGTAGGAGGAGTAGCGGTCAGAGAAAAATATATGGTCATCGCCATCATGTGATTTTTGGAGCAGCTACTAACGACTGGCATGACAAATGAGGGTCTACATTCTATGTAAAACCGAAGTGCACAAGGACCTACACACAGGCGAATACAGTCCACTGTTGATGTCCTGTTTGAGACATTGGGCTCCAATCCCCCCTTCATGTATTTTTCCTTTTTTCCTCTTCAGCTTCTGTTAGCCGTTTCAATCTAGCAGTGGTAATCCTGTTACAGCAACGATTCAATCAAACTGGCCATGCTGTCACAACGGCTGTGTCTGTGTCTGTGCTCGTGTGTATGTTCCTGTCTGCACATGCTCAGATGAGCGTGTTTATACCAGTGTGTGTGTGTGTGTATGTGTGTGTGTATGAGTTGATACATGTGATGGTGTGTATCAGTGATTACAGGCTAAGGCTGGCGGCTGTTTTTGTGTGTGTTTAAGCCATAAATGAGCGCGGCCCCGCCGGATAGCGCCCTGTTTCTGCCACTTTGGAGCTGCTCGGGATTTCACGTGGCATTGGCACCCACATGCTACAGCGCTAGCGGCTAGCCTGTGTTTGTTTATTCTCGGGGGAGAAAGAGCTGGCAGTAAAATCCTCATGCTAATGCTGGCCTGCAGCTCTACTCGTTTAATCACCGGGTGATGGAGGGCCATTTGCTCGGAGAGAGTTTATAGTCATGCCCACCCGACTGATGCCCAACTTTCATGAGTCAGCCAGTGTGTGTGTGTGCGCGTGTGTGTGTGTGTGTGTTGAGCCCCGATCAGACAGCATTAGATGAGGTGGCTGTACTCACATGGACATGTGATTAACACATGGTATAAACACACCTGATATTTTACTTGTTTTTTTTCTCTGTATTTTCTATACATAAGATTTTTTTAAATTGAGATCTTTTTGTTTTAATTATTAACTGCCTCAAGTTACATTTTAAGAACATTGGACCTCATTCCCCCACTTTTTTAAGCTCTTGCCACTTTATGGGGACTTCCGGGGCATATACCCACGTTAATTAAGAGTAACTGGCACGCTCTTTCAGTTTACGGAGACAGCATTTTTTGCAAGCCTACAGCCTAGAATGTAGTTCCCCTGACCAGCCATAACATTATGACCACCTGATATTGAGTGGTTGCCTAAGCAGCCCCGAACCATGGAGCCACAGTCTCCACTAGGCCCAGGAGGTGTGCTGTGATGTCTTGCACCAAGTCACCAGCAGCAGATCCCTAAAGTCCTGGAAGTGGCAGTGAACGCAGCTTAGCTTGGACATCCTGGCCAGTCTCTGCCAGTCTCTTTGTTCATACACAACAAACTGCAATCCACTGTGTGTTCTTACTGCCTGAACCAGCATTAACATTTTCAGCTATTGGAGCTAAGGCAGCTCTTATTTTAGATGGGGCAACATGGGCCAGCCTTTACTGCCCACCTTCGTCAGTGCACCCAATGACCCTAACGCTGGTTCATGAGTTTTCCTACCATGCAACACTTTCGGTAGTTCTTATGCTTCCTCCCGCATGAACTTCAAGGACAGTATGTTCACTTGGTATTTAACGTGATATTTCCCACTCACTGTTAAACAAGGTGATCAGGGTTTTTCACTTCACCGGTCAGTGGTCATAATGTTATGGCATGTTAAAATATGATCAGTGTAAAAAAAGCATATTTATGAAATGCAATAAATATTATAGGAAAGTGACAAAATTACTCCTATAGACTCCTACTGACAGCAGTTGTTAACAGTAGTCTGCTTCTCATCATTTAGCAAAATGCTAATGATTTACGGTTAGCGACCATGCAGAGAGAGAAGTGAATATAGACACAATGTCAGAGACATGAATTGAAGATGGAAGCGGACGACTTAGTTCTAAAGAACAACAGCACTGGCTCTGTTATTCTGTGCACAAAAACAAGTAAATGCGTAAACGTGCGTACATCACATTCTTCTCGATGTAAACACGCCGTGTGTATGTGTGAGCGCTCGCAACTCTCATGTGAAACGCATCACTCGCAAAACCGCTCCAGTTCAGTCCGATCTTCCCCTTTATTGCAGACACTCATATTGTAGCTGATGAATATCAGCATTCTACTCACAATACAGATGTGCACTTGATATTTTCAGTGTTTATTCTGGACGCACATCCATCAGATGATTGGGACGCGGCTCCGAGTCATGCGCGGGGGATTGTGGGAAATGTAGTTCTCTCCTAGAAGGAGAGAATACAGTTGGCTCTCGTTTATCGCGGTTAATCAGTTCCAGACTCTACCGTGATAAGTGAATTTCCGTGAAGTAGGATTTTTTTCATTTATAAATCGAATATTTTTGTAGTTAGAGCATAGAAAACCTGTTTATGATCTTCTAAATACGGGTTATAACATTATTAGAGCCTTCTAGACATGAAATAACACCCTTTAGTCACCATTACACTCGTATTACTCAATATATTAGACAAAATAAGAGAAAGTCAGACATATTAGACGTTACAAATATCATATTATTATTATTATACATTTAATTACATTTAATGAATATATTTGAAAAAAACGCGATAGAGTGAGGCCGCGAAAGTCGAAGCACGAAGTGGCGAGGGACGACTGTATAGCGAGATGTATGTTGTGTATCGCAGTGTAGTTTAAAATATAGTGATATTATTTTTAGCCCATATAGCCCAGCCCTAGCTTTTAGGTACTCAGCAACAACAAAAGAACTGTAATCCCCTGCTGTGTATTAGCAAGGTGTTTCTAATAGGTATGATGTTTCCCATAAAGTAGTTATTGTACACGCTGGCAAATCTCTAGTGTTCCAGCAGTTCATTGCACTGCACACGCAGGGTTGAAGTCAGCAAAGGAATATTTCCCTGTAGCAGTCTGCCAATTCAGGTAATTAAGAGTATGGGGTGTTGGGGTGACTGTAAGGGTGCTGATGGCTTACATTTTTATTGGAGAAGTATGTGCGTGTGTGTATGTGTGTGTGCGGTTTCACATTAAACCACACTACTGACCCTTTCAGGACATTCCTAGATTAATTATTCTCATACATCAACATGCGTGAGCAGCATTTTGCTTTACTACAACATGCATTTCATCATTTCCCATTCATCGCTCTGTAGTAGTGTCTGACAGATATACACACACACATAGAGACATGCACGCAAACACACACACACACAATGACTCATGCACAGCATGTGTGAGGGAAGGAGGATGCCGCTGCAGTATGGTGTACGCCGGTGTGGATCATGTCACGCCGTCCTCCAGCCCTTTGCCCACTCTGTGGTGAGAGCAGAGCAGTTGGCAGCTCGCTCCTCCGTCCTTGAAAGCTGACCGCTGGTTTGAGGGCTCCTGTAGAGCGAGAGAGCAAGCGAGGGAGAGAGGGCGAGAGCGAGAGAAATTGAGAGAGTGAGTGGTACATACACCAATCCAACCTTCAGCTGACAGTGACGGCCTTATGGCGGAAAGAGAAAATCTTCATCATCAGCAATCTACAACTACACCTTATGAATCGGAGATAATAACAGAAAATTCATGCAAACCACATCAAATTATATTTGTATGTTGTGTATTTATTAGTAGCCACTACAGCACTTTTGGGTGTAGTGTCCCTTTAAGAATTGAAATGTCGAGCTTCCTCTCTTCCTCTTTTTCCCACTCACCCCCACCTCCACTCTCCTTTTCTCTCTCTCTCTCTCTCTCTCTCTCTCTCTGTCGCTCTCTCTCTCTTTCTGGATCTGGAGGTGAGCTTCTGCCTTCCCTGGCATGCGTTTTGTGTGCTCTGCATGTGTCACGGGTAATTCAGCTTCACAAACCATATTGTGCCCAATACATCTCATTTACTCTTTTTGACGGATTTCCTGCTACTAATAAATCAAGTGTTGACCAATCTGCATTTTAAAAATGTGCTGAAAGGAAAAATGTCAGTTTAGAGGTCGTAGTGCAAACGATTTCTAATGCCTCCAGCTCACGTCTCACCAAAAACACCCTTTTAAACCCACAGCTCATGCTTTGGATTGGAAAAGTGCATTTACAGTAATGGTCTGTGTTTAACAGGATTCGAGCCGTGCGTGTGGGAGTCGTAGATACAGGGCATGTAGATAGGTGACGAGAGAGTGGAGAGCGTATCTAGGTGTCGTTTTAATGCTATGAAGGCATGAAAATGTTTTATCAGTGTTGGTGTGAACATACCATGGCACAGAAAACCACAACAAAAATGTGATCTCTGCGTTTGACCTATCCGCGAGGAAGCAGTGGGCAGCTGACATGAGCAGCACCCGGGGAGCAGTGCTTGGGGAAGATTTCTTGCTTATGATTACCTCAGTCGTACCTTTAACAGCCCAGAATTCGAACCAGCAACCCTCTGATCAGGGGGTGAACACCCAGACCTAACGTTACACTCCCAACTGCACCAGAGTTCTGCATTGTTTAGGATTTGAGTGACTAAAACGCATATGTGACCCTATCTGCCGTAATGAGTCAGAAGTCGGCGTCCTATTTATTTAGATACGGGCCGATTATGTTGACAAACATCAAAAATATCGATTTTTCTTTTTTGGTCTTATATGAAAGAAAAGGTCTTCAAAATTAATCTGGTCTCCAAAAAAGAAAAATGGCTATTTTTGTGATGTTTTTCAACATACTCGGCCCGTATCTAAATAAATACAACGCCGACTTCCGACTCATTACGGCAGATCGGGTCACATATAATAGTTTATTATTTAATGCAGTGGACAGTGTGTTTTGTCTTATGCATTGCTAATTGTGTTTGTCATATTTTTAATTGAAAATCTTCTGTTGTTTACTTTGAGAAACGAATCCACATCAGATGGTAGTTTAGTACAACGCTATGACCATGAGGCGCACTACCAGGCTAGATACGTAGCTTGTAATAACATTATCCCTGCCTCCCTACAGTGTTCCAAATGATCCTGTACAATGCCCTCTGTGTATTACTAGACATCATATCGTTCTATATTGTTGTGTTATGTTATGCTTTGAATCATCCCATTCAATCTGCATCTCACCAACACGGGCTATGTTCCGAAATGAGTCGTTTTGTCAGAAAATGAACCTCAGCTCAACCTCATTTAGACAACAAACTGCATTTGCGCAGGCACACACACGCACACCTACATCTATGTCGTTCCCCCCCCTCTCTCTCTCTGGAGGAGGGTTGAAAGGACAGGCCTCTCTCCCAGGAGAAGAGGCAAAGGAGGGCGGTTGCTATGAGATGGAGGGGGGGCGCTGGGGTGAGTGTGAAGTTTTCACAGTTCCGGGTCCACATTTTTCCACAGAGTGCGAACACACCAGTCGGTAGCGGCTCACCGGGGGAGTGTATCACCGTGGCAACCGGAGCTCTCTGCAGATCTGTGTGTTTGCGCGTGCGTCGGGTATATCTAGCGCCACGGGGAAGCAATTGGGCTCAAATTGTCTCAAAAAATGGACCCAGTAAAATGTTATTGGAGGGTTTCAAAGGCTTAAGGTTAAGGCTTGTTGTTGGGTTAGACATAGAAAATGGTTGTTGAAAATAAGTGGATACATATCCACTTATTATTATTATTAGTTATAATGGTGTAATTATATAGTTATAACCTCACAAAGTTATGAAAACAAGAGTGTGTGTGTGTGTATGTGAGAGAGAGAGAGAGAGTATGTGCATGTGTTTTGGGCAGATTGTTTTTGCTCCTATGACGAATATGAGGAGGTGTTGCCCTAATGCGCACCCTGCATCTGGCCGAGAAGCTTTTTAAAGCCTTGCTGCCGATTTGCGTTAAGACGCTTTGCCGCTCCGCCTGAACGTCCCTCGCAGCAGCAGCCGCCGCCTCCCGTGTGATTCACTCATTCATCCGGTCGCTATCACGCGGCGCTCGACATCAATATTATGACACATCATTGAGGCGGCGATGGCGGCGAAGCTGCGACTGCGTGTCGGCTCAGTGCACGATCCCTCTCAAGGAATAATATACTGCCTGTGTCAAGATGACTCACGGTTGCTTTTCTGTATGGCTGGTGATGGAGGAGACTCCAGCTCCGTCATACGTGTAATGATCTAAACACACATAGAGACTGCAGGCTGGGATCTCACTCCATCTGCTGAGAGAAGATTACAGCACATTGTTTCTTTTAATTGAAGGATTTTATTGGAGCAGAAACTTATTGCCTTCAGGACCAATCCCAATCCGTGCTAGCTTCTAAAATGAGCAGTATGCTTTCATGTAGAATTTTCAAAATCTTACGTGTGTCTAATATTTTATATATGCAGTTATAAAAAGGCAAAAATTGTCGTGGTTCCTGAGATTAAGGTTAGACTGAGTTTTAGGGTAGGGCATAGTACACATACAGTTATTTGATGTATTTATGACAAGATGTCGGGCGATACACGTGCCAATGTTATCAGCAAAATGAGCTAATTGCACAATAAATCAGTATTGATGGTTGTTTACAGCATCTTTCAGATGCTCTTATCCAGAGTGACTTCCTTTTCCTAAGATGTAAAGGAGGCCGTCTGTGTCCAGTTGGAACGACCATCACTGCACAGAGGTGTTGGCTTAGAACATCAACATCTTCCAGCTATAACCTGTGTTGGGCACTAGAAAGCTAAAATTAGCCACACTACTCACTTAACTACATTTTACAGTGGCTCGTCAGCAGACAATTCATTTTAAAACACTAACTTTTAACATAACATTTTTTTTCCAACAAAAAAAATTCAGATGGAACTGGTACACAAGGAACCACATGCTCTTGGCAGATGGGAGATGGGAGCCGGAGGATGTAGTGAACTGCTATATTAAAACAGTAGCTTGGCTGTAGCTTAGCTTCTTTTAATGTAGGGGGTGTTGGTGGCTTAGTGGTTAGGACACTCGTCTCTGGACCAAGAGGTCGTGGGTTCAAATCTTATCCTAATGTAGCCGTTTAAAATAGTTTTCCCAACACTGCCTCTATTGCAATCATAAGTTCCTTTCCTAGGCAATTTAAATGTCACCTATTGACTCTCCTGATGGCAGAGTGGGGCAATGACCCACGAATGGACCGACGCCGACTTACATTTTGGTTTACACTAGGGGTGCAACGATTATTCGACATTGTCGACAAAAATCGACAATAAAAATGGTCGCCGACGAATTTCATTGTCGATAGTTGTCGCCAAACGTATTATTAAACGTGCACGGATGCACGGAGCGTCAAATAATTCGCTGACATCGGTCTGTGGGCAAAGCAAAGCAGTGGTTTCTAATCAATTTTGGCCGCTGCAGCCCCGTGTACGTGTCACCCGTTGAGGCGGGACTCAGCTTTCCACGCACACAAATGCAGAAACAGATACAGAGGGGAAAACGTCAACGGTCAGCTATGGCGAAGAGGCTGAAACGGAAGTTCTCAAAAAAAAAAAAAACGGAATTTGAGTGTTAGTGCTAAGTTCATAGCAGAACAATACCCAAACGATTTTTATGAATCGGGAGAACAACTCTTTTGTAAGTTTTGCCAGCACACGATGGACTGCACCCACAAGAACATGTGACGCCTAATTAAACGCTCTAAAGTATGAGACAATTTCACCCTAGATAAGTCTATTTATTTATTTATTTATCAGCAGCAAACTTTATTAAAATATGTTTTTGAGTGAACTATCTTTCTTGTCTTTATTATTTACCACTGCTAAATGTAAAAGCTGGTAGCTAAATAGGAGCCATTTTATAATTATGCAATTTATAATCCGATTAATCGACTAATCGTTTTAATAGTTGATGACTAGTCGACTATCAAAATAGTCGTTAGTTGCAGCCCTAGTTTACACCATGACTTCGTGACCCGAGTGACTCGTTAGATGGCAGAGTGAGTTAATAAATCTCCAGAGCATCTTCAAGATGACAACCCCACTAGGGGTTAAATACCCAGAACTCTTAGGATCAGTTTTAGAACCAAAGAAGCCTTTCGGATGAGAGGTGAAATGTCTCTCAAGACTGCCGTGTCCTGGACAACTGAGGACCTTCATTTCCTAATTAAAGGGACAGTTATGGTAGTAGAGCTGGAACCAGGATAGAGCTGGTCCATGGGAGTGTATTTTAGCACTAGACCTCCACCACTGACTGTATAAAGGACAGTTAAAAATGAAACAAGGACACAGGTCAACTGTGTTTTAATGGTACTATATTGTAATGAGTGTGAATGAATGTTATCTTTGCGAATTTTGTCCATAGTTGGAGTTCTGCTCCAAGTATTATGTTATTTATTCGGACAAATCGAATTATGACTTCGTGTCCGCATAAAGGTTTGAGTGTGTGTCTGTGTGTAGCTTTTAGGTTGCTGTTTGGTTAAAGACTGGGTGTGTTTGTTGTTGTGTATCTGCAGCCCTGTTGGTTGAACCGGATTGCATTTGCAGTCTTAAAGTGCAGCTGTGTAGCCTCAGGTCCTCTTTCTCCTCCCCAGACCACGAGGAGAAGTTAGCCGATTAATGGATGCATGTGGTTAAAATGGGGGCAGACAGCGTGACAGTGGGTTAAATGTGATTTCACTAATTCATGGGGCTGTCTTATCTCTAGTCAGGCCGGCTCTTTGTATCATACAGGGCTCGGCCCAGACTGGGCTCGTGGCGTTGAGACGGGATGTCGATGAAGATTAGCAACCGAATGTTGGGGAAATGTGAAGTCTCTTCTTTTTCTGTCACTACTCATGATCACATGTACTGGTCACTTTATTAGGAACACTTGCTTAGCGTCTGTGCTCGGTAGAAATGTAATTTATTAAGATGCAAACTTTTAAAATATGTAGTCAGAGACTGGACCACGTGGTGTCACAATCCATATGTCCTCAGTTGGTAGCTGGTAATGTAACAGTTAGGGAGTTGGCCCCGTGATCAGAAGGTCACTGGTTTGGATCCTGGTAAACGTGCCACTGAGGTACTCATGAGAAAGTTTCCGTCCCCAAGCACTGCTCCCCGGGCGCTGTCTATGTTAGCTGCCCACTGCTCCTTCACACCCAGATGGGTCAAATGCAGAGGTCGTTGGGGTGCAGCCTGTGCTGTGCTGTGGTGTGTTCACAATGACAAATAATCACTCACTTTCACTTTCCTCCTCTGTCTTATTTCTTATTGGTCAATTCATACTGGACACAACATAATTCTTGCTTTTATTTAGTTGGTGAATGTTTAGCCAAGAATGTTTCTGTGACCATTAACTGACCATTAGCTGACTTGTTAACAAGTTGTTAACAATAAAAATCTTCTGAGATTAAGAAGAGTCAAATGGATTCAGCGTTTTTATTTATTCAAGGGTTGTTATTAAAGTCTGCAAAATAAAGCAATTTTTTTGGAGCAAATGTTTTTTACTTTCCATTCTAGTGTTCCACGGCCTGAGGTCTAATGAGTAAACAGTGAAAATGTTTTAACATTCTTTTGATATTGCATAATTTTTACAAAAAAGTTTGAATTAATAGGTAGGCATCGATACACATCAAAAAGCTTTTACTGATTAACAAAATGGTAAAAAACATTTTTCAGGAGGGCAGTGCCAGTGAAAGTTGGAAAGTGCGCTGCTTTGACTTACTGTTTGTCTCTTAATAATGCATTTTGTAATTATGTACTAAGTGACTCCAGAGGTCAAGAAAGGGAGCAAATTGTCATTGTCTTTTTGTGTGTGTATGTGTGATGTGGTTGGGAGCTGATCTGTCCCTCGATAAAATGGAAATGCTGTCCATTGTCCACAGCTTAATGCTACTTGTAAGAAATGTCCAAATTGTTTTCTGGTTTCTGGTTTTGTTCCATGAAGCATTTACAATCCTTTATTAATATTGGAATATAATAATACTATAACAGGTGATCGTTATTCTCTGAAGTATGTGATCATTCCTCTCTTGCTGTGTGTTTTGCAGGCTCTGCTTAGAGCTGTACAGTGAGTATTGTGGTGGTGGAGATGATGCTGTTTGCCTAGACCTTCACCGGTTCTAGCCATGAGCCACCAGGAGGCACTGATGGGCCAGGAGATGGGTGAGGCGGCTGAGGCCGACCTGGAACGACGGGGCCCCGAAGGCCAGCAGCCTTCCTCCCACCGGCGTCGCTCCCGTAACCACCACAATGGCCACAGCACTGAAAACGCCCACGGCCAGCGCTACCGCAGGTACGAGGGGTCCGAAAATGCTGGGCGACCACGGGGGTCTCGCAGGACGCAGGTCTCAGAGGAAGGAGATGTGGAGCAGGGTCATGTCCAGCAGCCCATTCCTCGCCCAGCAGTAACCCGCTACCGGAGACAGGGCGACGCCGAAGCCCGACTGAGGGCACAGCAGCAGCGACAGAGGCAGAGGGAGAGACAGCAGAGGGAAGCGGAAAGGGTGGAACAGCAGAGGCTAGAACATCCGCCTCCACGGGAACCCGAAGAAGCCGAAGAGGATGAGGAGAACGACAGTGCTCTGGCACGTTCCGCCAGCACTGAGAGCGGCTTCCACAACCACACTGACCGAGCTGAGGGCGATGCTGTCATGTCCCTGGGAGTGGAACCCGAAGATGAAGGTGTCTACGGCGTTCCCCTGCGGCCCGAGGCCGAGGAATATACCGAGAGTGCTGAATCGGAGCAGCAACCTGCCGGTCCTTCCCACCCTCAGGCGCACTATCCTCCACAACCACCTCCACTTCCTCGTGAGCCCCTTCCCAACACGGAGCGTCCTCCCAGGCACGATGCTGAAGCTCTCAACCCCAACTATTCCAGCTATGTTTACGCTCAGCCGCTGTACCGTGGGTCAGGACGTGAAGGCCAAGCCCAGGGTGAAGAAGAGCCTTATTCTGAGCCTTACGCCGATTATGCCGTCCAGGAGCACGTGTACGAGGAGATCCCGGAAGCTCCCAGCGGGCATTGCGAACCTCAAGAGCTGCAGCAGCAGCAGCAACGGCGAGCCGGCTTCCGGCTCTTCGAACAAGACTCGTACCGGCAACAGGAAGCCGTGGGCTCTCGGCTGCACCACTACGACGAGCGTTCAGACGGCGAGTCAGACAGCCCGGAGAAAGAGGCCGAGTTCGCACCGTATCCTCGGGCTGACAGCTGCGAGCAGGAAGAAGACATCGACCAAATTGTGGCCGAGGTGAAAGAGAGCTTAAGCTCGCAAAGCCTGGATCGAGAAGCCGCAGGACTGGGGAAAGAGGATGAGGAGGACGAGTGGCCTGAATCGGAGCACCGAGAGCAGGACGGATCAGATGAGGACAAGACGCTGGAGCCGGGAGAGCAGGGAAGGCCTCCTGCTAACAGCCCCACTGAAGATCAGTCCCTGACCAGAAACAACCGACAGAAGAGAGACGCCATCTCTCTGGCCATCAAGGACATCAAGGAGGCCATTGAGGAGGTGAAGACCAGAACAGTGCGCTCGCCCTACACCCCTGAGGAGCCCAAAGAGCCCATCTGGGTGATGAGGCAGGACCTGAGCCCCACCGTGGAGTCGGACCTGCAGCCGTCGCTAGGGGGAGACGTGAGTACAGCTCATGAGAGCGCTTGCTTGGCTTTGGTTTCACTGTTTTGTGTTGGACGGTTCCGTTTCCTAAGATGCGTGTATAATGTGTTAGCAGAGGGCCAGTAGAGGCAGTCTGGATCGCTGATAGTGGCAGTACATTTTTTTGTGTTATTATTTGTATTTTTTAATGTGGGACATCGGTGTCTCTGCCTTAAAATATACAACTTCCAGCTCCACCACCATTGGGTTTTTGAGCAAAACCTTCAAGAGCAAGTTGCTCCAAGGAAGCCATCCTTAGGAAATGAAAGTTTTAGTAAGGATCAGTATGACATTCTGACAATATGATGACTTATATGATATGATAACCAAAAAATCGCAGGTTTACAGTATCACAGTTTTTAAAAGTCTTATTTCAAAATGTCGGGGTTAAAAAAAAAAACCATTCCATTTAATACAATGTTTTATATTTTAAATGACATGGTGTATATTTGGAACATTAGTTAACATGTGTAAGTTAGAATAATAAAAATGAATAATAAAATCATGATTAAATAAATGTAAATGCAGCCCCTTTAAGCCCGAATCACAATACACAACCTTGAGAATCCCCATCACAAGTCAGACAGCTATGTAGTGTGAAATGCAACTACATGACGGTGACAAAACGATGTTCTGTCACGGAAAGTCCACATGAGAATCAACACCGGACTTATGCGTGAAACTGGAGTTTAAAATGGACGTCCAACAAAATCAAGCGGTACGACTTTTGCATGAGAACGTGTGAAAAGAAAAAGAAGTTGAAGAAGCTGTTTTTTGTGCTGAGAGCAGAGCTGAGCTGAGGTCTCTGTCCATGGACTCATGTCCTGTGCTCTCTCTCTCTCTGATTGACTATCAGGTCGGGAGTGGGCGAGCTCGTGATGAATCTCCTTTAACCACTATTTAATGTTTTTGTGCTTGCTAACATCACAGTGTCTTGTTAGCGAGGAATGTATGGAGCAATTAGCCAGAGGTAATTAGCTTTAATTAATGTGTTCTTGAGAAGGGGGATTTTCTTTGTTTTAGACCAGCCTAAACTGTGAGGTTCTACCATAGTAGTCGATAATGCTGCAGCACCCAGTCCTACCCATTAAAACCTATGAAGTTCGACGTTAACAGCAACTATTTTTACAAAATTAAGTGCATGGCCGTGCAGCCGTTGCTCTAGGAACTTCTCTTGGACGAGTTTGGTCTTCAGGTGACATTTAAAGACTGAAAGGAAGACGGCAGTTCTGACAGTGAGGAAAAGTTCATTCCGCCATTGAAGTGTCAGGACTGAGGAAGGTCTAGATCAGGGGGTACTCAATTAAAATTCAAAGAGGTTCAGTTACAGAACATTTCCTCAAGCTAAGTTCCACATCATGTAATGTTTAACGTGTTATGATTCAGCGTTATCAGCGTCTGTACCTAATCAACACCTGACTGTCTAATAGAGAGCGCAATTCAACAGTATTTTGAAAATGTTTATTAGAAAATTCCTTATTGAAGTTAAGGGTACTCAGCATTAGGGCTGCTCGATTATGAAAAAAAACATAATCACGATTAATTTGGTCAATCTTGAAATCACGATTATTTAACACTTTACTTTGTGTTACTATTTAAGACTTTATGCTGCTCTCCTCCTTCCGCCATCTTTACCCGCTCAGACTGTACACCGCCACCAGAACACACACGTGCGTTCAGTCTTCGGAAGGTGCGTTAGTGCGTGTATGCGTGTGTCATTCGGAACACAAGACAAAATATGAGTATACTTGCAGAGCGTAATGTGGCAAAATAATTGTAATTATAATTGTTTTTGTTGATTACATTATTTTTGTGATTGTTTGGAGCTGAAATTGAAATTGAAATTAAAATTCGATTAATTGCACAGCCTTACTCAGCATGTTCTTTTCTCCTTTCAAGTGAAATTTGCATTTGAAAATAACATGCAGAACCATCTCAAAATACTGTGCTTGATTTCTGTAAAATCTACTGCCTAGTGTTACCGGTTTATGCAGTCGAGAAGCAAATTAAACTTGACTTCTGCACTTCAACATCACATATATTGTTTCAATTATACTGCAGTACAGGGCTAAAAACACTATGTGTCCCTGTCCTGTGACTTCCAACCTGAACTGTATTCCAGCTAGATGAAAACACGCTGGTTTTTGAAAGGCTGGATGTTCCTGGTGCCACCCGGGCGGTGAGATTGTCTGACTGGATGAGGCCATTTCTCTCGTTGTTGAAGACTTGCGGGCGATTTTTAAAAAAAAGCTGTTCTCCTAGCGGTGCAGCGGCTCGAACTTGTCGTGGTGTTGTGAGTTGTGTGTGCGCTCACAGACCAAATTGCCTGTCTACAGAGAGAGAGGAAGAGCGTTTCGGCCTTCTCCCCGGAGCCGCTCCACTCATCTGTATTCTGAGATTGCAGCACATGACCAGCGGCTGCAAATAGAGCATCTCTCTCCCTCAACCATGACACAGCTTGGTTGATGAGAGAGAGAGAGAGAGAGAGAGAGCGAAAGGAGAGAGTGTGGGGACAAAAAAGACAGACATGACAGTATGGCACTGTTAGTAGAAAAATTCAAATGCAGGCATTTTAATTTTGCTCTTGTTCTTTTTTTCATATTTGTGAGCCTTTCTCTACCTCGCTGATTAAATCATTATTAGACCTTTCATGAATTTAATGAAATTAACGTCATCCAGCCTAAAAGAACGGCATCAGATATCCTTCAATGTGCTTGTTAGAGACAATTAGGTTCACCAGTGATTTCTTTTACTGCGTTTTTTCTTTCACACAGTCAATTATTAGGCTTCAGTTCTGCATTTAGCACAAGCGTCTATTTCCAGAAGTGCTGGAATTATTTTATGGTTACAGTAGGTGATGTGATTAAATTGTGCACAGGTCTGGATGAGAAATTTTGTCATTTTAACTGCCTATGAACTGAAACTGGCTTTAAAGGTGTCACGATGAAGACTGCATTTAGGATGTGACCCAGTCCGTGGAAATTACACACTGCAAACTGGAATTATTAAATATATTTAATATTGATATTTATAGTTAATATATTAATACTTTTATTGTTTAAGGATGCATCAGAAAATATCATCCATATAGGGGTGTTTGATATATTGCCCAGATTTAATTGCTCATTTAGTTTATCCAGTTTATTTTAACTTGTTTCTGTGTAATTGAATCCAAATAATTAAGTAATAATTAATAGCCTAAGTTAATACATATAAATGCCTGGTCAATGCATATCATATATATTAACATTTAGTCCAAAATGTGGTGTTGTGATTTGCATTTTGAGTCATATCTCCCAGCCCTAGCAGTGATCGTGAGACATGTAAATGCACAAAGCAACCTCCCATTTCATTAGAAAAATACATGTTACTTTGTATACGTAGTCGTAATTTTAGAAAAAGTATCATATAGCAAATGTTAGTGTGATCGTTCTGTTGTCCAGACGTGCCGCCGGGCCAGCCGAATGGACTGCAGCAGTGAACAAACAGCAGCTTGTGTTGTGCATTGCAGTGTGTTCCCCTCATCTCCTCCACTGCTCCTTTGGAGATGCTAATTAATTACCAGCATTATTCAGAGCCTCATTCAGCAGCACGAGTCTGCATTTAGTGCCGGCTAGTTGGCAGGAAGGGGCCTTTCTCTGCTTTGCCGCAATTAAGTTCTGCACAGAGCGGGGACCACACCTTTCTGTGTGGTCCAGAGAGAAGTGCGAGCTGTGAAGAGAATGATGCCGGGGCGTACGAGTAGCTCGGGGCAGTTTTTAGAACGTGGGGTAAGGGAGGTGAAAATGACATTAATGCCCATGTGAGATGTAACATCGCTCAAATGAAATAACGGAGAATAGGCATAAGTAAAGTCCTACATGATAATGTTTTGTGATTAGAAAGTCTGAAGGGATTAGAAAGTCTGATTTTATATACTATATTATATTTAAAACGTGTACTATTCAGCAGGGGCAAATGGTGGCGTAAGAGTAGGGTGTTCGCCCCGTGAACCGAAGGTCGCAGGTTCGAATCCAGGACTGGTAAAGTTACCACTGAGGTGGTCATGAGCCAGGTACCCTCCCCAAGCACTGCTCTCCGGGCTCTGCCCTTGCTAGCTGCCCATTGCTCCCTCACGGATGGGTCAAATGCAGAGATCACTTTTCGTTTTGGTGCACTGTGTGCTGTGCTGTGCTGTGGTGTGTTCACAATGACAAATGCTCACTCACTTCAATTGCTTTATTGTCAACCACTTGAGGTAGGCTGGTTCAGAGTAACTTTAATGGCTGAATGGATTAAGAACTCGTAATGCGCATTTGACTAATATTTAAGTGAACACTTAAATATTCATTGTGAACACACCACAGCACAGCACACAGTTCCCCACAACAAAATGTGACTTCTGCGTTTGACCCCTTTCCTAAATGAGCAATGGGCAGCTTTGGCTGCAGTCCGGGACTTGAACCGACGACCTTGCGATCATGGGGCCAACCCCTAAACCGTTACGCCTTCAACTGCCCAAATTTCACGCTAACTATAGATAAAATATTGCTTTTTATAGTTCAGTAAAATTCCAGTATTGCAATTTGAAATTTCAATTTAGTTATGAAAACTGCCGTTGATCCCAGTGCTTTGAAAATCCAGCATCAACCAACATTTCCAAGAGTAATCTGCAACATTTTGTGTCCTTGAAAAATATCAATAATCAAAAAGTGCAGTTCCACTTTGTGGCCACAACGTTATTCAAATTTTCATGTGTTTACACAAGATAGCGGTGTATGTGTTATTATTTCAATGTTTAAAAAAGTGCACAGAGATGCTAATTTATGTTTGAATATGAAACTTGGTGAAATGTTTTCAGACCTTGTTGGATATTTTCATTGTCTTATCTGTACAGTGACAGTACTGATAACTGATCACTTTAGTCGCTACAGTCCTAATACATAATTACATTTTCATAACATTTTATCTCTAATGCAGTAAAACTAACTTATGTAACAGCACAACTTTGTATATATTGCCGTCATATTTTAAAATATGTTGCATTACATAATCTCCTGTATAATACGATATTATTAGTAGTATATAGTTGCTGTTATTAATAAGTAACTATTGCATGGTTCCATAAAACCCCAACATTGTTATAGCGAATGAAAACAATTCTGTTTTATTTTCAGTCCATTTTCAGTGATTCCCTTTCTCTCTCTCAGAAGGCACAAGCCTTTCAAATGCACACTCGACTGTTCTGAAAAGTCTCTAGCAGTTCATATGGGCTTTCTGGCGTGCTGTTATTCCCCAAGTGTGCCTTGCTTAACTCGGAACGTTACTCCTCTGTCTGCTCTTCTCTGTCATATTCCTCCCCCCGCCGTGAGTTCGTCACAAGACTTAGTTTTTCCTTCCACGAAATAATTTATTTAGGGCTGACGGGAGACACAGAAAGAGACCGCCTGTAAATAATTAAGGGAGACTCACATAACACTAGAGGAAGGGAAAAAAGGGCCTCATTTCTCAAGCTCCCATCAACACTAAGTCTGAAAAAACATCTGCATATTGCATTTTACGGTGCCGAGATGGTGTGGTCGGCCTGTGTTTTTATGGAGTTGTTATGGAAATGCGCGTTTAACTGAGCTGACCTAGTAGGCTGGTTACATTTAGGCCTTTTTTAACCAACAATAATCTCAAGTCAGTTGAAGTAGAGGCTGACACAAGTAGCACTTCATTGCAGTTGGTCTCTGTTGTTTTTTATTGCTGATCCAGGGACAGCGTTTAGGTCTGTCATACCCACTGGTAAAACAACAGTTTCCACGGCTGAAGCAGGTACCTGGCGTGCCGTTAGCCCTAATCCCCCACGGTGCGAATCATAGAGTCACGCTCTGGGTTGGGCTGTAACCGGAGCCGAGCGTTATGCTGAAGCCTGATCCCTGTTAGTTAGGGCCAGAGGAGACAGACGGCCATTCGGTTTAGTCAGACACTGCTCGGACGCCGTTTCCCATCATTGCTCCTGCAGCCCTCTCGTAAAAACGGTGGACCACCAATTCTGATCCGCTCGTTCCACTTCACGAGATGGAGAACTTCTGGATGTACCAACTAGACCGTCAAGACAATGGGAACAGGGTTAGGAGCAAAGTTGTTCAGGGTCTGGGGGTGTTTCTAAAGGCTTTTCCTTAATCTGTGTCCACCTTCTCTTTATGAAAGAGTCATTTTTCGATACAAAATGTTTTGTGATGTGAGAAAATGGGATTTTAACGTTTGCAAAGTGGCATTGCTGTGTGGATGATGGTAACGATCAGTGTTTTCGAGTGCAAGGGTAGATGAAGAAGTCGGGATATGCCAAAAATGTACAGATATGAAAGTCAGTAGTGGCTCAACTACTTTAGTTTTGTTTGTAAAAGCATGCTTGCTTTATATTTGAGAGAGAAGATGAATGTATATTGTCTTTTATTAATAGAATAACTAATTGAGAGAATACACATAATTGTATAATTGTATATTCTATAATCATACGTTCTGTATTTGCAGTGGGGGATGCTTCTGAAGGTTTTTCCTCTATCCATCTCTTGTTTCTTTTTATCATAGAATCATATTAGATGTAAAAATATTGTATCTCATATATCTCCTACTGTAATTTTAGACAGGATCATTCTGACATTACCAAATTGGCACCGCTGTGAGAGTGACGGTGGTGGAAGGGGCTGTTATCTCAGAACCTTCTTCTGCTGCTGATCTCTTGTCAATACGGGTCTGAGTCATTTGTTTTCTTGCTGCTGTGTGGTATTTCCCATGCCTGTATGAGTCAGAAATATCCACTGGTGAGACTGGAGGGATGCTGCCTCTCGGTGTGAAGCAGGGCTTCTAGGCCGTTTCTCTTTTCCTCCTAAACCTCATCATCTTTTATTCATCGTCTTTAATTTGGCAGAATTGTGGTCATTTGAGACTATTTTTGATGGTGCCGTACAGGGTTTTCAATGAGTCCGCTTTTCTTGAGGTGATATTCAGCGTTATATTGAGAAAATAAAAAATTAGTCTAAATCATTTTAATAGTCTAAATTTATAGGTATGGAAGGTACTTCAGTTTTCTGAGATTGTTTTTTTTTTTTTTTTTACTAAAAGCTTTTGCTCATTTTGTGAGCTAATCACTGAAATAGTTTTCAGGTTCACTTTACGCACTTGGTAGTTTTAGGGAGAGAACATAAACATGTACTGTATATTCTCTTAAAGTAGCTGTGAGAGCTGTGAGAATGACAGAATGTTCATGTTTTAAGGATGTAAGGATATATAACAATGCTTTATATATCTAGCATTTTGTATTTATATTTATGTATTGAGATTGCATGGCCCGGTCCTATTTTAGCATGAATAAATCTGCTGCCATATTTTATATCATATTTATGTGACTCTATACCAGAGTCTAGATCTTTGGCAGGTGTAGAAATCTGTCCACATGCCTGTACCTGTGTATGTTCTCTTTTCCAATGTGTGTTTTCTCTCTCAGTCCTTTCTAATCACACCAGTTAAAATTGTTCTCCTCTTTTCTCAAGTCCCCGGGCTCAGGCTCCACCTCCCCACAGGGGGCGGAGTCTTCCAGCCGACACATGCCACTGCAAGAGAGTAGTGAGAGCTTTGAGTCCCCATCTCCTGCCAGTAAAGAGGTACGAGTTCCCAACAAAACACTTCTGCAGTGTGTGTGAGCGAGAGACAAGTTCAGATCAATACATTTAAGTTGTTTTAACAAATTTCTTTTTTATTAACAGTCGAGGAGGACCCTTGCCTCATTTCCAACATATGTAGAAGGTGAGTTTTGCACATTTTCATTTTGCATTATAAAACTACATATTAGTCTCTAGAAATTCTTGTCCATTCCTTTTGGTGAAGAAATACACTATGTAACAATGTGGACTACCAACATGCCAACATTCCTGCCCTGCCCTTCAGTTCCAGGCCCCTGTGACCCCGAGGACCTCATCGATGGCATCATCTTCGCCGCTAACTACCTGGGCTCCACGCAGCTGCTGTCGGACAAGACGCCCTCCAAGAACGTGCGCATGATGCAGGCCCAAGAGGCCGTCAGTCGCATCAAGGTGAGCGGAAAACGACCAGTGTTGTGCCTTCCCATCTGTGTGGTCAAACTCCTCTGAGGAACTACTCTTGAGTGAACCCTTTTTTTCTGGGCATATCTCTGCAAAACACCATAACAGAGCTCAGGATAAACAGACATGCTCTCAGAGAGCTGGTGTGACGTTTTGAGGACACAAGAAGGAAGGGTTTGTCATATATATGCATACATGGGGTTGCTGCAAACGTCTCTGAATGTGACCGGCAGTGTCCTCTGAGAATTGAGAATGTGAGCATGCAGTTTGGAAAGTGAAAAATGAGAACAGAAGAACTTGGTCAGCATGTATGGGGGCTAACCATTTTGTGTGCAATTTCTCATTTTCTGCAAAAGAAAGGGATTGCTTTGAATAAAAATAAGAAGTGGATATGTGCTTACATAAATATTTTATATTGTTATGCATTTTGTTCTTTTAAAAATGCAAAAGAAAATGTATTTATATAAAAAATAGTAATGTTATATCAGAAAAATATATATATATACAGTACTGTGCAAAAGTTTTAGGCAAGTGTGAAAAAATGCTGTAAACAAAGAATGCTTTCAAAAATGGAAGTGTTAATCAACAAAATCTAAAAAAAATCTAAATCAAATCAATATTTGGTGTGACCACCCTTTGCCTTCAAAACAGCATCAATTCTTCTAGGTACACTTGCACACAGTTTTTGAAGGAACTCGGCTGGTAGGTTGTTCCAAACATCTTGGAGAACTAACCCTATAATCCTATAATCCTACAAAATAATATAATGACTACAAAAAAATAATATAATGACTATAATCCTACAAAATAATATAATGACTACAAATAATATAATGACTATAATCCTACAAAATCCTGACTTTGTACAGAATTATTACCTATAAATTGATGCTGGTTTGAAGGCAAAAGGTAGTAACGCAAATATTGATTTGATTTAGATTTTTCTTTTGTTCGCTCACTTTGCATTTGTAGAATTGATAAAAAAACAATCATTATTTATATTTCTGAAAGCATTCTTTGTTTATAAGCGTTTTTTCACACCTAAAACTTTTGCACAGTACTGTACGTAGTCAATACTCTATATACATATAGAGTCAGTACTCTATATACATACATACATATATATATATGTATGTTACATACAGTATGTATATATATTATATATATATATATATATATATATATAGATTGGTTGATTGATTGATTGATTTAGAAAGAAGAAGGGGTGTTTGAACCAGTTCTCCTTGTATGTAGGCCTAAAAGCGACACAGGTACAGTATACATAGATGTTTCCTGATTACACACATTTTCCTAAAAGAGACTCACACACCTCTGTGGTAATTAACTTCCACAGCCTGTCCCCGATCCCACAGGGCTGCGGACATTGGCCGCCTCACTTTCCTTTTGCGTCCTCCTGCGGCATAAGGCAGCCCAAACCTCCACCCTCCCTCCCCTAAGTCGCATGACTCAGCATTTTTCATCTCCACCATAAGAAACGCAGTGAGCCCAACCCACGCCACTCTGCACCTCCTCAGGACCGAACCTCTCAGCTCTGACCGCATAGTGTGAACGGCTCAGACGTGACTTGCTGTCCAATGAACTGCCAGATATTCCTGCGCAAACTGGACGGATTTAAACATTTTATGAAGCCACACCACTTCACATTTGCTGTGACTCATGGGGCTAGTTCTGGCAAGGGAATAGAAATAGATTTGAACCTATGACCTCTTGGTTTATAGGTGAGTATGCTACTACTAGACCACTGCCAGGGGCAATAAAAACTCAAATAACAGTCAAATTCCCTCAAACCAACCGTTTTCCCATTTTTAATAAACTGGGGAGGCTGCACTGCATCATTAATCCACAGAGCTTAAATCCATTTAAGAGTCAAATTACAATTAAATGCCCACTAACTAACTTACAGCCTAATGAAATGGGGATGCAGCATTGCCTTGTAAGTCCACAAAGGCTTTCAGTCCCTGAAAATTTCACCCAGTTTTGGTGATGAGCATAAGGATGCACAAATGCTTCAATTTATCTGCAGTGTTAATGCTGACCTGAAAATGCGCCTCCCTAACAGAAGCGATCCTCCTTGGTATTTAACTGGAGAAGTAGGTGGTGATGAATATCAAATAGCCTCCCCTTAATTTGCAGTATTACGATGAGCTCTGAGCCCACCCGGAGGCCAGCTGATGAACGTCACCTTCACTTTCACCACAGTGCTGACCTCTTTCCCTAGCAAGAGGCCTCTGTGCTCGACATTCTACTGTCATTCATTAATCTGGCATCGCTTGAGCAATGCAACAAATGTCTCATTACTGTGAGGTATTCGGTTTAGAGATATGACTCGACTTCTCTGTAGGTGCGTGACATTTTTAGTCCTGCCACGCATGATCAAACAGTGGAGGGGATTTCTGAACGTTTTCTCCATAGCCGCCTCGGTGTCTGGAAACATTCCTTCTCCTGGCATATCAAACCCTCTACTGTCCTCTAGCAGAAGAAACAAGATGACACAAATCCAGCCCTTAATTATTCACATGCACTGACATTTTCACATAACTGCTGGCTTTTGAAAAAGGAGCTCCGAGACAGGTGGAGAGGTTCCTAAAGGCAGACAGTAACATGGATCTGCTAGGATGCACATTTCACTGCCATGCCCTATTTGATCTATTTTTATGGAGCTGGCAAGTACAAACTGGCTCTTGATCTAATTTTTTAGCAGAGCTCCTCTGTGCTTTTTGCCCATTTTGATTGGGGCTTCTGGAGTTCGATGCCGCCCTAAAGCGTGAGCCAAGAGCAAGTGCGCCACCTAGTGGAAGGAAGCGTGTAGTGATTTAAAAAGAAGCTCAGTTAGCAAGAACAGACGTAAAATGTAAATTTTAGTTTGGTAGTCATGGTCGAACTGGTCGAAGAATATATCAATTTTTTATGAGTATAAAAATATGCGTATTAAAAACCAGGCATATTCTCATTGTATGTAGAATCAAAAGCGACAGAACTGTACTTAGAATTTTTTAATACACAACTTTACCTATAAGAATTTTCATGATAACACATTTAACTAGAGTGGACTCTAGGGTCGTCAAGTAGACGCTGAAAATACATCAGTATTTTAAATGCGTCGTTTTTCCGTGACTTTAGCAATTAAAAAAAATATTATTTCTGAAGCGCTAAAAATAAATGTAACAAATATTATCCCCTCAATATTCCCACGTGCCTGATTTTGGTCCTTTTTGGCTTTGGTCATTTGTCGGAAAAATACATTTTAAAAACATTTTAAAGGGTTATTTGGATACTTGTTCATTGTATATTAGCCCAAAAGCGAAATAATTAGACATGGGAATATATATACTTTTTTTTCCAGAATACACACACATTTACCTAAAACAGATTTTTCCTGATCTCACACACGTGTTTGCATAGTCTAGTAATAGCGAGTCGATGACGTAGATGCTAAAATTTGTCGACAACAATATTTAAATCCGGCGTGTCGTTTTTGTGCGTTTAACATTTTCATTTCTAAAATGCTTCATATAAACATAAAATGCTTTTATTCAATTTTATTACAAAACGCATAAATGTCGTCAGTCCTTTTTGGCTGTGTTTTTTGATCGGTTCTAGTCAACGCGGTTGTTTAAAAAAAAAAAAAAAAAAAAAACATGGCGGCTGGCGTTAACAAATGAAAGAGGTTAATTGTCCCAAGTTTTCAAAGACTCCTGGCGCCATACGTATGAAAATACTTAAGATTATCTGAAAGCAAAAATGCGTTTTGTTCCCTGAAATGATTACAAACAGACACGCTAGTCTGGATTAAGAACTACCATCAACACAATCCCACCCGAAATTACCATTAGCAGAAGCGATTTTCAATATCATTTGACCATCTGGCTGCTAAGTACACTCATAATTAGACCCTTAAATCATTTACCCTTACATTTCCATAAATAAATGTTTACGCTGAATTCTGGGCTTATTCTAAAAAAAAAAAATTAAGGTACTTGAGGGTATTTATTAATGTTGGGCTTTTGAGGCCCTATCTAAGTATTTATTGTTCCCTTTATTTTAAGCAATTCCTCAGTGCAATATATATTCCACAGATACAGTAAATTACATTTGAATGGTTAATTGTAATTAGTATAATTAAAGTTGTAAGTTACTGGCACATTTATATCTCTGTAGGAAAAGTAATGGTTTATATTAGTTGACTAAAAACTAAATTCAGATTTAGTCTGGTCTATTGTTTTGTAATTACAGTTGATTGGGTTTCCTAAAATCAAGTCCACCCTTGTTACAAACATTATGTAGTGCTTCTCTGACGGAAGTACACCCATTGTTGCTGCCTGTGTGTGTGTGTGTGTGTGTTTGGCAGTCAGGTCCAGCACATTCTCAGCAGTGCAGCTTGTCTAAGCTGGGCTCAGTGCCATTCTAACCATGTTCCTGTCTCTGTTTGTTTCATGCTAAGCAGACGGCCCAGAAATTAGCCAAAAACAGGAAGAAGGTGCAGTAAATCCTCACTGATTTGGTGTTTTGCTTCTTTGAAAAAATCTCTTCTTCCTCCTTTTTTTCTTCTTTTGCCTTGTGCCGACACTTGTGTTTTCATAGCCTCCCGTCTTTCTCTTGTGCGCCATTTTTCTGAATCCAGCAACAGGTCATATAGCTCGTTTGTCAGTGTCAGTCGTTTTGTCAGTCAGTCTGTTAATTTTTTTTTTTTTTTTTTTTGGAGGCACTCCATATTAGACATTTCCCCCAGACTTAACCCTAATACGAATGGTAAGATTTGTGAGTGGCAGTAAATTTTCAGGTCGGGGAAGCCATTTTTGCTGGATGCAGAAAATGCAGATTTTCTACTGCATTATTTTCTTTCCAGTTTTTTATTTTATTTCTTTTTGCAGTGATGTGCTGTGTTTGTGAGTGCTTTGCTATGCACTTCTCTTGGTCATTAACCAGTTTCAAACAGATGACTCTCTGTCTCACCTTTCAAATCTTCTGTCTTTCTCACCTGGACCTACTAAAAACACCCTTTTAAGCGGCGAATGTAACTAACAACACTAACAAAAGCCTGCTAACCTTGCAAGATGGCTTCGAAACAGAAACCACTACCCAGAACAGGGTTATCAGTCCTGGAGGGCCAACACAGTGCAGAGTTTAGCTTCATTAAAACAGATGATTAAATCTACATCTTTAGAAGATTGATATCTGAGTGTACAGTGCCCTAGAAGATAGAAAAGAACAATTGCAGTGCGGTGACCTTCCAGGACCTGAGTTTGACTCCCCGGCCCAGAGATTCCACTAAAAGAGATTTGTCAAAACCTTATTCGATTCTGATCTCTGTTTTGATAAGGAACCTTCTTCCTTTCAAAGCTGTTTAAAGTCAGCTCTGTAGAAAAACGGCACTCTGGGCCTGGTTGATCTCTGACACTTCTCATTGTCTCTTTTTGAATGTGTGATGTAAGACTAACCAGTGTGGATTCTTGCTGGTGGAGTAGCTGATGATCAGTGCGGTTCTCTCTGTCTCAGCAGGCTCCTGAAGGAGAGGCTCAGCCCATGACCGAAGTGGATCTGTTCATTTCCACTCAGAGAATCAAAGTGCTGAATGCAGACTCCCAGGTGCAGCCCTCAGTGTCTTTAAATCTTATTACCATTACTCAGCCAGATAGCTACTTGACTTAGTACAGCAACTAGCTTATGACTGTCGAAATTCTGAAATGCTTAATAGAGAAAATGCTACAGTACTGAATACCACAGAATAAAGAAGATGCAGAACAGAAGTATTATTGTTCCATTATCATGCCACAGGGAGGTGAATTCAAGTTATAACTTTAAGTTACAAAAGCAAAAGACGTAGAAAAGTAAGAAACAAGAATATTTTGAATCATATTTTTTTGCATTATATTGCTTTGGTAATATTGTATGGTTGACTCTCATTTACAATACTCATGTGTACTGTTTAACCCTGATTTAAACTGAACCAATCTAAAGGCTGTATTTGTAAACATATTTATTGATGCTTAAAAAGATTTTGCACTTCATAGCTCAGAAGAGGCTGTATAATTCTGTTATCCTGAAAAACGTCTTTTCCACCAGTATGGTCATTTGTTCCAAACTATTGATGTAATTCTTAAAAAATGCAAGGGGGTGAGCACACGTTGTTAAAGAACATTATTGCAGGATTTAGTTTTTTTTCTTGCCAAAAAATTAATAATAATGTGGCTAACAATTAATGAAAGCCTACGGGAGATTGCAGCAGTAGCCGTACATGACGTTGGCTTTCGGTAAATATTAGCCATATTAACATATTTCAGGGGAAGCGGAAAAGTAATTCAAACCTAATGTACTGCTGCAATTCCTCATTAACATTCAGTAATCGTTAACCCCCATTTAGTAGCTTAAGTTATTGTGTTTCTAATATTACAGTAGCATCTGACCCTGACTCTTTATGACCCATCTGTTCTGTAGGAGACCATGATGGACCACCCTTTAAGGACCATCTCCTACATCGCCGACATTGGGAACATTGTGGTTCTGATGGCCAGAAGGAGGATGCCCCGCTCCGATTCTCAAGAGAACATGGAGGCGTCCGACCCGGCTCAGGATGAGAAACGCCAGTACAAGATGATCTGTCATGTGTTCGAATCTGAAGATGTGAGTCGAGGGGTTGTTTTAAATATAAAATTGCTCTAATTTCTCATGGACTCCTGGCCTCAGATGTCTGGGAACTTGGATCCAAGCAGTCGGATGCAACTTCCTAGCCAATCATAAGCCACCCAAGAGACATAGGAGCCTGTGTTATTTATGAAACATAAAAGATATGTTTAAATTGACATGCACCTTTACCATCACATTCTCTTAGAGTTTAGGCACATTTCATTTGTCTCAAAATACCTCACGGTTGCTGTATTTGAATTGCGGTGAGTAATAAACTTTGTCCAGATGCTTTCCATCAGTTCCCCTCCATGTGTGGGCTAAATAAAATGAAGACTGATGTGTTCCAGAGAATTCAGATGGATTTAAAGTGGTCTTATCTATTAGTTCTGCGTGGTATGGTTACTTTTTTTGGCCAGACTGTCTGGCTTGTAAGTGACAAGCTTTGACACTTGGTGCTTTTTCGCACAAAATCTTTACTGATGATTGCACATTCATTTACTCCATAGTCTGCGTCTACTGAATTTTATCTGACAGCAGAGAAAACAGCATCTTTCGTTTTTTGTTACGTTTGCCTCGCCGGAGGGTTTGTTTACGGCCTCTGTTTTCCTGTTTTTCTTTCCCTTCCCCAATGCCCCCAGGCCCAGCTCATAGCCCAGTCCATCGGCCAGGCCTTCAGCGTAGCATACCAGGAATTCCTGCGGGCCAACGGCATAAACCCCGAGGACCTGAGCCAGAAAGAGTACAGCGACCTTCTCAACACGCAGGACATGTACAACGATGACCTCATCCACTTCTCCAAGTCTGAGAACTGTAAAGATGTGAGTGCACAGTGTGGACTTTTGTGGAATTTTGAAGACCTTTTCTTTCATATAAGACCAAAAAAGAAAAATCGATATTTTTGATGTTTGTCAACATAATCGGCCCGTATCTATATAAATAGAACGCCGACTTCCGCCTCATTACGGCAGATCGGGTCACATATTTTTGACAGTCATATAGTAACATTTCTTTTTGGTTTAGTGATAGATGAAGACTCAGAATATTGTGGTACATGAACACATAAGTAAACACGTATAAAATATATAAATGTGTGTCGCTTAGGTTTACATAGAAAAACAGAAGGGAGAGATCCTCGGCTTGGTGATCGTAGAATCCGGTTGGGGCTCCATCCTTCCCACGGTCATCATCGCCAACATGATGCACGCCGGGCCGGCAGAAAAATCCGGAAGGTTGAACATCGGAGACCAAATCATGTCCATCAACGGCACCAGCCTGGTCGGGCTCCCTCTCTCCACCTGTCAGAGCATTATCAAGGTACGAACACCTATAATTCTCCATGATGGGGGCCCAGAGGGATGCCTCATGTGTTTAGGTGCACATTTTTGGGTTTATTCTGTCTGTTAATGCAGTTTACTGCTGGGATATCTGAACTAGGGATGCACGATATGGAAATTATTGGCCGATGTTTTACGTGCTTATATCTGCCGATGCCGATAAACGAGGAAGGCAGAGTTGGGTGTGTAAAGACAAGATATTTTGCTCGCCAATGTTCCAATGTGTGATTTTTTGGCACAAAAATAACGCCGTAACTCTGACATTTCTAACACAGTGCCGTGTCAAGCGAGCGTGAAAGCAGAGAGGAGTGAGGGCTGAGCATTTCAAGCGTAGTGCACAACATTTTAAGAAAAAGTCACTTCCCTCCCTATGTAGTGTACCAAGTCATTTTTTTTCAGTTTGTACATTATTAGATCCCTGTTTCTCAGCCGCCCACTGCTCCTTCACAGATGGGTCAAAAGCTGAGGTTACATTTCATTTTGGTGCTCTGTGTGCTGTGGTGTGGTGTGTTCACAATGACAAAATAATCACTCACTTTCACTGCTCTCCAGGGTCTGAAGAACCAATCCAGAATCAAGCTGAACATCGTGAGATGCCCTCCAGTCACCACCGTCCTCATCAGAAGACCCGACCTAAGATACCAGCTGGGCTTCAGCGTGCAGAACGGCATTGTGGGTGTCCGCTGGATGTTGCATCCTGAAAACGTCATGAATGTTAATTGATTATAATCTCTAGAACACAGAACCCTAACCGGTTCCACTAAGCACTTAAAAATACTCGATTTCCTCCTGTCTCCCTGACAGATCTGCAGTCTTATGAGAGGAGGGATAGCGGAGCGAGGTGGAGTCCGCGTCGGCCATCGCATTATTGAAATCAACGGCCAGAGCGTGGTGGCCACTCCTCACGAGAAGATTGTACACATTCTGTCAAACGCAGTCGGGGAGGTAAGGGGGCCGATAAATGACACCAGGGTTCGTCTCCAGTAGGGGTGCGCCATTGAGTCGAATCGCGATACTTTCTCAAAACCGATTCGTGCATTTAAAAAAAAAAACAATTCATATTTTTCAGCTAACGTAGTGGCACTAGTTTACTTTTCCCCCCGATACGAGTCCACAACAGAAGTCTTTTAAGGTTAGCTTTCTTGTAGAACAGGTCTTTGCTTTATCCTTTCATTAAACAAACTACTGGATGACATCTCTGTCTCTACATGGTCACGCTTACAATTCTCCTCTTCTCTCGATATCTGCCCCGATGCACACGTGCGCGCACACACACACACACACAGTCACGTATTACTATCTTTGTGAGATCCTTACATAGACTCCCATATTGACTACGTACAGTAATGTGCAAAGGTTTTAGGCAGGTGTAAAAAAATGCTGTAAACAAAGAATGCTTTCAGAAATATAAATAATGATTGTTTATTTTTATCAATTTACAAAATGCAAAGTGAGCGAACAAAAGAAAAATCTAAATCAAATCAATATTTGGTGTTACTACCTTTTGCCTTCAAACCAGCATCAATTCTTATAGGTACACTTGCACAAAGTCAGGGATTTTGTAAGATTATAGTCATTATATTATTTTGTAGTGATTATATTATTTTGTAGGATTATTGGATTATAGATCTGCGGTTAGTTCTCCAAGATGTTTGGAACAACCTACCAGCCGAGTTCCTTCAAAAACTGTGTGCAAGTGTACCTAGAAGAATTGATGCTGTTTTGAGGGCAAAGGGTGGTCACACCAAATATTGATTTGATTTAGATTTCTCTTTTGTTCATTCACTGCATTTTGTTGATTGATGATAACAAATGATTAACACTTCCATTTTTGAAAGCATTCTTTGTTTACAGCATTTTTTCAAACCTGCCTAAAACTTTTGCACAGTACTGTAGAAGTATATAATTTTACACCTACACCTAACCCTAACCTTAACCTTAACCTCAGTAACCAAAAGCACGTCTTTTACCTCTTTTAGTTTCTCAAATAAAACATGTACATTTTCTATAAAGTCATTTTTCCTCATGGGGATCTCTCAAATGTCCCCACAAAGCCCCAAAAAATGGATAAAAGTGATTTTAGGGGACAAAAAGGTCCCCATAATGCCATAAATACCCGCACACACACAAACTAGGGGTGTGACATATCCTACCATTCACACTAAACCCGGGATAAATTTTAATCCCAGAGTAAAAATGCATTTCGAGATATTCTGAGTTGGTGGCATAATGAAATCACATTGTTACACTGCGAATGCAAGTTAACTTAGGCTACACCTGCACAACATAATTAACATGGCAGTGCGAGGCAACGGTTCAGCGGTGCCGGTGTTACGCCGAAAAACAGCATCCCCGCGGGAGCGCGCACCGCTGAAGACAGCGGAGGGAAGCGTTTTCCTTTTTGTAACGTGTGAAACTGATTGTTCCTGTTGCTGTAAATTCATAAAATGTGTCATAAGGTACAGGACGTTACACAATATCATATTGGGCTAAAATACAGATATACAACTTGCAGATAAAATAGATCACGGTTGCTAATGCGTGTATTATCTATTACTTATCACACACATGTTAATATAGTTTTAAGTAGAAGTCTCCCGCATACTGGTAGCGGCTCCTGGTGAGATCAAATCTCCCGGAATCTAGAGCGAGGAGCGAACAAGAGCGTACAGCGCACACAAAACAGAACCAAAGCTAATTCCTAGTATGTGACAATGTTCTTCTCAATAAACTTCAACTTCATTCTGATTGTAAAATAATGTTGTGCAAGTTTTATATGTAAAAAACAAAAAAAAAAAAAACGTAGTAAATGCTGAGGATCGGTGTAAAGTGTAGTGTGAGACTATACTTTTTCATGTAAAGCATTGAACCGGGGAAACACTGCGTACGCACTACATTTAGTTAACTACATTTGATTCAGTGTGATTTTTTTTGTTGATCTGCCACAGTCAAAATGGGAAAAGTGACTCAAAACAGCAATCTGGAAACAAATTCATACATGTGTTGAATCATGAATCACTTATGAATCATGCCAAAGAATCGCATTCGAATTGTCAGATTTTCTGAATCATGCACCCCTAATATCTAGATCCACACAATACACCACAACAACCGACTACACTTTTGTTCTCCTTTAATTAAACTTTTAGAATGTTCGACTCCTTAAGACTTTTCTTTGCAATATTTGCACTTTTAACACTTATTTCTTTGGACTTTATGTAATATTTGCCCTTCAAAAGTAACTTTTTCATTTACGTTGAATAAAAACACTTTCCTTTCTGTAAGATTTATTCTTCTCTTAAATTTTCTTTTGTCTCATGTCATTTTTGGACTGTTAACCTTAACCTTGCTCATTTTGTTGATTTATTCTTCACTCTTTTTCTGTTACTTTTTATTCTATTTTAATTCTCATTTCAAGTTTATTTGTATAGCACAATTGCATGAAATGTACTGTATATATAAACTTCCCCTATACATTCAAAATCCCAAAAATGCCAAAATCCCAAATTGCGGTCATGCATAAAAATGTGGCGTAAAATGCATAACATTAACATTCTAACACTGTCTCCACGTTTGCCCAGATCCACATGAAGACGATGCCTGCTGCCATGTATCGCCTGCTGACAGCCCAGGAGCAGCCAGTTTACATCTAAATCTACAATTCTCCCTTAAACCTCTCTCTATCTCTTTCTCTCTCTTTCTCCTGACCCTTGTCCCTTATTTAAACTCCTTTCGGCTGAGCGAGCGGTACGAGCTTCGATGATCGTGACTGATTCCATGACGTTTTCACTTTCCTCACACTGCCTCTTCCCTCCTTCCTCTCCTCCCTCTAAACGTGAGTGAGTTTGCCTCAAGGTGCCGAACATCTGCTTCCGCATGAGCCTGACAGTCCAGGTGGAAATATATTGACTGAAAGAGAATGGAAAGAAAGAGAGACGAGAGGAGCGCAGTGTATAAGATACAGTACTTCTTGAGCCCTGTTCGTTCTCTGACTGTGCGTTTAACCCTCTCTGGCTACGCAACGCCTTCAGACGCCATGTTGGTTGATGTTTTAAACGGAAAAATCCAGAAGGAACTACTCTTTTCACTCCTTTCCCCCCACCCCACCCCACCTACTCCCTGTTATTCGAACCTGGCAACCATCAAACATTCCAGCTTTATTCTGCTCCGCAGCGGGTTTTAAAAGGGCAGCTGGTGAAAGAGAAAGAGGGTGGAGGTGGAGGTGGACCAAAAGGTGTTCTGGAAACGATGTTCTTAAAGTGTGCAATGGTGAAAGTAGCGGCTGTTTAGAGCGACCAGGACAGATTGGAGGGATGTCATTCAGTAGATAATGTAAAATGGGGATTAATTAATGCCTTAACAAAATCATGATGCCATACTGCTGACAGAAGAGAATGAAAGTTGAGGTTTTCTGAGTTCGATTTGAGAAGAAACCCGAGCCGGTTGATTGGTTGACAGAAAGGCTGCGTAGGTTTGTTGAAAATGACCAAATTCTTAGAAATTAGTCACACGTTTTGAAACGTCCAGAACGGCAGTCGTCACTGATTTTTGTTCCGTGTCATTTTTGTTACTCGCTCTTCTGGAAATGTTTCCTCCCGATGTGCAATTTTATTTTGTTTTGGTGAAACGATGTTCTGGAATCATGTCCTGGAGTTTCTTTTTTCTTATGGCTGCTTCATATTTAAGGATAAAAATGCTATTTTGATTTGTTATTGATATTTGTAAGATTTTATTTTTGTTTGAAGAATTTATACTTGAAAACTCTTATTTGATGAAACCTCTGTAAAGACGTAATGTCATGCTGGCTTTTACTTTTTGTTTGTTTGTTTACTTGTTTGTCTTCAAACCTTTTTTTTTTTAAACCTCATCACAAATTTGTTAATACAATTTGAACTTTGATTTTTATCCTTTACAGATTTTTAAAGGGATTGTCCCCCCAAAAATGCTATTGTGTCTTACAGTGGATGAAGACCACTTCACTTCCATTTACTGTTAACCACGTTATATTTTAGATCGTAGTAGTTCCTAAATCTTCCTCTGATTTACTAACTGGAATGTATTTTCCCCCCAAAACACACTGAGATAATAGTTCCATTCTCACGAAGCCGCCTCTGTCAGCCGGGATTTTGAAAGTGCATTTCCAGAAATATTTGGTTGACTTTAATCTGGTTCTCTAGGTTAATTCCCACGTGTTATTTCAAGGAACTCGGTCAAAGTGAATAGTTCAAATGGATTAGAACCCGTCGGCCTCCGTCAAAACACGGACCTGTGCCCTCATTCGCATGCAGGGATCGATTGACGCACTCTAATCTGAGTGTTTAAGCACTTCGGGATTTGCAGGTTGAGGCTTTTGGTTTGCAGTGGATTTTAATCCTTAAAAATGGGCTGCATTTTAAAAAGGAAGCCCATAACCGCAAAAGGAACCACTTTTTCTGGAAATGCAATATTCTCGCTACTCGCATTCTCTTGTCTGAGTATGTCACATTTACATTTATGGTGCTTATCCAGAGTGCCTCGCCTTGGGCTTCCAACGGAGGTGGTTGGAAGCCCAAGGCGAGGCACTCTGGATAAGCACCATAAATGTAAATGTGAGTTACTCAGACGTTACATAGATGCTACAAATTACATCCAATCTTGACGTTTACCGTGGTTTAAACCTTGATGTAATTGGTATTGCATAATGTGGAGCAGTTTTGAAACACATTTACATTACATTCTGCATTTATGGCATTTAGCAGACGCTCTTACTCGGAGCGACTTCCATGTCCTAATTACAGGGACAGTCTCCCTGGAGCAACTTTAAGGGTTAAGGGTCTTGCTCTGGGACGCAGTGATGGTAGTTCCAGACAGGCGCGGATTAACGCACAGGCTTGGGCCCCCCCAAGGCCAGAAAATGTAGCCTAGGGGCCCATGTACACCTTAATCGGCCCTCGGTGCCAGACATGAGACTCGAACCCACGGCCTCTTGGTGAGTATCCTAACCACTAGGCCACCATCATGACCCTGAAGTACTGTATGCCCTATTACTAATCATTTTGGCCTTACTTTTACTGTAATGTTTTTGCTTTGTGAAAAATCCTTCATCGTCACCTTCTTAAAATAATGGCCCAAGTCAGTTTTTGACAAAAATCATTTCTTCGCCTAAATCAGCTCTTCATGATCCTGGCCAATTCTGGTAAAATCGTCTTCGGCCTCAGTTGAACAGATCCTGCGATTCTACCCCTGTCTTCTAACAGCCTATGCCAAGAGTGGGATTTAGACCATTTTATTTCAAAAACTTAGGCCATTATTTTAGGAGGGTGACAGACTTTTTTCCTTTAAGCCTGATGTGATAGGTAATGTGTTGCCATTTACGCTCGAAGTGGGTGCGATACAGTATGTGATGAACAGATTACTCAACCATAAACGAAACCAGCTGGATATCTGTATAATGAAGTATAATGATATATTTATTTACACCTATATACAGGACAGTATACACCTCCGACGACTATACTAAGTACGTACTATCATGAACGATATGCAGGGTGACAGATGTGTGTAGCTCTCCGAGAGGGAGGGTTTTTTTTTTGCTCCTTTTCCCAGCAGTGCTCCAGCTAAGTGTCAGAATGATACACACTCCTGAGCAAGCTGGGAAATTGGGATCAAATCGATGTCAAGGTGAAGCAGCCGCATTTTACCGCATTTGTGATGGGAATAATTTTGTGTTGCAAACAACAACAAAAAAAAGCACTGAACTTGGAATGAACTTGTAACCTAAATTCAACTGCAACTGAATGTGAAACGATACAGGACTATGTTAAAGCGTAAGAGGAAGGAAGGGTTTGCTGAAGTTTGAGTCTGAGCAATGTAGACAACCTCACACCTCAAAAGTACAATGTAAAACAGCCCGGACTTCTGCACTGTAGACTATGTAGAAAACAGAACAGGACTTTCTTGTGAGAAACCTGTCCAAGTTAGCGAGCTTTAAAGACCCTGATGGCTTTAGTGACGCTGTTTGTGGGGGAAGGAAATATTGTAGTTACATAGATATGGTCGATATTTTTGGCAGGGTGTGCACATTAGGGAGCATTTACTGTTGTATATATTGAAGAAGTGACACTTGAACCCACGAAGAGCCTGGCAGAAGTGTGCTGTAACGTAGGAGCTGACACGAGAGTAGATGGTTGCTGTGGGTTTGACTGTAGTGTTTTATTATGCACTCGCTCTGAATGTAATTATTAAACTTATATCTCTGTTTGTCTATATGTCTACGGTAAAGGTATTTATTTGCTAGCTTTTCCGTGATGAAATTATTGAGCCACATTCCTTTGCAGGGATGTTTGTTACAGTATTTACAACAATAAATGATATACTGAGGAAGTAAACACGTAGACTGTCCTTTTTTTTTTTAAATAAAAAAAAAAAAAAAATCTTGCTCCCGTAACAAGCGATTGCCATTTTTAACGCTTAAAATAAAAATGTAGGGCTTGTATAACCATGCACGCACAAACACAAGATTATCAAATGTTGCACATTCTCAAACGTTTATTTAAACCCTTTCCAAGTTTCATACATGATTGTCGTGGCTTAAAGGAGAACTCTGCATCTGCAGGGTCGTAAGTGTTCATTTTTGCCATCATAGGGCATCTGTCAGTAGCTTCAGGTTCGAGATACTGTAAGTAGCTCATGCTCAGATTTTCATTTCAATTAAAAAACGAACATTTTCATGGATTAGCCTCTAATGTTGAACTGTTGCTGTAGTTTTATTACTGGCATTGTGTCAAAAGTAGCTTACATGTGTTAATATCCATAAGTAGGTTATAGAATTGAGGTTGTACTGAAGCGTGCTGCTGCTCAATACATCCTAACTCTCAGATTAGTTATAACATCCTACCCATAGTATCATAATCTTGGTGTATCATATTTCTAAATTAGTAGTACAATGTGGTTTTTAAAAAAAATCCTGTTGCATTCTACAGTGTAGAAGCCTGCAGGAGATATTTTTGTATTTGTGAGTGATGTACGTCTATTCAAACACAAGATAGAGAAACAGAAACCATTACAGATCTCTGACAATAAGATAGCCCGCATCAATTATACACAAACACTTTCAATTCAGCCATTAAGACTGTGAGAACTGTGCACACCCAACCCTAAACCAATTTGTGTAAATAAAAAAGAATGACAATTCTGCATATCACATCAACAAGCAGGTAAACCTGGCTTTAGCCCCATTCCCCCCATGTATTAGATGTTTAGTGGAAAGTAAAAATGGCATGTCATCAGTCTGTCCTCCAGTGTTTAAAGTAACACAGCGCATTAATAATATTAATAACAATAATAACAATCATTTTAACATCCAGCAATAGTGGTTCTGCTGCTCTGTAGCCCTCCAATGCCTTTTTGTACAAACCATTCAAAACATCCAAGAAGCATCTGAAGATAAAAATAATTACAAAAAAAAATATTGAATTGCAAAAAAAAAGCTTTATGCCCCTGACGGCAGATATCATTCCTCCCATCCAGCGAGCTCAGTCTTTTCAGCTTTTAGAGAATGGTTTCTCGGGAGACCCCGATCAGACTGTGTGGACGTTCGTGTGGCGGGCGCCGGGTGCCAGTCCGAGAGCTGGTCCTGGAGTTGGGTCTGGATCGGGAGGAGCAGCCGTCCTGCAGCTCGGCCCAAGTAAAGGTGCTGAGGTCCCCACAGCTGCGCAGGTGCAGCAGACCTGGCCGCTTGCGCAGTGGCAGCGTGTTGGCGGTGTAGTCTGGCGGTGGTTGTCTTGGGCGGCCAGTATGCGTGGAGCCACTCTCTGAGACGATAATAACCTGGACATGAAAGTCCAGAGTCATCAGAGTGGCCAACAATAACATTTATTATGTTCACTGTACCTTTACGGTCATTTTAGTTCCACATGATAGGGCTGTGCAATATACTGACACTAGCAACGCTCGCCACCAGAGGTGGACAAAGTAGTTAACTTCATTACTTAAGTGAAAGTACAGATACCATTAGTCAAATGTTACTCCAATACAAGTGAAAGTCGTACAGTCCAGTTTTTACTTAAGTTAAAGTACTGAAGTACTTGTTTTAAAAAATACTTAAGTATTAAAAGTACATCATCTTTCACCACATTGTTGCCTTATTGCCACAACACTTACAATACCTAATACCTCTGACTAGCTTGTAGACGCTGTAGAATGAGGAACTGGTGGAATGTTAGAGAATGAAACACAACCCCGACTTAATCAGGAGGACAGCTGTAAATGCAGCTCAGAACATCAAATGAACATTCCAACCTGCTTAAAACCCAGCTCTACACCTCTAGCTTCTGGACTTTCCAACAGCAACAATGTTTTAATCAAGACAGAAAATGGCAGAACTGTCTGAACTTGGTTTTATAGTTCCAGTCTACAGGCATGATGTAACCCTACTGATTACTGATAGACTGTCACCTGCCAAACAACCAATCACATTTCAGAAAAGGGAGAATAACATCCACTTTATCCACAGATTTGAAAGTAACAAGTAACGAGAACCTTGATAGAAATGTAGTGAAGTAAAAAGTACAGTATTTGTCTTTCAAATGTAGTGAAGTGAAAGTCGTAAGTTTCCAAGAAGAATACCACTCAAGTAAAGTACAGATACTCAGAATCTCTACTTAAGTACAGTACTCAAGTAAATGTACTTAGTTACTGTCCACCTCTGCTCGCCACACATTAGCCAAGATGCTAAAGGAGCAGGTGTAAATCACAAGTTTCATCACGATAAGATGTTACATCGATTCACTGGACTATGATTCAATGTCTGCCGTTGTCAGATTCTGTGGATCACTATCAGGAGCCAGCGATCTATATAAAACAATATCAGGGGGCAGTTGGTAGCGTAACGGTTAGGGAGTTCGCCTTGTGATCGGAATCTCGCCACTTGCCGGTTCGGTAAAGGTACCACTGAGGTGGTCATGAGCAAAGTACTGTCCCCAAGCACTGCCTCCCAGGCGCTGCCAAAGCTGCCCACTGCTCCTTCACGGATGGATCAAATGCAGAGCTAACATTTCGTTGTGGTGTGTTCACAACGACAAATAATGACTTAAATTTCAAATGCTCCTCTAACAGCACATGGTCCCCTTGAGATCCACTGCTCAGCTTTCATAGTACGTTTCGCAGTACATCCGAGTAGTGGCCAGGTCCAAACCTGCTCAGGTTCAGATGGATTACCAAGTCTGAAGAGCATGTGGCATGGCATGGAAACACGTGTAGGGCACTATACCAGATTTAAATTATGGAGATTGCCTTGTGGGCCTCACCTGATTGTAGGGCTGGGCAACTAATCAAAAATTCATATAAAGGACGACATTCAGAAGCTTTAATCGATGTAACCTTGTCTTATTTATCTTATTTTTAAAATACTGTTAATAATAATTAAAATAATTCTGTTTAAAATACTCTTTCCAGTGTGTGTTCATGTACTAGGCAGATGGTGGAGTAACGGTAAGGTGTTTGGCCCGTGATCAGAAGGTCGCAGACTCGAATCCAGGGCCGGCAAAGTTGCCACTGAGGTACTCATGAGCAAGGTACCGTCCCCAAGCACTGCTCCCCGGGTGCTTGTTAGCCGCCCGCTGCTCCTTCACGGATGGGTCAAATGCAGAGGTCACATTTCATTGTGGTGCACTGTGTGCTGTGCTGTGTTCCCAATGACAAATAGTAACTCACTTTCACTTAAAAAACCTACTGCTGTGTGTGTTATCATGTAACTCCACCCCATCCAGTCTGCCAAAACACCTGTGCACTTCAATTATTTTAAAATCACAAAGTTATGCTCTTCTCATTAGAAAAAAACATCCTAGCTTTAATAGCTAAGCATACTTACATTCCAAACCTTGCCAGTGAACAATGTGGGCAACAAAGAACCTCAAAACATAATTGTTGTTTATTAACTGTAATTACCGTAATATGTTCAATTAATTGCCCAGCCCTACCTGGTCGATGAGGCTGGCACATCGCACCGCCTCCTCCATGTGCTCCTCGTCAGAACGCAGCACACTCTTGATGTTGTTGATTAGCTCCTGCACCTCGGGCATTAGGCTGCAGGACGACTGCTGCAGGAAACGCGTCACCAGCAGCTTGGTGTCCTTGTAGCTTTGGTAGTCCACCATGGAGGAGGGGCGTGGCCGGCGAGGGCCCCTCCCCCTCCGCAGAGTGACCGTGGACTGCTCAGCCGCAGGCCCCGCCCCCAAACCCGGCCCCAGTTCTGTCTGAGTGGCTGCCTCACAGCTCTTTACTGTGAAAAATGAATATGTGAATTCTCAAAAAGTTCAAATGAATAGGAAATATTTCTACATTCTCAAACATTTCACCGTAAACTATTTGAGAAAAGGTTTGTGCTTGATTTTGTGTGTGTGTGTGTGTGTGTGTGCAAGCATCTGTCTTTGCGCGTTGAGACGTGAACCCTATCTAGTAATTAAATTTCTCACATTATTTTAAGCACATTTTTGCAGGGAGTGCCACAAATATAATAAATAACATTTGAATACACAGTTAAAAGTTGAAAAATTGAAGATATTCATTATTTGGCTTAAATAATCATCATGTACTTGTTGCTGCTGCTAAAATTAAATGAACATAAATAAAATGGTCGATTTTAGGAATAAATTGAATAAATTTGATTAATTTACTGATCAATTAGTCAAAATATTTGTGAACGTAAATAGTTGTTGCTGGCAGCCCCAAAGTACATCATCATAGCACTCACCCAACCTCACTTTCATTTATTATTTCTTATATTACCAATTTAATAGCACAGCGTTTTTATACACCATGAGGCCTGCTGGTAAAAATGTGTGTTTGAAGTGTTTAACACCCTGCAAACTGACCCACTGCTCAGATTTCTGGCCCCAGTCAGTGATACTGCAGGGAGGAAGGCTATATTTAAAATGCTCCTGGTGAAACTGTTGACAGACGAGGAGGGGGGGTCACAAGATTTATGGTCAGAAGGGCCAGACCCCAAAAACACCCCGACCCCAAAAACACACACACAAAACAACACACATTTGGGGCACTGTTCACATTGTTTACACGCCTGTTTTCTTTGCATCGCTGTTAAGATCCTACTTTCAGAATTCAGAAAGTTAAGGAGCTGCTGCTGTATCCTTTTACTTAACTTTGGACAATGCATTCAATGCAGTTAGCAGATAATGAAAACCAAAAATGTGACTTTCATTCACTGTTATCTATATAAGCACATCGAGAGGTATTTTCCCTTTAAGAGCCAGAGGAGTCCAGATAGCTTAGGTCTAAAAGTTAATACATCTTGACATTAAATTGATTTTTTTTGTTACCTTTGGCAGCCAAGTCTAGCAGAACCGGGTCACTGTTGGACCTGCCGAGGCGATGTCTATTAGGCCTCCTGCTGGATGAGGCTGGAGCTGGAGCCTGCCGTTGCTGTGAGGGCGGTGAAGAACTCAATACAGCCGTCTGCAGACACCTGTCTGGGGGACGCACATCCACGGATCATGTTTAACGCTCAATAGTCATTACGATGAGCTCTCAATCCCCTAGTTTCAGCCAACATCATATTATCCAGCTCATACAGGATTTGACTCTCTCTTCTAAACTTGACTGTGCTGATGATTCGGTCAAATCTCATCCACATCTAAAGTGTAGGTTTTTTAAAAAATATGACTTAATATAGATTTTAATGAGCCTTTCTTATTAAAACAGTAACGTATACTTCAAGCTGGCTATCTTTGAAAAGGCCCTGTTCCATGAAGAAATTCTGAATTACTTCCCTCAAATATTGCGATGACAACATGCGCTAGCAGTACTTGTAAATAAAAATAATTAATGTGTAATTAAAAATTAAAATGTGGCTTGCTTAAAATGAATACATCAATTGGAAATCCATAATATTACTTTATTAATAAGCATATTTCAGGTGAATAAAGTCGTTAGTGTCCTTTTTACTATTGTTTCACATACTGTATGCTAGGATAAACTCGTAGAGAAAAATATTCATATAAGCTGCAGGAAAATAACCGCTAAACACATGGACACAATGAATCCTCTTTAGAACAGCAAATAAAGCTCAGTTGCCTGGCAGCTTGAACCATCCCATCCAATCTTAATACAGCACATTTTAATAGGCGGTTTATAAGTACACACAGGCTAAAGCCTGGACCTCCGGCTTCATCTTATGGTTAATAATAACCTAAAGTCTAAATTTTACAGCGAATGTCTACTCATTGACCTTGAAACACTACATTCAGTTCTGACAGTCTAATGAGTATGAAGACAAATAACAGTCAGTAAACTAGTCCAAGTTGACGCTGTAAATACAGTTCATTTTACTAGTACCTTTTAAATGACTTTTAGACCAGCTTTCACAGCTGTTTATTATTTCTTTTTAGGGTTAGCTTTGGGTTTAGGGGAGGTTAACTGAGAAGTCAGACTTGGAGACAGATTTTGATTGTTTTTTCAGGATCGTCATCTGAGAGAAAGGCAGATTTTTCTAAATATTCCTAGATAACTTGATCATATTAACCATGATTATATGAAAAGCCAACTGCAGATTTCAGTAGAAGTCATTGGGTTTGTTCATTTAATGACCATCCAGAGGGAAAGTAGCTGGGAAGTAGATATGGGGTACACCAAAATAAATTTCCCTTAATAAACAGATGACATAATTGTGAAGAGACTCTTGACGTTACTGAGATGCTATAGCACAGGATTATTTTAAGGAAATGCGGAGACATGAGGAGTTACACTCCTGTTAAGATGAACCCGTTATACACATGGCAGTTCATATCAACGATCTGTTTTTTAATTTAAGATTTTCTCTATTTCATAAAATAAAGATGCACAGAGAGTCCCGGATATCCCTCACGTCTTAATGCCTGTTAATGTAATTATGGTTAATTGTGCTGAACAGCAGCGGAGGCTTTTGTAAATAAATCCCTCATTTATCCCTCAATTACTCACCATCACTGGCTGTGGCTGTGTCAGAGCAATGAGGCAGGCCCTCGCTCACATTTGTCACTTGACCCTCCGAGTCCTGTGCCTGATATAAACATACAGAGACCGTTAGCGGGCCAGAACTTTACGCAGCTGACCTGCTGCCAACATAAACATCACCACTTTCTGCTTGTTAGAGGAGCTGGAGAGAATATGGCCAGACCAGGTCAGACAACATTCTAATATTTTCAACTAAAATGTATTCACTAAAGGTAAAATCAAATTCTACTGTCTAATTTTCATTTTTTACTGAATTTACGTGAATGCTATCATGCATTTACTTCATTTCTAATTCAAAGTGGAAACAGATGGTTGTTTAAAATTAAGACATTTAAAATTGATTATTAAAATAACTTAAGAAATATAACATCTCACATAAACAAGGCATCACTTCTTAACAATACTAAAGTGAATGTAAGATGATGTTTATTGTTCTTTTCTCTGTTGTGTTCTTATAAAGGATTCCTGCATAAATATCCATGTGGGAGGGACCTGTTCACCTGCGTGGGGCAGCTCTCTCCCCCTGCAACAGCTTCATATGGAGGAGGAGGGTCAAGAGGACAGAACACCTCCACCCCTTTGATTCTGGCTCCGTATATATGGGGAAGCGGAATCACGCTGTCACCAAACATCCTGCAGAAGAAATTTACAAGAAATATTTCTTTTTAATTTTATAAACTACAACATTTTACAGCATGGTCACTACATAGCTTTATAGAATTCCAAGTTGAGGCCACTAATCAGCAAATCTAAGGCATGAAGAGGACGCTTTGCAGGGAACTAAAACTCTAAAGGAATCGTCCTCAGGGTACTGCTGCGAAGTGAAGTGGCACTGAAAATTAAAGGAATACATGGCAAAGTATTTTAAACCAGATTAATAATATATTCGTTTCCCGTAAACCTGACATGGGCAGTGCCCCGGGAGCAATGCTTGGGGACAGCATGTTGTTCATTAGTACCTCACTGGTATCTTTACCGGTCTTGAATTCAAACCGGTGACCTTCCGATCACAGGGCGAACGTCTTACCTGTTACACTACCAACTGCCCCAAGAATAAGCTTCACACAGGTTATTCTTTGTCTAAATGCATACCTCATAACGCAAACTGAGTACGGGACAAACTCATACCTGATGTCTACAGGTATCACCGCTGTCTGACGAAGCCTTGCCTTGTGTTGCACTGCTAAGCTCTACCATTATGCGTGGAACGCTTTTAAAGGGTTTTCTTGTGGTTGCTGTTGCCAAAGAATGTAACCTCCCACACAGCAGCTAAATCCAGCTGCATCTGTTGTGCAATAGGTGTGTGTGTGCGTGTGTGTGGAACGCTAATCCCGACTTTGGTAAGAGAGAGCTGGTAGACGAGACAGTTAGCAATAAAATCTGAGAGACTGCAGAGTGGTTTGATTTGCACGCTGGACGGTTATGTACACTGCGAAAAATCAGTGTCAGAAAATAAGAAAAAGAAAAGGATAATAAGAAAAAAGGTACCAGAATCAAGCAAAATTATCTGCCAACATAGTGAGAAAATTTATCTTGTTAAGATCTCCTAAAACAAGAAAAAAAATCTTTCCATTTTTCCATGTTTTTAGCTTTAATATTCTTAAAATAAGCAAAGTTGTCATGAATTTCTTAACTCGTAGTGGAGAGCATGAGAACCTTTCCATTCTCTTAATTAAATTTCTTATTTCACTTTAAGAAGTTCTTATAATCAGTACATTTTTCTTAATAAGATAACTGTAGCCAATGTTTCTTAAAATCAGATTATTTATCTTACACATACAAGTTTAGTTAAGTCACTTATTCCTAAAATAAAAAAACAAGGTCTATTTTTTCTTTTTAAGATTTTCTGCCTTGTTAAGATTAAATTTTTTGCAGTGTATATTACAGTATATTGGGTTATAGCGTAACGTATCTTAACATTTATCATGCATACTGTCCTATTAAAATAGTCAAAATATTACGTCTGTATAATAATAATAAAAATGAACACTGCAGTTATACAACGTGGGAGACTTTTTGCTACCTGCGTGCCAGCCGTGGGGTGTAGGAGTAGAAGGTGGAGAAGTAGGACGGCGGTGGAGCGGGCGGTACAAACTCATCAGGATCGGGACCGTGTTGTGGCTCCTCACCTTCCTCTGGAACGTTCCGAGGCTCCTCCTGTCACAGTTTCACAGCTGAGGATTACGGCATGAAAAACGTTTGCTGTTTCGTTAAGTTGTGAAAAGCAGCAATGGACACAACGTACCATGCAGGGGCGGCGGGTGGAGAAGATCTGCAGGTACCTGAGAGCAGCTGCAATCAGACACACAGCTGTGGTCAGGGCGTTCAACGCACATAGAGCGAACAGGACCTTCTGCAAAACAAAAAAAAACATACAGTGTGAAAATGCACTTCACCAAGTATACTGTACATACATTACATGGCGGAGGAGTGACAGTAACATTATAAATAAAGAAAAATATTACATTTAATATTAGATAAATGTTAAAATAAAAATCAACACCTTAATTACTAATATGTATATGTGCATGTGATATTCCAAAAAACAACCAAGTGTTTACTGTCACTTAGCAAGTATTAATAACTGGACGGTCCGTACCTTAAGCAGAACTCTCATCGTCCCACATGAGTGACCAGCATAAATCTTCACCAGCTTTTCCTCCTGGCACAGGCTGCTGGGGCTCTCAGCACAACAGTTACACACATCACCCAGCTCACTCTGAAACACACACCACATTCACACACTCTGTCATTATGACCTAGAGGATCCGATATAATTACCCAGTTTTTTATGTGTTTTAAAGAGGAACACCTTCAAACTGTATGGGTTTCTGTGATTTGCTGAAGTCTGTTTTCTTTTCACACTGAATAATTCATGTTGAAACCACAGTTTCATTTTATGTAACCTGTATTTAAGAGGAAATCAGAAACTGTCATCAGTGTTTTTCAGCAAGCGGTTTGCCTGTGTAGTTCATACAATCTAGACATTGCAGAGGCTTTTATGGCAGAGGCTTCTATTGTCTTAATTTAGTTAATGGCACCGATAGAGGCCGGGCTGTGCCTAATAACAGCGAATCATAACAGGTCAACAGAGCCGCACTGAAACCTAAAACGAAGCCAGAGCAGCCCAGTTTAGATTTAACCTTCAGGCACGAGAAAATGACGGACAAAAACGTCCAAAAAAAGGGACACCTGATTTAGGAACAGATGGCGAGGCCAGAAAACTACATTATTCAGAGCATAACAGAGCAGAGAGAGAGGGAGAGTAGGAGAGAGGGAGGGAGGGAGTGGGTCAGAAACAGAGGGACAGAGAACAAGAAAATCAGGCCACCACAGTGTAAGCTATAAAGCTGTGTTATGGGGCGAGTGGGGCTTCGGGCGCTATTTCAGGGCCTGAATCTGACGCGGATAAAGCCAGATCATGTTCCATTCAATCTCTACAAGATTTCAAGTGGGGGGAAGCTCCTGTAGATTACTCAATAGCTGAACAAGACTGCAATGTGCATTGAAAAGCAAAAAAAAATGTATAAATATGAATAAACTTATCTAATAACATCTTCAATCAAATGAAAGGCCGTGTGATTTTTTGCTAGTATTGCAGAAAGACAACAGATATGAAAGTCCTGCTCCAGATCAGTCCTGCTATTGCTTTGGCTTATGAAACAGCATCTGTTCTGTGCCTCAGCACCTGAATAGTAGCTTTGCTGATTTTATGATGCATGTAATAGGACCGTGATCTCACCATCTGACAGTGGATGGTAGTGGACACCAGTTGGGCTCCCTGACAGCAGAGGATGAAGCCCGCTAGGTTCAGAAGGATACACACCACTGAGAGTAAGACAAAGAGATTCACCTAAGAGAGAGAGAGAGAGAGAGAGATTTTTATTACATTGATATAATGTGATCACTGCCCATATGAAGTCTAGCCTCAGGGAGATGGAGATTAAGAATTAATGTTAATTAAAGATGGTATGGTCTCTGTGGATTCCCAGAAATTTGAAACCATTAGACATTCCAGTCACTTCAATTTTACTGGAAATGCCTTCCCTGTAATTTAGGCCTTTAACATAATTTACGTTTACGGCATTTGGCTGATTGGCAGAGCAACACAGATGAAGACTTGAGAGAAGGTGTCCACTGAGAAAATGTGTTCTTCATACTAGTGAACTTAAACCTAAATCAAGAGCTAGCCAACTGTCTCACAACTATTAAGTCCAGGCCTTATTAGAGTAAAACCACACAGTCGGTTCACATTGGAAAAGCTGCCAGAAAGCCATGATTCAACCAAAAGATTTACAGTGGAGATTTTTAAAGAAGTCAAATAAGTGACAAGTGCAGTTAGTTCCTACATTCTCCTTAAAGAATTGATGTTTGAAGACAGTTGTGCTTGTCTTCAAACATCAATTCTTTAAGCACAACTGTCTTCAAACATCAATTCTTCAAACATCAATTCTCCTTAAAGAATTGATGTTTGAAGACAGTTGTACTTGTTGACGTGTGTGAGGTATAGGCACAGATAACAGTCTAGATGAATAACAAATTTCATAAAAAAGATCATGTATTTCTCTTTGAACATACGGGAAATATGATATTTACAGGTCTACTCTGTGACACCCTTACAGTTCAAAACCCAATATTATCATAATCCCTAAACAACTAGTTGCCCAAACCAAGGAACAGATAATCATCCATCTCCACCATCAACAACAATCTCTATCTCACACACAGATCTATCGCACAAACAGTCTCAACTGGACTTTGATCCCACAGGAAGAGACCAAACAGCCAGCCTGAGGCTAGATTAATCAGGTCTAAACTGTGGGCTTGCTGTGCATAAGTCTTGAGAGTGAGGTAAGAGAGTGAAGTGTCTTCTGTCACTAATTTCCTCCCCCCAGGGGGACACTGGGTAAAGAATTCTAAAAGGTGACAAGTCTTGTTTCTTGATTGAGTTAAATGCTTTATTATCTTTCCTTATCACTGTTTTGAGCCAATTCTATATTTACAGTTCAGATTAATTTATATTGCCAAATTTAGGTTAACACGTGGCAACACTTTTTTGCATGATTAAGGGAGTAGTTATGCTGTTTGTCAGTCCGCAAGTTAGAAATTAAGTGGTGTAATTTTAGGAAACACATACCAACAGCAGCATGGGCCGCTTCCATGTTGTGAGGCCGATAATCCCTGAGAGGATGACCTGTGCACAGCAGAATCAGCTCATTCAGCAAAGACAGAGAGATTAACTACACAACACAGTCGCAATACATGCACAAGGCCTTTTTGTGAGGCCAGAAAGACACACATCCTGTTGTTTCACCCCTCGGTTGGTGTTAATGGGGGATGTTGTTAAGGCATCAAGAGTGATTAATTGATGTCGGATTGAAATGCAATTTTCAAATCGCAGGGTCCAAACAGAGGGAAGCTGTTCTCTGGGTCATCACTTAATTCCAAGCAGGGTATTATTATGGAGAGATCACATGCAAAATACTGTGGGTTCAACAAATAATAACAGCATTAATTTCAGCCAGTTCATTTTACCTACGAAAATCATACAGAATGCGTGCTTAGTAGATGTTTTGGGACTATAAGGACAATAAACAAAAATAAAGTTTATTTCCTAGAAAATGTATTGTGGGTGTACTACATTACAATTCAGGTCATTCTAAATATGGCTCTATTTCAAATGATCTGAAAGCACTGTTTCGTTTAAAGTTTTGATGATCACTTCCATTGTTGTCCACATTAACCCTGTAAGTAATGTAGCACCACTACATAGTGATGTAGCTAACTATAGTTTAATGACATTTAATGGGAATACGGGGTGTGCCTTCTCTTCTGTTTTACTAATGAAATAGACTGGCTATATATTTGAACATGCGGTGGAATACTGTAGTTTGCCAACTAAAGTGTAAGAGACCACAGGAGCAGTCATTTTAACCCTTGTATAGTTTACTACTTAAGTATTTACAGTATGTTGTAAGACTGACATCCATCCCCCGGAAGACAATACCACCTTATCTTCTCAGTGCTAGATTAAGTGGCCAGTGTTTGCATATCAAACACATTTAGCACTTCAAGAAAGCAGTGGTGCTAAAAATCACAACAGTGACCAAACCCTTTTATAATGACTCATTCACCATGCGGTGTTGAGTATTTGAGCAGTAGGCAATTTTCAATACAATAACACTGTGACATGTGTTCAGCACTTAAAAAGAGAATGGAGTATTAATGCATTCTGTTACCAACAAAACATTACAAGAGAAACCATATTTGTTTTAATGTCTGGATTTTGGGGGAATGTAGCATGTCACTCCAGTTTAATACAGTCTTTAAAAAAATTGGTGGATCCACATTAAATACTAAACTATATGAATTAGTTAGATACAATTTACTGCCGGTGACACCTTCATTCGGTGTATGGATTATGTTAACTTCCTAAAGCATTACTGCCTCATTTATTCCCGTAATGCAGATTACACCCAAAAGCTATTAGAAATAACCAGCAGCACTCAATTCGATGCAGAATTCAATGCAGAACACTGAGATGAAGCTATTTAACCAACATTTGTGTTGTGTTTAGACTATTTTTACACCTCATAAGCATACATAATATATCATCATGATGTGTAAATGTACAATAGTCATTACATGCAACATCGTGTTATGGAACATCAAACACTAAATACATACCAAACACATTTTCCACGGCTATCCTACAAAAAGACTGCCTGATACATTTTAGTATGTTAATATATACTTAAATCTTTTCATTTAATATAATAATTTAGGTAAAGCTCAAGAAAAGACATTCCCACTCTAAAAGTCTCAAGAGTTTACGTAGATGCATCCCTGGTATAAAAAAAAATCACAACAACAATTCACAACAATCATAGTATAATTATTAGCTACATAGAAACAGAGTTATTACTAAATCGCGAAGCCCTACTCCACAACAATAACACAAACGAGTTCTACCTGTTGATGCGCGTAGTTAACTCATTGAGTTGGCTTCACTGGAAACGAAAAACGGTGTGTAAAACCAAATCAAAATGCTATTTAGTATTAATAAATATGTGCCAGCAGTGTTACTCACTGAAGATCCAGCCCAGAACGGACAGGAATTCCGGATGGGGGGCGAGTTGCTGAGGGAAAGCGCCCCGAAAGAGAGCGCCACCATGGAGCAGCCGAGGACGAGCTGCAGCAGCCCGAGTGAGAGCAGCGGGCGGCCGGGCAGCAGCGCCGGGATCAGTCGGGACTGAGAGCCGGGCATACGCGACGCGGCGGCGGACACGCGGCGGGCGCGGCTTCGGTACGGGGGCTCTGCGAACGGAGGGGCCAGAGAAGCCCCGGCTAAACGACAGCAAGAGCCAGGCAGGACTACCGGCAGAGACATCGGAGCCCAGCGGCCAGCCCACGAAGAAAAACACGCGTTAAATTGAACAAACAAGGCAGCGGTGCGGCGCCTGACGCTCCCGCATTTTCACTCCAGTGCCTCAGGGAGCCGGCGCGGCCGCAACTCGTCCATGGTCGCGTCGAGGTAGCGAAGTTTTAGCGCTTTAAAATAACTACTGTCCGTGACCTGGGGCTCGGATTGCATTTCACATTTTTTTGGCCAACGGACAAGAAAGGCGGAGGAGGAGGAGTGTGAAGACTGAGGGGAAGAGGAGGGGGCGCGTGGGAATAGGCCACAACGTTTACGTTTACGCTATGTTTATGATGTTTATATTTACATAAAATCACACACTTGTTCATAGGGCTGCACAATATATAGTTTCAGTGTCGTCATCGCGATGTGATTTTTATTATTCGCTAGACAAAATTAAAACGAAACACCTTCTTTTACTACTATTTCTGCTGCTCAATACAAAAGGAGAACTTTCATTTTCTAAACCGTATTGTTAATCCTGCTTGTTCTAATTTATTCATGTTTCGTTCGTGGATAAAGTTCAAGTATAGAACGCAAAAGCTGTTTTTCTGCTTTTTAATTTATTTTTTTTTAACATTATTTAATTTTACGAGCAGAAACAATCTCCTACAAAATCATGCTGTAATTCTACAATGAATAATACTTTCTTAAGAGACTCATTTTTATCCTGTTTTTATATAGATTTACATACTACACAACATGGATCTTTGAACCAATAACATAGACGAGTACTGAAAATGAAAAATGTTACATAGTGAAAACGTAATCAATCAAATCAATCATTTGAATGATTTTAAAATATAGGTTATCACATGCTCAAATATATGGTGGTGGATTTCGGACTGTTAACTAAGCTATTTATTTATACTTTGCGGTGGAAGTGCTGTTTTATAACTGCTTGTTTTTTTTTTAATACTGAAAACATTATCCCATGGTATTGTGACTTTACAAATGGTATTGCTTTGGGGGGTGGGGGGTGGGGGGAGAGTGCGCTGTTCTGGATTCATTACGATTATGCAAGTGTGGAAATTAATACCATGTATTAGAAAAAATCCTGCGCCCTTTTCTTTTAAAGATCGAGGTGTCATTGTCGTATGTGGAAGATGGCAACTTTGTCTACGAATCGCAACAGCTCTTGTACTACAAACGACATACTAATACGTGCAAATGATTAGTTATTTTAATAAAAATATTTATTTATTTATTTATTTATTTTCATTATTCATTATTTCATTTACTCCATATGTATTAACACTCTGTATAATTAATTTCTTGGTAAAGTTCTTTATAATGTCGGTTTAACATTTATCTACCCCGTGCCGCTCACCAGTCATCCGGGTATGTTAGCCTGGCCTCGCCCACTTGGGCGGAGCTTGTGAATCCATTCCCGACGAGGCTCACGGTTGCCATGGTATTTGCACCTGGCTTCAGACTCCGCTTTTAGGCGCGTAAACACTCCCCCGCGCTTGCGATTTCCAAAGCGGTCGGAGCCTCGAGCTCACGGAGCGAATACGACCGGTGCTGCGCCGCATTCGGCAGCGTGAAGAGGCCAGGGCTGACTGGAAACACGGACAAAGAACAACTGCGGCGTGAAGAAGACCACGACCTGCGCGACTGAAACCTTTCAGGTAAGTGCCCGAGATACTCTTCACGAGAAAGGTCTTCTTTTCATTAGTTAGTAGAATAAACAAAGTAACAGTTATAACTTGGTCCTAAGTGCTAAGTCGTAAAGATGCAGGTCTTCAGAAGGATCTCAGAACAGACGTTTTGTTAGTGATGGCAATTTTGTTCCATTACTGAGAATTGGGCTGAGAAGGGTCTTGATGCTATGAAAGGACGGTTTGATCGGGTTCGATAAGTAAGACGAGACAGGCCCAGGGCCTTTAGGCAAATATTAAGGGTCTCCATTTAATGCGGGCAGCCTCAGGAAGCCACTAAGGGTTGGGTTCTTGAACATGGACTAAGCTTAGTCTTGGACTAAATTGTAGTACCAGTGGAGATTTACCATTGAGACATAAAGCTAGTCTACAGTAGGCATAGGCTTAATCCACGTTTGGGAAACTGGCCCTAAACATTCCGTGATAGTAGTAGGTAAGTATATGAGAATTTTGGAACATTGTAAACTAGTCTTGCATCACTGAAAGACCACTGAAACCTAGAAGGTAGTCTAAGCATCAGCTTAATCGTAGTTGGAGAAACTTAGCCATAATGTGTATGAATGTGTTTTAATATTTATACTTGTATTTATTTACTTTGCTATGGAAATGTTATTATAAAAATGCATTTTTATGAAAGTGATGTTATTGTATTCTATTGTGACAGCTGGTTGTATTATTTATTTACTTTCTTTATTTACCATTGTAGAATACCTTTGTAAACTTAATGAGTGTGATTACCGCTCATGACCAGAAGATGGCGATGTTGACTGAGAAACCGAACAGCTCTCAAACTTACCCCCATAGCGTGCAAATGCCGGATCAATTACAGTAAGAACACGTCCGTGTAATGTTTATACAGTGTTGGGAAAGCTACTTTGGAAATGTAATGCGTTACAATAACAAGTTACCCTATCTAAAATGTAATAGTAGTGTAACTATTTCAATTACTTTAACAAAGTAATGTAACTAATTACATTTGATTACTTTTGGATTACTTTTCTACATTTTGAATGAATTTTCTCAACTGTCAACCATTTTCAGTTTTTGAAACCTGGTTAACCTTACAGCATTACTCAACACTGACGGCTGTCAAAATCCTTTTAAACTCCCTCAACACAGCCACAGCCGTGTAGGACTTCAACACCACTTTACTGTGAGATCATGCTGATCTTTGAATACCTATGCCTGCTAAATCAAATATTTGACATTCAACATTTGGTGAACATCACTGATGATTGTACATATAGCGTCTGCTCACTACAGCTCATTTTTATTTCCTGCAATGGGCTAGGCCTACATTGTAGTTCCTATCTGGCATTGCAGGCCTCCTCGCAACTGCAGCTCAGACCGCTTGTAGGCTGTAGATCCAGCAGCAAGCGGGTGTTGCAAATTCAAACATGATAAGAGAACCAATTAGACATATCGGAATAGTATCAGACTTTCAGCTGTAAATGGAGGATGTTGTGCACAAGAAAAAATGGCAAAACAATAATATTATTAAACATATAGCCAATGTTTCTGCAGAAGATATTGAGATGTAACTGAAATTGTAATCCTGAATATTTCCTGAAAGTAACTGTAATTTAATTACACCTTTGTTCAAAGTAATGTAACTGATTACTCTTTTATTTTGTAATTAAATTCCCTAATTTTGTTACATGTAACTCGTTACTCCCCAACACTGTATTTATACTATATCATAATGTATTTCTTTCTGTCTGTCAGTTTTTATTTCAACTATACCTAATAAGAGTTTACCAGATTGCCAAACAAATGTACCAGCAATTTTCCAGAAGTTCCACACATCATCAGTATCTTCTTATAATTTTACTTTTTGTGTTAAAACAAGAGAGCAGATGGAAGCCCAGATATTCTCACCCCAGTCTCAGATGAGTGATGTAAAGTCTGCACTTGTAGTCCTGCGTTCAGAGCTCCTGGAGAATCAAAAAGCCCACAAGGCAAAGGTAATGACTGAAATCCAACCCAGTATAAAATGCCTATTGGTTAGGGATGTACAGATCAGAAATTGATATATTGAGTTTATTTTACTTTGCAATTGGCAAATGTACTGTAACACGGTTGCGGTAAATTGTTCTAATAGGGCTGCAGTCTATATCTGTCCCCATTGAATGCGGTTTGCATGTCCCAGTAAGAATCTGGACAAACATGCATTAAAAGCTGATTTTTAATATGGTCACAAGAAATGCATGGTAAAGTCAGATATTCATAAGAAGTGATACTCAAATAAGATTTTGCAAGCGCTAATTAAAGCTTTGTGTAGTAAAAAAAATTCAGGAAATGTTTTGTTCAACTCTGTAGACTTCATGTACTCCCCAAAGCCGTTAAGCATTTGGAAACGGTGTGGGTTTCTAAGAAAGGGAGTGAAGCTTTGGTTCCTTGATCAGGTCATTACTCTGGAGGAAGCACTGGCTCAGGCCCACATTCAGACAGAAAAGGCCCGGAGAGAGAGAGACTTGTTCCTTCACCAGACCAAGCAGAAAGACTTCGAGATATGCCAAATTGCGGTACCAAACTTTTGACCTTCTTCCTTGAAAACAATAGTCATTGTTCACAGGTTTTCTCGTGAGAGATTCTCAGAAACGCACTTCCTTAAAAACACAAATTGTATTCATCATGGATGTCTGGTATTGTGGTAATGCTCACACAATCTAGTGTTAACCGATTAGAACACTTGTCTATTGCCAGAACTAACACTGGGGCCGTGAACAAGGCCCTTAACGCAGACATCAAAAGTCTCCTGGGAGTTCCGGGACTAGAGCAAGCAAACAAGAGCCTGCGCGCGAGACAGTACTTCTTCTTCTTCTTCTTCTGAAGCGTTTATGGCGGTTGGCAAACGGCGCGAGACAGTAGCGTGTGCCTCGCGCGCTTGAGAGAAGCGCGCACGAGAGAGAGAACGTGCGTATGTGTGGATCACTGCGGTCATGTAGCCCGTGCTAGACAAAGGGCATCCTGATTGGTGAAATGAGTTTTTGCAGGTTGGGATGCCTGTTAACTACATCCCTGTAATTAGGAAATGTTATACGTGATAATCAGTGTTGTATAGTAACGAAGTAATAATACTTAACTACTGCACTCAAGTATGTTTTTGAAGTATCTGTACTTGAGGGTTTTGGGGGGTTTTTTGGTCAACTGTCACTTTTACGGAAGCGCATTGCATTCACCAAAGAAAAAAATTGCACGCCTTATCTCGAAATTACGAGAAAAAGATGTCGTAATTACGAGAAAAGATGTCGTAATTACGAGAAAAGATCTCGTAAATAAAAGGATCTCTTATCAGTCGTCATAATCTAGGCTACAGAGTCAGACAGGGCAATGGCGCAGTCACTAACCGATTTATTGTGCTTTTATTTTCTTTTAGGCATGAGGCAGTGGGAAATATTAATGCTGCTTAATGTTGATGGAATTAGTATTAGCACGTCGAGATCCTATTCTCATAATTTCGAGATCCTTTTCTCGTAATTTCGAGATCCTTTTCTCGTAATTACGAGATAAGGCGTGCAATTATTTTTCTTTGGTGAATGCAGTACGCTTCCGTACACTTTTACTTCACTACATTTCCTAATTTAATTGCATACTTTTACTCCGATACATTATCAGCGCGGAGAGTCGTTACTCGTTACAAAAATCAAATTAGATTTGGTGTTTTCTCTGCCGCTCTTAGTTTAGGTGACCGCAGCAAAAGCTTGAGGAAGCTGACTTGTCGTTGGTCTATGAATCACGTATGGTGTTGGTATCCTGTAAATTCTTAAGGCTTTGAAGACATTGTTTATGTTTCGAGGTGCCAGATAAGCTTCGCAGTTTAGTTTATTCAAAAAATTCTGACAGATTTTTTATAACAGCAATAGCCTACTCCTGTTTAGGTTTTTAAAGCCCTGTTTTTGAAGTGTGTGATTTGGCAAAATTTTTCTTTACTTTGTTTAAAATGCTGAGTAAACGTTCCAATATTAAACAGTGAGACAGCGGCATGGATTAAAGTTTTGCGTCGCTATGACGGATTTCCGTCAGCTGAGTGCACTACAGGCTAATAATGAGATTGATGCAGATCCGAAGGGAGAAAAATGGGGGCAGCCAAAGTTCTGGAAAGGCTGTCTTTTTCTTTGGTTTAATTACGATTTAATTGTTCTTCCAAAAAATAAAAAATAAACATTATGGTTTCGGCAGTTCGCTTAAACATTGATGGCTGCGGAGTAGCCTACAGGCTGCAAGCTATTTCATGACCCTTGTTTAAGATGCCAAACTTCATAGTAAGGAGAAAATAATTCCCCAGCTTTTAGTGCCGCATCAGTCTCAAAGGCTTTTAATGTCCCAAAACAAAGACAAGATCTGCAAAAGGGTGAATGGCACGGGCTTCTTGTTAGCTGGCGTATCCAACAACAATAATAATCATAATAATCACAATAATCATAATAATAATAGGCTAGGAGGAGGAGGAGCTTATGCTCCGTTAAAAAATAAATAAATAACAGCATGGCCGAGGTGGTATGGGCCCGCGACAAGGAGCATTTGGTTTAAAAATAAATAAATAAAAATTTCAGTCAGATGAGATTTTTTTTTTGTTGCTTTAATCCATGACAGCGTTCTGTTATTAACATTTACTTGCACTAACTCATTACTCAAGTACAGTTAGTCATAGATTACTTATAATACTTAAGCACAGTAAATACTAGATACTTTAAGACTTTTACTTGAGTGGAAAATAAATTTTTGTGAGGGTATCTGTACTTATACTTAAGTGTGACTTTCGGGTACTTTATACAAGACTGGTGATAATATTAAAGTGCCTTTGGGTGTCTGGGTTCATTTTGTCCTTTTCAGTCTCTCTGACCTATGGTGGTGCAATTTCACGTAATTAACTGATGAGATGAGGAACAATATGTGAAACACTGTCCTAGCCACTGAAAATAAAAATAGAGTCACTGTCTGGAGAAATATTCGATATATAACAAATTAAAACAAATAACAATTGTTTGCTTTTGTGTTCCCATCAGGCAGGTCTATGTGAGATTGCACAGGAGATGAAGCACCAGCTCCTAGAAAAAGATACAGATCAGAACCTCACCATCCAGCGCATGCAACAGGAGCTGGAGCAACTTAGACATGACAAGCAGCAGCTCGAGAGTCTTGTTTGGTCTCTCAAAGAGGAGTGGCAGAACAGTCAGGTCAGAGGATATTTTCTGACCCACCTAAAATTCATTGTGGGTGATGGATGTGGTTGAATTGGTCAGTTGTAACTGTGGGTTTAAGAAGCGTCTTGGGTGGTTTGTGTTCTAGATGTTAGCAGATGCAGATCAGCAAGAAGGACAGACTGAGCTACAGGGGTTTTGTGGACAGGCAGAGCAGACTGGGAACCAAGCTGTGAGATCATATGTGAGTAATCGTTCTCACTTCATATTGATTGATGGTCATCTTTGGAGTAATATGTCTAAAAGGTAACAATTCAGAAGACCAAGAAACCAATAGAGAAACCCAATAAAACTCTAACTATTGTCCAGTACTCAAGACAACTTTACACTACACTATCATATACTGATTTAACAACACTCTTCCCTTTTGATAAAAATAGACCTCCTTTTCAATATAAAGTTTCTTGTTTGCTGGATGAGGAATGTCACAATATGATGTTGGATCAGTGTGTTTTCTTTTTGGTTCAGTGCTGTGTGCTTGCTGAATCGATGTTTCAGTGTAGAGCGATGTATTATTGCACTCCAACAGAATAGCATGCTGGCTTGTGTGTGTGTCCCTCAGGATCAGAGCCATGGGAAAGCAGAGAGCCAAGGTGGAGTTCAGGAACTCCTGTCAAAGGTGGAGTTGATGCAGCAGAATCTGGAGAACATGGAGAGGAGCAGTGAGTTTCAGAGGGGAGCACATGGGACCCTGCAGGAGAGTGGGAGCAGCCTGGTCCAGCAGCTTGTGAGCTTTAAACTGGACAACCAGTTGCTTCAGGTGCGTCTGTAAAGAACATTTAAGTCACATTATTTATTTAACTCCCCTAGTTAATGCACACAGAATTGGAGGGAAGTGAGCGTGCAGAGAGAAAAGTAAATATCCACATGATTTCAGAGACATTAATTGAAGATAGAAGACGACAACGTGGTTCCAAAGTAAAACAGCACTGGTTGTTATTCTGTGCACAAAAACTAAAGTAAATGCGTAAAAACGCATGAATGACATTCTTCACGGTGTAAACGTTCTGTGTGTGTGATAGAGGTTTGAACTTTCACAGCTCTCACAATTTGATTTGATTACGATTATCATGTCAATGATTTCAATGTGATGCGATATCTCGAAGCATCCCCTCAATGTTTCTATATTACTTTACATTGCACGCAGATTGGGCATGAATCACAGATCGGGTAGCCATAGTTACTACCGGGATGTTCTTTTTTTTAACTAGAATTTTTTATGCAGTAGCCAGAAAATCACCAAGCAATGTCATTATCATAAAATCCAGGGGTTTCAACTGGTTCTGTGTTAAGGACCTATATATATAGTGTATTGTGATATAGCTTTAAAATGTTGTGGTATTATTTTAATATTGCTTAATTGAAAGTCCCTAATTCGAGGGTGTTAAATGACAGTCCTGGAGTTGTGTATTCCTGCAGTTTGTTGAGTATATCACAGTTTGTTAATTATATTTTTAATCAGCAAGTCCCTCTACTGGTGCTGGACTGTGGCTCTATGATATTGAATTGCTTCCATGCTCTTTTATGTCACTGATTAAAGGTTATGCTGCGTGTTAAAGATAGCGATGGGTATGAGTATAAACATCTCTGCTTCTCACATGTCCTAACATAGTGCTGTGTACTTGAGCAGACTGCTCTGAAGGAGGCAGAACTGAGACTGAGTGCTGTGGAGAAGGAGAAGATCGAGCTGCAGAAGGCTCTATCTGAGGCAAATCACTCTCTCCAAAAGCTTACACACGAGAAACAGCGGGTGACAGATCAGCTAGACATGCAGCATGTGATGCTTGCCCAGCTCCAAGGTACTTATCTGCATTAAAATGTTATGTAGACTAATATTTAAGGACATTTTGAACCAACAATTAACAAAACATTGTGTGTAATGACAATTTTTATGTATATTTGCAATTTAAATTTTCATTTAATTTTAATTAATACCGATGCAGCTGTTAAGTTCTGTTTTTTGTAAATATTCTCATACCAGTGTGTTGGTTTTCCTATTAGAAGAACAGGGAACTTTAAATGAGCAGCACAGCAGGAGAACTGAAGAGCTGAAGACACAGAACGACAACCTCCAAAGCCTACTTAATAAAACCCAAAGAGAACTACATCAGGCCCTCAGAGCACTGGAAGGAGCTAAGGGACACGGTACATACGCTCAAAACTGTTGTGGTCCTGTGAGGTTTAATTACGTGCCACAGAGATATGGGTACTAAATACTAGAATTCCTTTTTGTTAATATTAGGACGCGCTAACACAGGCGGCAGCCCTGGGGGAAGAAAGTGCAGGAAATGTAAATCCATACAGTTTCAAATATAGTGCTCCATCTCCATTAAAAACACAATGCAGAGTTAAAGTGAGAGGATGTTTTTAGAATGAGGGGTCTTCTTAGGCCATTAGGTACAGCGCCTGCCATCCAACCAAAAGGAGATCTTGGTTCGTTCAGAAGAATAGGTGGAAGACCCCACACTTTGACCCTATGGTTTCATTTAGCTACTTTGAGAAGTGTCTTCGTGTGTGGCCTTCCCTGTATTATCCCCCAGGCTCAGATAATGGCAGGAAGGCTACACACTGAGATGCTAGTTTTGGTAAATCTTAGTGCACTAGTTTCCTCCCATTATTCTGCCGTATACTTTTCCGTCACGAGGCCCTGTAATCCAACCCCCACCGTTCGTTCATTCGCTGGCTCGCCCCGCGTCATTATGGTATGATATCGTTAAAGAACAGTGATACGTTGTGTTGCGATTAATGCAATAGGGAGCATTGTGTTTATATTGGCCACTCAAAGCCCTTTGCTCAGATTTCTGTAAACCTATTTGTTATGTTTTGGAGCTATTGAGCGTTATGTAGGAGCGCATAGAGAAAAGAGAACAATGTGGCTCTCATATGACGCCAGTTTCGCTCGGTGGAAGGGCCACACAAAGCATCCTTTGAAACGCTGACAATAACTTAACAATACAGCCCAACTTACTCTCTCCGGGTCATGTGAAACATCTAGAAAAATAACTTCTTCTGCATGTTAATTCCACTTGAAAGGCCAGCCGCAAATTATCAGAGTTGATCTGATTTGTGTTTTTTAGCTTTGCTTTTTGGAGCACTGTTTATCCAGAATATACACAAAAAAGTACAGAAAAAGGTATTGCCCTAATTTAATTTTGACTTGTTTTGAATCTAACTTGCGTTCCAAAAAAGCTTTGCTAATATTATGTTTTCAGTTTGTTGCCGTCTGTTTTTTTTTGTGGTTTGTGGTTGATGTGCAACAGGTCTGCAGGCTGCTCAGGACATGCAGCAGGAGCTCACAGCGAAGCGAGAGCAAGTCGACTTTCTGCGGAGCCGCATGCAGATGTTGGAGGACGTCATGGAGAAATTTGCTGAGGTAAAGCTCTTTGAAACAGCCCACTCTACACTTAAACTATTTATTCATTTCTAGAGGTGGAATTGCAAGAGCAGTCTGTAGTCTATGGATTCATGTTGAATGGTAATTTTCTTATAACTAGCAGTTTATGTTGTGTGGGTGTTGACACCCAGGAAAAAGGCCACCGGGCGATGGAGATGAAAAGTCAAGAGCAGGAGCTGCTCTTTGAGAGGGAGAGCAGAAGGACGCTGGAGATGGAACTGGAGAACGTTTGCACTAGTGAGAAACGGCTGAAGAACAAAGTCCGAAGTCTAGACGCAGCCCTGTACAAGGTTCTCTTAAAGCCACTATGGTTCTCAGCTGTTAGATTGTGTTTTTGTTAGGGCTGTAACTCATTTCGTGTTACCAGTGTAACAAAAGTCTATTTTAATTTAACAAGAAACACTTAACACACCTAACTCACCAAATTCCTATTCTATTTAAAGTCAATTCTGAGTTAGTCTGCTTTTGCAAACCTGCACATGCCATTCTAGTTACTTAATGCGTTAAACAGTCTTAAAGAGATTCCTCTTCTATTTCCCCCACTAAAAAAACATACGAACCAATCCGTAGCTCAAAATTCGATGTCTGACCTCAACCATGGATTTGGAGAATTGTCAGCCCCTTAACTTTATACAGCAATTTTGAAACAAGATGTCTTCTCTGTTATTGGGTGCCTGGGACGTCTGACATATCCTCATCTTTAACAAATCCGTTTTTTTCAAATACTACAGTTCGAGGCGTCAAAAGCCTTCACATTTACATATGACTTTTTTTTTTAGATCTACCTAAAGGTACAGATCAAATTATTGGGTAATTCATCATGAAAGATCAATTGTCAATCATGCTAAAGTGAAATGCAATGGCCACATATCAACAGTATTTATGAATCTGAATATAATGGAAGATTGGATCTAAAGACAGTCCAATAAATAGTGCAGCGTTTATAGTGTTGCACTGTTTATCAACCCTCTCAGTTGCCTATCATACTTTAACTCTTCCAGATGTCGGACAGTTTTGCAGAGTGTCAAGAGTTCATTCAAAAGCAGGAGCAAGAGATTGTGCAGCTGAAGCTCCAGCACGCTCTAGAGGTGAAGGTATGCTCAGTCTCCTCCACCTGTACTAACGCTGATGACTCTCATCTTTCTTTTTGATCAGTAGTGTTCATTTCCTGTTACATAATTCATCTCTTTGTCTTGTTTAGGAGCTTCAAGGCCAGAACCTCTGGTCCACAGCCAAAGTCTACAAACCTGACAGTGCAACACTACCAGCAAAACCACCACTCACTCAGGCCAACTCAACAAGCCTACCAAAGGTTCAAATAAAGATCTGAGGGTTTTACTTTTTTTCATGAATGAAATAGATTTAAAATCTTTTTATTTTTCTGGGTCTGTGTGTAGATTGTTGACCCTGCTCTAAAGTTGGAGAACCCAGTGAAGGAGTTACACGGTGTGACTGAGAAGAAACAGACAATAATTTACACCAACCTCAGCCCCCAACCGTCTGATGATAACCACAGGACCAGAAAGCAAGTATCTTTAGAGATGAGTTATTGTCTCCAAAAGGTCATTGAGGGAACACTTGAGTACAGAGAAATGATGTAAACCTTTGATGTAAGTCAAAGCATTTATGAGGTCTATACAAAATATTTTGAACTACAGGAGACCAAAAGGATTTTAAGTAATACTGAACATTTTTGGTTGCCTTTTTATTATAATGCATTCTGTGATTTCTAATACAAGATACTCCAATGATTTCATTTTAATGCAGACATGAAACGGCCAACGGAGCATCAAATGGCAGAGTGGTGATTAGCATCTGTTACAGGTGAATGAATATCAAGATTAGAGCTTGTATATGCTGGTCCTTTTGAGTTTGCTTGCTTGCATGATTGTCAAAACCCTGTTTTGTAATGTGAACGTGTGGCAAAACTCCCTGGACTGTGATCTAAGCTTTGGCCCGTCTTGATTTTGTTTTGTGCTGTTTGTCCTGTGATTGCTCATGCATATATGTGGCATGTTTGGCTGTAATGCAGTGAGCAGGGCTCTCTCCGCACCACTCATCTCCATAAAAGGGACGTGAATGTTGCTTTTTCACCTAACTGTGAGTGTTTGCATGCGAAAAGACAATTTGATTTATTGCTAAACCTGACCCTTTGAAGTTTAACACAAGTTAAGCCAGAGAAATGTGATTTCAGATATAATTAAATGAGAGTTTCTTTTTTTTTAATTGAGATGATGTTTGTTTCTCTTTTTGTAGATGAAGAAATGGGATCTAGACAAGGACAGAGTTTTTCCACCTCACCTTGTGTGGCAGCACTGGGAAGGAAGTCTCCAGTACACTGTCTGCTGACCTCTGACCACTGCACTGACATCCATAGGCTGGAGGCAGAGACCTCGGAGTCTATTATTGAATCATGTGGGTCTTAGGCACCAAAAAACATTTCTTCTGTTGCATAGACAATAGATCATAAACTGTCGTAATTAATTTCGTGAAACACTTATGAAACACACATTCTATTTTATATAATAATATTTTATGTTGGTATTGTTCATTTGAGCAGTTGACAGTAAACAAAATGAGCTGGCAGGATCCGTATGTAAGGATCTACAGAGCAGACTTGAAAGTCTCCAAAATCGTGTAGAAAATCTTCAACTGAAAAACGAAGGTGGGAGTTTGACTGACTTATTTTGTCATTTTTCCCCCGATATCCAAATGCACCAAAAATTCATTAACGTTTAACACTTCACCCCCAGAAATGGTCTCCATAATAAAACATCAGGAAAGAAAGATAAGAAGAGTCCAGATCAGAAGAGAACCTCAGAAAAGATGAACTTCTGGACAAATGTGACTGTTTTAATTACATGCATTTGAAAGAACACAATAACATGAAGAGATGTGTGGTTTATGAAGTCTAATCAGTTTCAGCATTATGTCAAATAACTTCTTTCCTTTTTATTTTGCCACTTCCCTATAATATGCCTTCATTTAAAGTACAGCTCAGGTGTGCCACACTGGGATAATAGCTGAGATGTATTTAAATCACTGTCCCATTTTTTGCTGAACCTGTTCTGTCCCTCTGGTCCTGTTCTCCTCCTTCCTCTTCTGAGAAGACTGAGCTGAGAAACTGCAAGGAATTATATAAGCAAGTCTCAGCCACTTTCAGACAGGAGTTTTATAACGTAATCAATGCTTTTTATGTTTGGAGAGCCAACAGAGGAACTTCTGGCCTTACCTGGGGCATTCTAAGTCCTTTTCTGATGATGTACTGTTTGAAGGCCTGAGTTCCATGACTCAGCTTCAGTTCTGCATCCTGCCCAGAAGGGAAGTATGGACATAAATTGCAAGGCTAAATCAGGACTTGGAATGGTAATAAAGTCATGCTAGAGCAAGAGAAGACAGGGGTTTATGTCAGATTTCACATCAGCATGTTTGCCTTTATGACTGGTAGCTATTCTGTGCTGACCAGACACACCTTCTCTGAAGGCTGCTGCATGATCTCCAAATCTTCTGACACCATGCAGTCTCTCCGAGACTTGTTAGCAGACCGTTTCCTCCATGTTTCAGACTTTACACTGAACCTGTGTACCTAGTGTTTTAAAACATAATGACAATTCAATTGCAATCAAACTCTTGGAACAAGAGAAATGGCGACCCAGCAAACAGGACTTGTCCTTGAACTAAATAAGAATTAGATGGAGCATGATCTTCTGCAATACATTCAAACTGATCTCACTGGAATCAGCAATAAAGACACCACTAAGCAGAGGATATCAATATTTTCAATACAAACAAAGAAATGAAAAGCAATGTTAGTTGATACCACTTCAGAGAGCTCTATCTTGATATCTGAAACCTATTTAATATACAGCTGAAATATTCTAAGCTCATTTGGATCCTACCTTATTTCTTTCTGAGTCCTTGAACTGTTTACTGAATGAGCAGCCCTTTCTCTCGGATTTTATACTTCTCGACACCTCTTCTGTTATTTGGTGAGAGTCCTGCACTTCATTTGGGACAGGTACAGCAGACTTTTCTTCGGAGCTACCAGCAAACAGACTCAGTATAGAGGACTCTGTGAGAAGATCATTGGTGTCCCCACCCTAAAAGGGTAAAACGTGGTAATTGAGACAAATTCAAAAAAGACAAATGCATTCGCTGGAACTATAGTTGCAAATCCTGTTTAAGTGAGTGATTATTTGTCATTGTGAATACACCACAATACAGTGCACCACAACGAAATGTGACCTCTGCATTGAAGGTGCTATCCTATGTTCCGAATAGGAAAAAGACATTCATTAAAAATAGGGTTAAAATGATCAATACTTGTCAGCATCATTGTCAAATGTCATGTTGGCTTGTATTTAACTGTTTGTTTGGGGGGGGGCAACCTCAGCAACCCTGAGAGCCGCTGCCTCAGCCTATTATGATTTATTTCAACTTATGTTATTGCTGGTCTGTGTTAAGTGCATGCCTGCACTAATTTCGTATATGAAAAAAGTAAATAAATAATTATAGGGGGGGCTTAGGAACCTTTTTGGGTAGCTAAAGCCCCCCTAAAATAGACCTAACTATATCCATTGCGGAAGTCACATTTCCTAGTGGTGCATTGTATGTTGTGCTGTATTGTGTTCACAATGACAAATAATCACTGACTTTCATGTAAATGATGATTTCATGTGTTTTTACAGAAATACAAAGACTAACCAGGGATGTGACCCAGTCACAGAGCAGCTTGGTCACTTTGATGACTCCTTCATCAACTGGGAGTGTGGCACCAACCGTCTTATCGTGCTTGGCACCCTTTTTTGTTTCACACCACTTATAGGGATTCCTCGATTTGGGGCCTTTTAGTTGCTCTTTCTTGAACCTTTGGTTGTAATATGAGTTTATGTCACAATGTAACATGTATTGTATATAAAAGAATACTTAATGTAACATTGAGAAAAATCAGATAACTTTTCTTCCTGTATCCTGAAAGCTTGTCCAACCTTTAATGAAAAAAGAATAGCAAAGGAAGAACATACTGTCTGCTCTCGGAAGGATTTGTTGGATCCTCTGAAGACTCCGGGTTGAGGCCACCACAGGGTCTCATATCCTCTCCAATCTGTTGTCTCTTCACAAGCATGTCCGGATCCAGGACAGACAATACATCATCAAATAGCTGCAAAAACAAAGTTGATCAACTTCCATCCATCCATTATCCAAACTGCTTGATTTCTATCAGTGTCACGGGGACCGGGGACCAACCCTGGTCAGGCGCCCACACACTAACACAATCACACTCTCGTTCACACTTTACAGGGACAATTTAGATTCGCCAATTTACCTACAGTGCATGCTTTTGGACTGTGTGAGGAAACCGGAGCACCCAGAGAAAACCCATGCAAACACAGGGAGAGCATACAAACTCCACACAGAAAGCCCCTATGGCCGAGCCCAAGACCTTCTCTAGCGCTAACCAGCGTGCCACCATGCTGCCCGTTGATCAATTTCTTAGCTTAAAAATTTGGCAATGTGTGAATCTTCTAAGGACTCTAGGGGCCAATTTCCCAGCCGAGGATTAAGCCTAGTCCGAGACTAGTTTTGAGTTTGAATGGTAAATCTCCATTGGTACTACAATTTAGTCCAAGACTAGGCTTAATCCATGAACAAGAAACCAGCCCTAGAAGTCTAAAAGACTGGATCACAATAAAATTGTGCTAATTTCATGTGTCAGTATTTTATAGTCATTCAGCCTTTTGAATGCTCAGTCTTCAGGTGCAACATTTTTTCTGCAATTTCGATTTTCACCAAACGAACAGAAAAGCCATTGTGTGGTTACGATGCTCACTTCTGAACTAAGAGTCTGTAGGGTCAAATCCTACCTTCGGCACTACCACCATTGGGTCCCTGAGCAAGACCTTTAACCTTAAATTGCTCCAGGAAGACTGTCCCTGAAATTAGGAAATGTATGTCGCTCTTGATAAAAGCTATGCTAAGTGCTATAAATGCAAACGCAAAAAATTGCACGTTCGATGTGTCTACCACGCATGCGCACATCACGATATCGCTGCAGATCCGATATATACCTGGGGCGTCATGCCGCTTTCCAGGTGCGGATAGAGGGCCAGCGCGTGCGCTTTGAGCCGCTGCTCCACTGCGTCCACGTGCTGGCGGCGCGCGTGGCGCAGGCAGTTCTGCTTGGAGAAACAGGTTTGTTCTTTACTCAGTCGCTTCTTATTTACCCTGGAGGGACCGACGGGTGTGTGAAGGCCAAAAGTGGCGGGGGCCGTGCTGCTCCGGGGTTGGGTGAAAGTCTCTGTGTGGGTCGGTGGATATCCGTCCCTAAAATCATCCTGACCCGGGACCAGAAAGCGCCATCGGCGGCCGTCCAGGGCCCCTGAGAGCCGCTGCGTCTTAATGGGCTCTTTAAGACACTTGGGCCGTGATTTTTCTGTACACCTACGCCAATAATTACAATAGTTTTATATCAGTTACTGGGAGTCAGTTAATTGGAATGAATTAAATGACGAATCAAGATAAACTGCTGATTCTAGGGTTGCACCAAACTTTGACAAACAGCAATACTCAACATTTACCAGTCATATAAATCAGACCAACATTTTGCTTTTTCTTTACCAGTTCCGTGAACATGTGGTCTCTCCGTGGTCTATGTGCAGCCTTCTTTCCGTCATCTTGTGGTATTATAATTGTCGTATTCAGTTTTCAGTTTTTAACTTTTAACCTTTTTTTTTTCTTCTTCTTAGATTTTTGTCCTGTATCAGTTATCATTAAGAGTGCAGCGAAATTAAAGTCCAACAGACTTTGAACAAAATGTGATTCTTTAAGCCTTTCTGTTGTGGAATGTTTAAGTATTTGGTTGCTATGGAATCAGAAAAGCTCACTTCCTGTTTGTTTTTTTTTTCTTTTTCTGAGAAATGAGTTTATGATCATGCTCATTGTGAACACTAGGGGGAGCACTGTGTTTTAAAACTGTATATAAATAATTTATTTAATTTTACTTATGGGGTTCAGAGTTTTCACGTCTAAGGTAACATGTGACCCTCTTTGACCTTCTGTGATCTGTGCATTCAACATCAGTCGCATTCAGAACTATGCTCCTTCTTATACTAGTATTCCAGGATTCAACAGCTGCTGTAAAATAACGATAAATGTATGCAAAATAATAATAAAAAAAAAACAACACATGCATATTACTTCCAGTCAAACAGCAGTCATGCAAATTGCTTAGAGTCTGTGCATGTGATAAAGGCTTGGTGTCATATGCAATCTTGGAATTCAGTTTATATCCATGGAAAGGGACAAAAGCTGCTTTGTTTCCAAACAGACCTTAAGTTTGTTCTCTGTATGTTGAACAGTAATTTCCTATAACTCTTTGCAAACTCGTTGATTCTGGACTTGTATATTTTTTGGGGAAAAAAACTAATTCACAGTATGTAATTACTAGGAATTTTAGATGATTAAAACACCATAAGAGTTCAAGATAAATTAACTTAATATGATGTTGTATAGATAAATAATGTTGACTTAGTTTTGGGTGTGTCTGTATTGAAAGAATCTGATTCAAAACTGCAAACAATAGTTAAAAATTTGTCATCGCAAATTCAGTCGCTGTAAGAAAAATGTTCACAGCCAAACTTATGAATTGACAAGATTAACCAACCAGGGACCACCAATGCAATCTATGATTTATTTTTTGCCATGTGCACGTTGCACAAATCCCAGTCACAGGACCTTCTCACATGCGCTGTAGCTGGGACTATTTCATGGCCAGTCAGCTTGTTATATCCTCATTAATGTTCCTCAAAATAAATCTGGCCTCATATAGTTTGCATGCACAGACATGCCTTGCATCTACAATAATTTTCAGTGAGAAAAGAATGACAAATGTTCAAACATTAATTGCTTTTAATTAGCTACACACAGTTCACATTGCAGGTATGACCCACACATTATAAAGCAATTTTAAGGTGGAAAAATTGACAGGGTGTGATTGAGTTCATTAACACAGCAGTCAGATGACTCCGGCCAAGAGGTCATGGGTGTGATCCTGGCCGATAACATTTTGCTGTTGAAGGCTCTTGAGCAGGACACTCAACTCCACATTACGTCAGCAGGAAATGTTCCTATATGGTCTGTTGGTTTTAGAGTTTACAGACCTTATAATAGCATATAGAGGTAATATTTCTTTGGATGGCATTGATTATGACCTAACTTTTTTTTTCAGAATTATTACCAATGAATATTTATTGTTACTGTTACTGTTTCGAAGATTTTTTTCAGCAGCTGATGTTGCACTGCATTAAAAAGTGAACGCATTGCCCTTTGTAAAATGGTATATGTTTGCAGTTTCTCATCATATATGATCCTTCAAGCCAAAGTCTATCCTTTAAGAAAGAAAACTGCTAGCCTTCTTGCTGAGCATATGATGCCTCTTTGGCATGTCCTTGAGAGCAAATACAAATTAACAGTATTTACTTTGCACGCTCCTAAAACAAACTTGTTAAAACAATCACAAGTCCTGATGGTGTGACAGTGTTTGTGAGCTGTGCGTGTGTGCCGAGGGTGTAGTCTGGTTTCTCCTGAGGTCGGGAAGAATCCATTAGTCTCTATAGTTAGCAGAAAGAAGATGAAAATTAATCACATTAAAATCTAAGTTAAATGTTTGACCGCTTCACCCATACAGCGAGCCATTACCGCCCATATACATGAAAAAGGTTAGCAACTAACTAACTCTTTAATAATCAAGTTTTTATTGATTCGTGGATCAGTTTCTCTAAACATTTATTTCCAACTTTCCTGTAAATAGTTGTAGCAATTTGAGGTCTTTAAGTTTGGGCAGTACTATCCTGAGAAAAAGAGTAATGCATTATTGAAATGTTTTAACATTTAATTTGTGACATAATATATTTGGTGCAATTAAGAGCCTTTTCTTAAATCATAACCATAATTTTAAAATGTAGCATGCATATTTTGAAAGGATTTTATCATGGTGTAAAATGTTACAAACGCATTAAAGCAGATGTTTATTATCAGCTTTTTAAAAACATTTTCCACCTTGGCAATTATTAGACATCACTTTAATATCATATGTTAATCATAACTATTAATCATAATACTCAGGGAGAACTGCATTCTCAGAAAAGTGGTAATATACTGGACACTAATATAGAGGTACATGCAGAAGGAAAAAAGCTGGCACAGCTTGTGAGACTTTTGTGTGTGTGGGAATTTTCCCCTGAGTTGGAGCTTTCTCCATTAAGATAGCCTGAAGGGAAATTAAAGGGACGTACAGCCCTGTTAAATGTTTGGAGGGTCATTTCCCTAGGGCCCAGTGGTACAGCTGAGACAGGTAAAACCTTCCTGCTTTGTAGGGAAAACATGGAATGTCTTGCCGAACCAATCAGGTGGCAGGATTTGTCAGGCCATGTTATGTACAGGAACCAGGAGTCTCACACAAAAGGCAAATCAGTTATGTAAGTTTTCAGACAAAGCCGGCTAATGCACAAAGAACAAATTTCCCTTTGATTTGATGGCTAGTGGGTTAAGAGGTCTCATGGAGGAATAGAAGGCATTTTTTAAATCAAACAGCAGATTTAGTAAACTGCAGTTTTATGTATCCATATGATATGCACTTCCCCCAAATTACTGAAATCTTTAATATCTTTTATATGTATTCCTTTTTTGACTATTTGGTTGAGTTTCTGACATGATCCATTCTTACAATAAAACCAGTGACAAACATTCAAAGCTAATTGTGTTGAAATGTTTGAAACTTTGTGCATGGATCATCTCAAATGACTTACAACTTTTGTCCATTTTTGTATAGGATCTTTTTTTAAATGCTTTAAAGTTTTTCATATTAAGCCAAGTTTCTGCCACTACAAAACTAGTTTCAAACTGCAATCTACATAAATGCTGTTAAAAACAATAAAACAATAAACCAAGCAATACTATCACTTCATCTGTAAGAAATAACTATGTGGCCTGTTCAAGTGTTGCTTTAAGTGTTGCCGAATTAAAATAGTCCATTACCTGTTGTGACCACACACCAAATTTGTCACCATGTTAGTCATTGTGGATGATGGTTACAGGAGATAAACCGTCACAGTTTGGCGGCCTTGTACTTGTTCCCAAGGTCCAGCCTTGATACACATTAAATTGTGTTTATTCCTTAATTGATGGAAACAAAAGTCATGGACAGACCAACAGGATAAGCGAAATTTCTCAAAAGAGGGTTTGAAGTGCCGCTGACAAAAGTAGGACAATGGAGGGAAATATTAATTGAAGAATGTTTATAAGGAAATGCAAGAGGCCCTTGTGGCCCGGGTGCTGTTGTCAGGAGTTTATAGCCGACATTTCCATACCTTCATGGTGGCGGAACTCCCATAATAACTTTGACTAAACTCTCGAAATGTGCCTCCTTGCTTCCTGGCCTGTGAATAGTTTGTCAGTTGCCCCTCATTACCACAACCGTTTATATGATAACTAACCTAACCTAAATAAAACAAATAGACTCAGAATTATCTCAATTTTTCTTCTACTTCTCGGAAGAAAAGTAGAGATAAAACTGTTACAGTATTTTTCTGACTAAGGTTAAAGGCAAATCATGCAAAATGACACATTTAGGAATGACTAAAGATAAGAATAGAGTCTCTTGCTCTTCTTATGCTCATCATTCTATATTTAAGGTACTGTTATTAGGTACACATACTGTATGCCATTTGGTACAATTTTTATTCATTTAATAATCAGTGTAGAAATGAAAATCCTGGGATAAAGTCTGCTCTATGGTCAGATTAGCTGTAAATGTCATTCAGACACTGCAGAGATTCTGAAAAAAAAGAGGAGTGAAAAAAGTTACATCAGTGAAGGGGAGTTAAGTCCAGTAAGTTCCCATGCAAGCAGTGAGTTGAGAAATGATGGGAAACTGAGACTATTTTGATTCTTAATATTTTCTAACCACCAGCAATGAACAATGCAGAACAGTCATTAACTTCTAGGAAGTCCACCACACCTTGTACACAGTACAAGGGCACACATAAGTCAAGGACTACACCATAATTTTAATCCACTGTTCTTTCTGAGACATTGTTGAAAACAAGGAAGGATGTGCATTTATAGAAGAATGTGCAATATTAGAATGATAAACATCTAGAATTCTCAAAAGTGTCCTACTGTGGGTTACTTTTATAATGTCAATTGTTGCTATTGTATCAACTTTAATTTTTTTCAGTAACTATCCCTCATTATTTGGTTGCCATTTTTTTTCTACAGTTTGGCAATCAGACTCATTTAAATTAATTGCTGAATTCCTTGGCATTATTTTTTCTCCTTTGGAATGTCCCCCCACCCTCTGTGTCACCTATTCTCCTGGGAGAAGTTGGAGGAGAATCTCCCCCCTTATAAATTTACAGTTGTTTACTTGCATTGCACCTAGTGGCTTAAGCGTTCATGAATCTCATCTTGGTGAAAAGGTCTGGCTTTCTGTGCTAAGCACTCCTTCTCTGTGTTCAAATGGATATTAGTCTTTTCTCTGGTAGGGAGTGCCAGGATCCTGTTAGCTTTGCATGGAGTGATATTCCTCCTCCTCCTCCTCAAATCGAAATTCCTGCATGGAAAGGGTGTGGTTGTGAGACTGGAGAATAGTCAGATTCACATGTTTGGTTAAAGAGTGGAGGTGGATGAATTTTACAAAGTGGCAGTCAAAATATCAACATTATCTGAATACCAAAAATAAAGTTAGATATTGTGAGTGTATTCCAATTGATTTGACTTTCTATATTTGGTAAAATCCCTAGAAAACAAACTGTTTCAAACATTTTATTTATAGAAAAGTAATTATGGTTTAAAAGTCATCAGACTAGTTAGGCCCATACAGCGCCATGGACTTTTATTGGAATTTAGTAATTTGCATGTTTCCTTCTTACTTTGGATGTCATTTCCAAATCAAATGGTGGAATAGGTTAGGTGCTTTACACAGTTGTTTTACACAATATGTACTTGGTTTGAGTGCAATGTGAATCCATGCAAATCAGTACAGTGAAACCCCTAGTGAGCATCTTGGAAAGTATTACTTATTATTCATTCTCTAGATTTATGCTGTATGGAAGACAAGGCCTACACACAAGAAAGAAGTAATCATCTGTCATCATACCTTTAAATAAATTTGTTAATTACCTAGCATGGATTGAATGCAGCATTAAAGAACATGTCTCTAGAAATTATTTAAAAAAGAACACCGGGCATTTTGACAATAGCACTGGCTGTTATTTCTATCCTGGAAGAAGGAGTCATTAAGTGCATGTTTGCGTGTGTGATGTGATGTGGCGTGAGAGGCAAACAAGGTTGGGTGGCAAACAGAGGAAGAGACTGATCGCCTTGAGAGGAACCCCGAACAAAAGATGAAAAACAAAACAGTTTTATCTGAACTGGAAGGCAAATAGGGGGTGGAATTATTGCTGAGCAGAAAATGGTTAGAAATTTTAAATCAAACTGGAGATCACTGGTAATAAGTTCTGAGCATTGGAGAAAGATGTCTTCATCGGGAAAAGTATATAAAACAGTAAATGCCTTTGGTAAAGTACAACACTTAAGTCCCTATGCCTATATGACAGTCAGAGCTGTATTCAAGACGTTAGAATTTAGCTTATGTTAAGATTCTTTAAAAGACTATAAAGAAACCATAAAAGAAGTATGTAGAAAATGCTTGTGCACTAGACTGGTAAAAATATCCTGACTCTTGTCAGTTTTCACTTCATTTCTCTGCATTCATCCAAAGTGGTACATTCAAATTGTGAATCACAATTTTCCAGAACACTCAGCATTTTTGCAGAAATATAGTTCTGCCCATATAAAGTAACTTACCATTCTATCTCAGTTATAATTCCATTTGAGATTTTAAAGAAGCTCTAAGCAACCAAGACAAAACTTTTATTACCTGCTCAATCCCAGATTGCACTGTTTTTCAAATGTAATTTGGATTTCATGGTCAAAGTAATGTCTAATGATATTACATACCCCTACATTTCATTTGTTTCAGCCAACCAATATATATAAATTCAACAAATAGCCAATCGGTCTGAGTTTTATTTAAAGCCATTCTTTTCTTGGTCATTAGACACACATCAGTACTCTGCTTATGACTGAGGCCTGTTTTCAGTTCTGTTGTTTGTACAGATGGTTTGTGTCTTGAATGTCCCTCACCCCCTACAGATCTCTGATGATACTTGCATACATATTGGTTTGTATATGACAAAATACATTTGAACAACAGTACTAAAACAGATGTTTTTGTCATTTTCTCTGGTTTTGAAGTTTCCAGAAATGTTTCAGAAAACACATATCTAATTTTCTGAGTGCTGCTGTTACTATTGAAACCTTTACAAATTCTTTAGGTGTGTCTCATGGCTTGGGAAAACTACTTAGGGGCCGGGGAAAACCATCAACTTACAGGCTATAGTATGTCACTTTATTAACTCTTTACTGTGTCTCTCCAACTGCGCCACACCTACATGGCAATAAACAGAATTTTGTGTTAGTTACAGAAGAACAGCTGGTGGAGGGATGTGTTGATTCAGCTTCATCTGCTGTCAAAACATGCAAGGCCATTTCTTGTTCCAAGAAATAAACTCAGATCTGCAATGAAAGGATCTGCATGAGAAATGAGGATCTTTATCCGGCTGATAATAAGAAGTACTTATGAAAGCCTGTCTGTGTTTGAGTGTTTTAGACAAGGATATTCTTGTCTTATTATTCTTATGCAAATTAGAGGACGGTTTAAAACAATGTGTCAGTCTAAGGTCTAAGGAGAGTGCATAGGAATCTTTGAAAGGTTAGTTCGTAATTATTCATAGGCTTTTACCGTATATTAGGTGAGAGGGAAAACTATAGTCTTTAGTTTACACTTTTTACACTTTTTCTTTACTGACCACTTTGTTGCTTGTAAACAGTGATGACTGTCCTTGGGCACATGTTGTAAACTGAATGACGACGGTGAGAATTCGATCTTTCACAATTTCTTCTTGATGTTAATCAAATGTTGTAGATAGCTATCACCTTAGATGTTATTAAACTTTATAACTGCACGCAAGAAACAAACATTCCCTGATGCCAAAACGAGGGAGCATTTCTTTTGTTCCTCATTTATTGCTATTTTGCATGTTTTGTCAATCGAAAAAAAGGTCAAAATACTTATTTCATAATCTTTTATATTTCTGCAGTAAATGTATATTCGTGGAGGCACAAAAGAAATCTAGTACAAACAAAGGCGCCTATGGGGAGGGTGGCGGGGGTTCGAAGGCATTCACGCACGACAATGCAAAGAACAACACAACCGTTTTCGTTGCGCCGCTTTTAAATTTTTTATTATTTTTTTTTTATTCTGCGTCCGGTTCTGTCCGAGCTGACACAAGAACACGCGATTCGCACGACGCGCAAATCCGCTGCATTCCCCCTTTAAACAAGCCCCGCCCCGAAATCAGTCGATCAAATTCGGCATCGCACACATGCGCCTCCAGCCAATCACGCTAGTCTCTGGGAGGGGCCAGGACGGTGGTCCGGGAAGACGTGAACCAATCAGAAGGTGGATTCCTTGAACAAAAGCTTTACGAAAGTCGCCGCTCGCCTTGTGAGCGCAGCATTATTCATGTTCATTGACTGTTGTTTAAGGAGTCGTGAAAGGAGATAGCGGAACGCGCGAAGAAATAACGGTCCACGTCTTTGGACGCGTCTGTTTACTCGATCTATATCATTTGTGACAAGGTCACAATAACTGACGTGCTCAGAACGTTCAAATTGTTTTGTAACATAAAACCTCGTCGCAAGTTGACTCTTACATACATATATTCATGTACACCTAACATAGTCGTCTATGTTTTGTGTGGTGTGAGCCGTATAATAAGAGTTCTACTCAGTCTTAGCCTGACAGGGGGTCGTTTTTGGAAAACGTATTTTAACTTATGACGTCTACTTCGCACGAGTTTAGGCCACGCCCACCGCCCCTGCCTACAAAGCCCGGAATCTTTCGCTCTATTGGCTTCGTTTAAACGTAGTGCAAAGGCGGAGCTGAGATCCTCCTCTGCCGCTCCGCATTGCCGGTTCATAAGTCTGTCTCCGCCTCCGTCAAGAACACATTTTGATCCCGCTACTCGCCGGAATAGGTGTTTTCCCGACGAGAGGGCTAGGAGGGACTTTACTTTTATACTTTTCGCACTCGTATCTAGCTGTTCACGCCGCGGGCGTCGTGAAATCGTCAGTATTAGAGCTCGCTTTTAGTCCGCCACATTTCAAAAAACCGCCGAGATGAGGAGATCCTGTGCCATTTACGCCACCGGTATCCTGTGCGCTCATCTGCTGATCGTGGGAATCGCCCTCCTGGTGGCTCAAGTCTTCCAAACAATGATCCAAGAGAGGATAAAGAAGGTAAAGTGTTGGATTTCTTTCTTCATTTTCGCTTTGTTTCATAGAGTAACGTCAGCCAACTTCAACACCTATTTGACCCTGAGGGTCAAGCCCAGTTGCTTGGTGTAGCGGTTTTCAGTTGTGTAATTGCTTGCCATTAAGTGGTTTTAATTGTAATTAAGGTTGATTGTTTTCCTCGATCCTGGAGGCTGTTTGCAGTGAAGATATTGCCGCCGCACGGGACGATTTATTCTGTATTTGTGTGTTACCCTCTTCTCCACAGACTTCGGTTTACTTTCTCTTTGCTGTCTTTTTCTTTTCTTTTTGTTTTTTTTATCACGAATGCTTATATATCTATCAATCATCCAATTTACTACCGTATCTAAAAATTCTCCAGAGCACGCTGCCAGTACGTCTGAATTGCCCATGTGGTTCCTAATCCTTATCAAAGTGGGCTGGACATTCAGAGCGGTATTGCACTGCGCAAAATGCGCGTAACCCGTTTCCCAATGCCTTGGCACAAGTCAGGTGCTTTCGCGGTTGTCTTTCAGGCTTGGAACAGCTGATTTGTCCGGTTTTTCTAATGAAACCTTTGGTGGAGGCGTTTGTGGCAGGGGGAGGTGATGTGTTTGGAGTAGAGAGGGATGGGGGAAGGGTGTTTAGCCGGCAAAGCAAAGGGAATTCTCCTTGAGAAATACTTGGAATTCTGTAACCGCCCCCCAACTAACTAGTTGGAGTTTCCTCTAAATATAGTGACCTCCTAATATCCTGGAATATGTCTGTAGGGGGGGGATGGCTGAAATCCTAGTCTTCATTTCTGGAGATTTCACATGAGTAGTAAGGAGCAATTTTGGATAAAGTCTTAAAGCAGTTCAGTTCAGAACCATCCATTTATTTAAGAAAACATTTAATAAATTCCTGTAGATTTTGGACCACAAAGCCCGTTAGTCAAGAGTAGTACTTTTTCCAAGCCCTCAGGACCTGAATATTTGCTGAACAGGGTGTGGAATGGCAGGAATTGGTTTACCTCTGTGTAAATGATGTCCTTCACTTCAAGGCTTGACTGTGTTTTCTTTTTACCCTTTTCATTGTTTCCCTAAACACGTCACTGCCCTCATTCACAGTTATGGGAGTGTCTTTTAAAAGTGGCACATCTTTTAGACTATTTTCTTCAGTTATTACAAACTAGCAGGATTATCCAAAGGCATTCCTTGATTTTGGACTAAATAAAATGGTTTATTCCAAACAGGAAATTTTTCTGTACGTGGGCACCACAATAAAATCCCAAACCAGTTTGGGGTCTACATGTCCAGTCTTGTTCTGAGATGACATCCATTCTTGTAGCACGTTTCTTCCTTCAGATAGCAGGTGAAAACAAAAGTGAATTTATGACTGTACTATCAAGGTTTCACTTAATGAGTGTGACATTTCTGAAGGCTGTTAAGAGACCTTTATTTTCAAGGTTGGTAAACAAGGTTTTGATGTTGAAAGTTATATACTTGGCCATGACACAGTCCATTATGAGATTAACTTGGTGTGGTGCATCACATGTGGCATTTCAAGTCATTATTAATACCTACTCCTAAGGCTTTTGATTTTGACCAGTCTAAACAATGTTTATAGACCATCAGAAAGATCAGAGTAGCACTTTGGTTTGCTTCAATCAACAATGTCTTATTACAAAGAAGGTGCATGACCATATCAGAGAAGTGTTTGCCATGCATCATTCAACAAGATCAGTGGCTGTAGAGCCGAAACGATTATTCAGATAATTCGATTACAAAAAATGGTCAAGGCAACTTTTCTAGAATCGAAGCTTCGTTTAATCAGCATGCTCCGCTTGTGTTTCCCACAAACTCTTATTTGTGACATACAACGTTTTCAGTGGCGCGATCAGGACAAGACTTGATCCCTCTGTATGTGAGTTTTTGTGAGATATTACGTACACAAAAACACAAGTAAATGCATAAAAACGCATAAATGGCATTTTTCGCGACATGAACGCCGTCACTCGCTGAAACACTCCAGTTCAGTCAAAACGTCTTCTTTATTACAAACAAAACACATATTTCAGCTGATAAATAACCACAACCAGTGCCCAATGCTTTGTCACTTTAAGATTTTACGTAGTTTATTCCGGAACACAATAAAAACTTTGCAACTCGGAAATAAAGCAGACAGCGTTCTTACTATTTCTAGCAGTTATGTCTACAGTTTCAGCACTTTTATTTTACATAAAGCTAAAAGAATTAAACTTTTGTACAGGCACAGGTCAGTTTTCATCAGAAATGAGCTGATTTCATAACTGTGTCAGCATTTACACATCAAACTATGACAAATTTGAGTAGTGCAGGACTTCCTGAATACAACAACATAAAGCGTGTATGGCTAATTTCTACTCACAAGCTAGAATAATAGACTTTTTTTCTGTTTTTAAAAAAAGAATTGATCCATCACTCAATTAATCAATTTAAAAAGCAATAGAATATTCAATTACAAAAAAAATCGATAGGGGTAGCTCTATGGCTGAAGGTTTTTTTCCCCAAGTAAATCAAATTCCATTCCCGATACAAAGGTGGTTAAGCCTTTCTTAAAAGGGTCTTTTCAGAAAACACAAGTGAGACATTTCTCATTCCTGCAATACATGAGAATCTATTGAATTAAGAGCACCTGTAATTTTATTATGAGTTTAATATGATAGCATAATAATAGGGTTAAGATGACCAGTTGTGTAGTGCAAGTTTGGCCTAATAAGCATTACAAGTGTCATGTGATATGTACTTTTCTTTTGAAAAGTAGTTTTCTCTTCCACGTGAAGTGAATCAGTGCCATGTGATACACACACCAGTTTTTTTTCTTTGCAAATCTATAGTTCTTGCTCTACAGTGTGTGTGATTTCACCTGAATGCTTGTGTGTGATTTCACCAGATATGTGCTAATACCCAACAGTTTTTCCCTTCGGTGCACCTGTAAAGACCTTCTCAATAAAGTGTGTGGCTGTAATTTTATTAAAAATCAACCAGTCTTGAGACCTGACTTTTGCAGTTTAGTGCTTCTTTACAAAGGTGTTCTGAAAACTGATAGCATTATCTATCTTCTCAAGGCTACCGTGTGTGATAGTTGTTCTTGAACTTTACACCACCTCTGCTAATCATGTGCAACTCTTACTTGTGCCAAAGAAAAATCTGTATTTTGACAGCATCATATTTGTACGAAGTTGTTACACAACACCAACACTGTGAGGAACACGTTATCCCCCTTACTTAATCCCCACATACTTAAGGAAAACCATATGTGCTCAACGTACACTTGGCCTATTTCCTGTTTTTCAATTTTACGAGACAGAACAGAGAAAGGTTTCATTGGTCTGACACTAAGATGCAAGACAAGGCTTCTGTTTGTCGTGAGTTGCTGACTCAGTTGTTGCCTTTTTCCTTCGTGACTGACCAGCAGTCACCCGCTCTGTCTCGGCCTGTCTCCTTTTCCTTATCACAGCAGCATTTTTTTTGTTTATTCATTACATTTCTAGCCCTGTTTCCTGAAAGAGAGGTCATTCACACTTCACTCAAAAGGCCTGTAGGTTTAGTCTGCTAAAGTCCTGCTTCATCTGTTTTGTAAAAGCAAATTCATATAGTATGTTATTCAGTTTAGGTTTTTAATTGAACTCTTTTTCTTTGATTTTACAGGAGATCACCCTTGCAAATAACAGTAGAGTATTGGAAGGCTGGATAAACCCACCTCCCCCAGTTTACATGCAGTATTTCTTCTTTAACATTACAAACCCTGAAGAATTCAAGGAGGGCAAGGAAAAGCCACGTGTTGTTGAAATGGGCCCGTACACTTACAGGTAAGCTTGATCAAGCAAATAACTCGAGGCACTTTTTTTTTGTGTGTCAAATGCACAACTCCACCCTTCGGTTTCTAAACATGACGCCCCACTGCCACATAGAACTGGAACCGTCGCAATACTCCGGAAGTAACTATGATGCAGCAGGAAGTTAGGGGTGGAGAGGGGAAGTGTTTACCCAGATGCTTCAAACATCACGGAAATTTAAATGATTTTGCTGTGCCAATGCGTTGGCACTATCTTGCTATGAGCCATCCGTTCTGCCGTTGTCTACAGTCAGCTGGAAAAATCAAATGTTTACAAAATCCTTAGCGTAGATTACGAACTGGAAACGTTAAGTGTATGCAATGTCTGTCACAGGGAATACAGACCGCGAGAGAATGTGTCGTACTTGGAGAACGGCACAAAGATCTTCGCCACAAATCCCAAGAGTTTTGTCTTCCTTCCTGAAATGTCCAAAGGAGACCCGATGGTGGATCAATTGACCACTGCCAACATCCCATTCATAGTGAGTGTTTTAATGTGGTACTAATTGTAAGAACACAACATTTGGTGTTTTTTCAAGGTATTACTTTGAATACACACGTGCAAGAATATTGAGTCTGCTATGTCTCCCTGCAGGCGGTGATGAACGAAATGAGCTCCTACTCTTTCTTTCTTCGCCCTGTGATCTCTATGTACATCAAATCACTGGGTGTTGATCTCTTCATGACGCGAACCGTGCACGAGGTCCTGTGGGGTTTTAAGGACCCACTGATGTCTCAGATCCACAAACTGAAGCCTGAAGTTGATGAGATCTTTGGCCTCATGTACAAGGTAAGAACCCATTGGGGATAGGATAGGATTTCAGAATACTTTTGGTATGCTTAAGAGCTAAACTAAGAAGCAATAAAATTAGCAAACAAAGAATACGGTTACAAAAGATCTTTGAGGTTAGGATGAGGTGTGTTCAGTTGTAGTTTTTTTCCTTTTATTTAGAAAAATGGAACCCACGAGGGTGAATTCGTCTTCCATACTGGAGAGAAGAACTACCTGGACTATGGCAAGATTGACACATGGAATGGAATAAGGTACCCTTGTTTTTTTGGCATTAGCTGTTACATTTAACCTGTTTCACTTGGTGAGAATTTTTGCTTACTGAAATTACCTGGTCTCCTTTTTTGCTTGCTAAAGTTTGATGCTTGTTTTGGTTGCATGCCAAAAAAGCAAGCATCAGAACTTCAGCAAGCAGAAGCAAAGTGTAAAGTCCAAGGAAACTCTCCTGATCATGCAGGGAAAACCTGCACTTTCTCCTGAGAACTGCAAATTCCCAGCCATAATATCCCAATTCAAGCAAATACTGAATCCTTTTTAACACCTTAGAAATGTTCAAATGTTCCTCAGAAACGGTCCCAATTGCTTTCCTTTTCAGTGTGAAAGCACTTAAGCTCTGTTCTGCACCTATCTTTTATGGTAGAGAAGATTCACATCTCAGTTAATTATTCTAATCACATATCTGGATGCATTCTATTGCTCTCTTGTAGAAAAATGAACTGGTGGTCATCAGATCAGAGTAACATGATCAACGGCACAGACGGCAGTGTGTTCCACACCTTCCTGTCCAGGAAAGAGCTCCTGTACATCTTCGCTGCCGACCTGTGCAGGTATCTCATGCTTGGCGCGTTTGACTTAAAGGCATTATGTAACACTCCGATTTTTTCCAGTGCATTGATTGAGGCAAATGGATGCTCTATGTACATTCATGCCCTTGTTTTCTTCTATGTAGGTCCATCCATTTGGCCTATCTCCACGATACTGAAGTAAAAGGGATTCCCGCCTTTCGTTTTGCTCCTCCTGATGATGTCCTTGCTGCCCCGAATGAGAATCCCAGTAACGCTGGTTTCTGCGTGCCTGCAGGGGACTGTCTGGGGAAAGGAGTGCTCAAAGTTAGCGTTTGTCGCGAAGGTAAGGTCACTGTCGGCAAGCAAATCTAATTAGGCCTTTTCTGATGTTACACACTTTGTCAGTACACACAGCTGCAGCCATTTTCGTTTGTCCTAGTTAATCTCTTTCCCCACCATTGCAATGTTTGTGTTACATTATAGCAGTTTTTAGATGATCAAAAGGCTTGACTCATAGTTGCAGACATGGGAAGCTCAATCAAAATGCAGGAAACGTTCTTGTGTGTTGTAATGGTTTTGTTATTATCCAGACGTAATGCATTCCTCTGACGAGCATTTGTTTAATTTAAAGTTCCATAAAGGTGTCAGACTCTGTGCCCAAGTACTCAGCCTAAACATTTTTTCCTTTCCATTTGACATGTGCCCCCTCTTGACTTAAGTTCATCTCTGATATGTTCCTTTGTTTGCTCTTTCCTGGACTGTGACACTAATCAGAGTTCAGTGCACAAAACGCTTAATAAGTAACTCCAATTCGGGACCTAGAGTTCCAGGTTGACTTACAATAGCTGCTGGTAAACAGCCAAACTCTTTATTACTTCCCCCATAAATTGCAAAGCCGATAAAGCCCTTTGTCAATGCTGAACGTCATCATGTGAGAGCTCTTTAGATGACTAAGGGTGTTGAAATTTCATGTGCTCTGGTTAATTCAAAGGGAAGCGATCCTAATATTAGGAAATACAAACTCCATTAGCTTTGCAATACTCTCCCAAACTGGTTTGTGGACTGCTTTGACAAGGTGAAGCAAATTTAGGACACGGTCAAACTGTCATGGACAGCAAACAAAAATTGTGCCTCTGTGGTGGAAGTTTATCAGGTCACTGTCCTTTATCAGGATCCTCTCACCCATAGGTCAGTCCAGTTTAGGTAAAAAGTTCAGATCTTTTACTGACCTGGTTTGATTCTATTAAAGTTCCTTTTTGGTTTTGTTGCCAGATATTTTTAGCGTCTGATAACTTCTCCTTAGGACTCTGGTGTCAAATCATGCATATGAACTTCTAATTTAGATGATCTTTTTCTGTCTGTTTTTAGGAGCGCCTATAGTTGTATCATTCCCACATTTCTACCAAGCTGAAAGTAAATACATCGATGCCATTGAGGGGATGCGCCCTAACAAAGAAGAACATGAAACTTACCTTGATCTTAATCCGGTAAGCTTGCTGGAAACTTTCCTGGAAATGTTGATGTCAGCTGATGTCAGCTGCGTAGAACAGCCTTAATTTCGCAATTCAGTGCAAGCTGCAGCATCTCATGTCTTATGACAAGTCTGCTGGTTGAACACGTGACAAATATGATCGTGGTTTTTGAAGGCGTGTACTTGCATATCTGTATAACTAACACATTGGTGTGTATATATGATGCATGATGCCAGTAAAGATATATTTACATATATATCTACATATATTTATTAGTTGAGTTGTTAATTGAGTTTTAAAAAATAATTTTATTTCAGACTACTGGGGTCCCCATTCGTGCCTGTAAGAGAGCCCAGCTCAATATTATCATGAAGAGAGTTCCCGGCTTCCCGTAAGTGGCAACTTAAGCTACTTTTTATATCCTAATAAACAGAAATAGACATTGTGTATGACGATTTTTTCTGCCTTTCCCGTTTCAGTCAAACCAAACATCTGAATGAAACTATCTTCCCGATTATGTATGTCAATGAGGTAAGAACTTGCCATATTATTCATTTGGATGTTTTTCAAGTTTCTGACACAGAAAATATGGGACAGCATTACGATGTTTCAATTCATGCAATTTGTTCCCCAGACGGCGACCATCGATGATGATTCAGCCTCCCAAATGAAGACACTGCTCCTGATCATTTCATTGGTGTCCAATTTCCCTGTGATTATCGTGGGGATGGGCGCCATCTTACTGCTAGTCTTCATCTTCCTGGTGTGCCGGAACCGGCAGAAAAAGGTTCGTTGTCCTGCGGTTGCCTCATGGCGGACATTTTTTACTATCTGTGACTTCTGTTTACTCATAAAAACTGCAGCCAACACCCAAGTTTGCAAGCCATGTTGGTGCGGGCCTCATGAATGTTTCTAAAATTGCAAGTTCTTGTAGCGTAGTGTTAGATTCAACAGTCATTCGCTAATTGCATCTGATTTATCAGGTTCCCTTGGTTATACTACAAGCAACGACATTACATTAATCTTTAATCATTTAAATGGAGACGTTTTGCAAAACACCACTAACAGTTCTTCATGCTACAGTGAGAATATAAAAATTGAGGTTACTGTCTAGAATATGTGAGGTTAAACCGCCACCTATTTAGAGTAGCAAACAGGAGATCTAGATGTGGTTAGCATGCTAGCAACTAACTGAAAAAACTGCTAACCCCTTTCAGTTTTGTTGGAACTGCATGACAAGCATGAGGCTAACTTTATTTACTGCATGTGTTATGTTAATTACTCGGTTTCTATTTTATCCCATATTTAATGAAGCACTGACAAATGTTATATTGTTTAGCAGTAAATAGGCCTTCGATGGCTGAATTGTTTTTTCCACAACGCTTTGGACTTTGAACTGGCGTATTCCAAAAATGAGGATCTCTCAGTTAGACAGATAACTTGCGCTATCCAATATAGACAATCCAAACTTGAGTTAAAGTTATCTGGCTAAACTAAGCAGTTGTGTTTTGTTGGAATACTCCTCTTCAAGGTGAAACATAAGTGGTTTTATATTGTATTTGCTAGGTCAGACTTTTAAATTCAGTGTATTTTGCATAATGCTGCCATGTTTTCGTTTTCAGTAACATTTTACCCTCCTTTTTGTTGTTCCTGTTCAGAACGAAGTAAAACGTATTGATTTTACCGAAGCTTTTCATTCTTTTGCTGTAAGTCAATATTTCCCCCTTGTTTCATTTCATTTGCTCACTATTTTCTTGTCATTGTTCATACTTTAACACTAATTATAAGCAATGTAACTTGCCTTTAAGGTTGTTTTTGTGCACCATGTTCATATGTTTTATTTTTAATTTTTATAAAAAAATTATAACCTGCATTTCTTTATGCAAATCATGGTCATTACAATTCCTGCATGGTGAACATACTTCAAAGTAGACTATAGTTGTATTTTTCCAGAAAGTTTTTTTTATTAGAAAAAAAAATGGTGAGGAAACATGTTCATGCCTCTAGTAGAGAACTTTCAATTCATTTCAACTTTTTTGAGAAGGATCCTAAACTCCTCCTCTCTGCCCTTGCAGACGAAAGACGACGCAGCCTACACTCCAGTCAGCAACAAATCGGACGAATCGCCCGAAAGCCCAACTGGCCAGCCTGTGAAGAATGGCTCCTACATCGCCATGTCGCCAGTCGAGGCGCAGAAGTGTTGATAAACGTCTCTGCGTGGAGTCTTCTGAACCACAGGAGGACTCCACCTCCAGCAGTGATGCTATTTCCTCTCCTTCCCCTTTCTTTATCTTTCCACTGTGCAAAACGTTTTGAGGACAGTTCCTTGAAACGGCGCTGTCGAGACGCCTGCTGTCTCGTCACTCCTACTGACATTTCTCTTCATTCTCTGAGCATGGCCTTCTGGATTTGCCATATTTTTTGACACACAAAACATATATTACTCGAAACACTAAGTGCTGTTCGTAGCAGCTTTTTTGGGTGGGGTGGGGGGGGGTTCTGAAGCTGTCAAATGGAAATGAAAGTGGACTGAAAATGCCCACTTGCCTATCGGCAAAATAAAGTTCAGCTGCACGTTCACTGACACCCAGTTACTTTTAATCCCTGTTAACATGGGGCTGAGAACAAATGGGAGGCGCGTTTAAGCACCCATATTTAAGACATGCCAGTGCTCTTAATGTGTTAAGATGAAGGTTGCCACACTACTGTACTGAAGCCTGTATGATCAGGCTTAAGCTAACAAATCTTTACTTGCCATATCCTTTTGTTGTTTAATGGATTGAGACAAAATGTACCTGTTTGGTCTCCTCATAAGGAGTATTTAAAAGCCACGCAGAGGCTTTGCATGTACAGGAGGAGCATACTGGATCCGGTCCAGCACATTTGTGCTTGCCTAAGTGTTACTAATGATTTCGAAAGTCCTCTCCATTTCACCCTCTCCTGATGTGTCTTTAAACACATTGAACTTTATACATGCCCTTAAATTCCTAGTAGGTGCCACAGTTGTAAAGTAAAACCTGCTCACACGACCTTTAAAGGGGTTCGGAAGGTCTCCTCAATGTGCTGTTAAAAAAAAAAAGAAAAACAACCACAGCTTTGATCCTGTCTTCTGGAAGGGACGAAACAGGCTTGCAAAATGCACACGCGAGACTTGAACCCACCCTCTGCCTTACACGTGCATGAGTTTACTGCACTGCAACCGTGTCTACCGAGAAAGGGCTCTCGCTAGTTTTGTAGTGGAATCGTAAGGCTGCTTATGACCAAATCCTCTCTGTAGTCTCAACATCTGCGATTCATCAGGCAAGCCCTTGTAAATGTAAACAGTGGTTTGAGGCATCCACTCAGCTAATTGTAGAAAGCACAACGGGCTCACACTTGAACCTTTGGGAATTAGTTTGCGGTGTCTTTTCGATAGAGTATTCGGGTGAAGACAGGAGAGCCAAGTTCACAGTTGCCAGGAGCACGTTTTTGTGCCCATGTTAATGGGTTTAACTTCTCTCTTTTCTTTTCTTTTTTTGGGGGGGAAAATTAAGACCTGACCTGGCACTTAAAATCGCCATTTGTTTTTGTGTTGTTTCTAATCTTTCTGTCCATGATGTTCAAAGCCTTCAGCTGATGAAGTTAGGCCATCAACAAAAGTCAACTTGAAAAACAATAGATAAAATGTGCACTTTTCCTCACCTTTTTTGTTGTCTATTAGTCAATGCAATGGTCCTCATTTGCGTTTCAGATGGACCTTTTGTAGTTCGTCTTTCAGGTTTCTCTGTATTCTTTATTATTTCTTGCTTCTCTTGGCCCAAAGCCTAATGTATTTTTTTCTGATCATATGCATAATTGCTGCTAACATTTGCCATAATCCCATGTTTTTTCCCCCTTTTTTTGGAAAATCTAATCATTTCATTTTTTGCCCCTTGTGGAGTTTTCACCCAGGAGCATTAAAAGTGAAATGCCAATTGCCATCTCAGAAATATGTCCTTGTATATGTAAAATGTTACAAACTACTTACCTTTATCTGTTACTTGTTGCTGTCATGGCTTCCATGGATATCCCCTATTGTCATGGCAACTGCTCTGAATCTTTTGTTTTCTTTTTTTCTTGGAGAAGTGATGCAAGCTTAAAACTGGATAAGAAGTGTATATACAGAGTGTAATTAATACTATAATTTGTAAAACAGGAGAAAAGAAAGCTACAAAACATTTGTGTAACTGTTCTGCGAGACCAATGGCCTTTGGTACTTTGTAGTTTATAATGACCTTTTTTTTTTCTTAGTCAGCACGTAAAGTCATTCACAGATTTAAAAGAATGGCCTTTGTTCATCTTTAAATGTAGAGGAAGGCTGTTGTAAACTCTGCTGGTCCACCTTATCACAAAATGGAACCTACCACCTGCACTGACTTGAAATTGTAAGATCTAAAACCTGAGCCATTCTCTGTTCAGATTTTTGACCTCGCTGTGGTGATCTCTGAGCCCAGTCCTTCTCTTCGGATCACTCCATTGTGTGCTTGACCAAAGATAACCGTACAGGTTCATTCACCCATTTTGTTTGCTTTTACAGATACAGCAGTAGTGCCATTGATTTTTTTCCCATTTACAATAGCAGAGTCTCAACCCGAGATCATCACCAATAAGGGCAAAATCCACCAATGTGGTTTAGAAGTTGGAGAGTATTTTCCAGAGAACGTGAAATTTCTAATGCATTTATAATACGGAGGAACTTTCCATGTAAACGGTTGCCACAATGTGCTAAGAAACTCAGTATTATGTATTGACACAGCAATACATTGTGTAAAAGAAAATTTTATACAAAAAAAGTTTTGTATCCAGAAATATTTATGTATCCATATGTTCAATTGTCTGTACATTATCTGGACTTTGTAAGGTATTCCTTGGAATATTGGTTCTGTTCACTTGTCCTGTTTTCTAAGTAATTTTTAAATGTCTCAGCTGGGAACTTCTTCATTTTTCACTATATATATATATATATATATATATATATATATATATATATATATATATATATATATATATATATATATATATATATATATATATAATTTTTATTTTTCTTCCCCACAGATTTCTAGTGTAGACTTTGAAAGTGTTTCCCACACTTGTGATGTTAAAACCCGTGTGTAAATGGTTTGTAGTTTAGTAGCATTGATTGAGAAAGACTTGTGATTTTGTCTGTGGGGTTTGAGCTTCTAGTGTAATGATCTCCTTTTTTTGCTACAGTTTCAAGCCACAGCACTGTTTTGTCCCAAGAGGCGTGCTGTAGGAAGGCTGAATATCTTTGTGTTTTGTTTAGGGAGATTGCCATTGATGCCACTTTGGGTACAAGGGAAGTTCCTACTGCAATCAGACCCTATTTTTCCTTAGATGAATGATGCCCTCCTTCAGGATGAGCTTCCTAGTGCCTATTACCCTTGTTCACTGTTGATTTATGCTTCCAGTAACATGTGGAAGCAGTGTAGCATTTTACCTTTTTTCTTTTCCCGCTCACATTTCGGCGGACCTGTACATCTGCAAAGATAGGTCCTAAAAGCATTTTGATCATTTCATGTTCACCTTGGTGACACCTATGAGTTTTTGCTGCTGAAAATGACAATCCTCATGTTATCATGTTAGGTGCAAAACCATTTCAAAGTACTACCAAGTTTTAGTTTTGATAATTTACACTGCACAAATGTTTCTACAGTGCTTTTTGTAAACATTTTCAGTGTTATTTGCAAAAATAAATGAAAACACTGCAGTCACTGCAAAATGTGGCCTCTGATTGATTGTGGTCTTGGGATTTCTGTCTACTCTATATGTTAACCTCCTGCGTTGCTAACCACCTTTTCATGGGGTGAAAGAATAAGTTGTGCATAACATTGTATATAATGATTTAACTGGGAAACAAATCCAGTAAATTGATAATTCAGGGGAAAAATTAACTTTTGAATATAAAAATATTGGGGAGTAAAGAGTTCAGCTTAACATTTATAACTATCAGAACATTATCAGTAGTTTTTTGAGGGTATGATGCCTGTAAATCTAAATATAGTCTACAATGTAGAGGTGCAGTATGGCGTAAACAGCAGGTGTGTAACTTACCTCTAAACACACTCCTGGCCAGCCTGGAGTCTGCTTTTGATGTGTTAGGACAAGTTTTATTTAATGGCGCTCTGAGCATGTCAGACTTTACCACCCACATAACATTTGAAATGAACCATGTTCATGGAAGCAAGAGACTTTTAAGGAAGCAGAATATAAGCTTAAGTTCACCAGTGAAATAAATAAATAATACTGAATAGATGACATTATTTTAGCTCATTACTATTAATTCTTCCCTTGGAGTCACCAGTTTGATTTTGTTTGACTGGGTTTCAACAAAAGCTGCTTTTATTTTAGTTTTTCTTAATTTTGCAAAACTTTTCCATCTAACATTTTTCTATTAGGCAGTCTGTGATGAACATACTGTGGTTAGGAACCGGTTTCCTGCCTAAGAAACATAGGTTTTAATGATGCGGTTTTTGTGCAATATGTAAACTTATTTAATCGAATCAGGGTCAAATGTATTGCAATAGCAATGAGTAATGTTTCTTCTGTCACTAGTCCTCGAAAGACAGAAAAAGATCAGATTCATTGTCGCAATTCGCTCAGGATTAAATCGAACTACAGCCTCCCTGCTGGGAAATAAATGCACTAAAATTCGTGCATTGTCAAAAATCATAATAGGTTAGGCCTGATCTTCCTTCAAGCCCTAACCCAAAGACTGTCAATAAGAACTAGGATCTTTCTTTTTAAAAGGAGATATCCAGTTAATTTATTGCTATATTGGGTACACGTGGAGAATTACATCAACAGTGTCAATTTCGTTTCTGAAAACTGATGAAAAATGTTCAAATCAACAATCATTTTTTAGAATTTAACAATAAGGCCCTTCAGAGGCCATTTTGTTCAGTTACATGTAATCGAAGGAACATACTATACATACAGGCATGTGTTACATGCTTCTGATTGATTGATATATCGGGTAGAACACACTGTCAGTATCACCCACACCGGAAATCGAACGCCAGATATTATAACTAGGGTTGCCACGGTTCGGTTTGCCCAGAACCTTTGTCTTTGTCCTTTTTAATTCCCTCTCCCGGATTAACATGATGACGACATGTGAAATTAGCAATTACTTTACATGATGCAAAATTATGCTAAAAGCAGAAATGCAAAAAGTATCCCATCACGGCATTTTTGAGCGCACCCCCCACGTAAGTCAACAAAGACTGCTCAAACAAAATCTTACCTCAAGAAGTTATTGAAGTTTGTTAGCTAAGGTTGCGGATTTGTAGTGAGTAATGATTTAATTTAAAATACAAATGTGTCAATTAAATGATTAAATATGTACTTAAACGTGTAGTTCTCATCGACTTAATCTAGACTAACACTAATGAGCAAATTATATATATATATATATATATATATATATATATATATATATATATATATATATATATATACTATACTATGTATATATATATATGTGTGTTGTGTGTGTGTGTGTGTGTGTGTGTGTATATATATATATATATATATATATATATATATATATGTATATATATATATATATATATATATATATATATATATATATATATATATATTTTATTTATTTATTTATTTATTTATTTATATACTAAGACTGAATCAGTCTCGTCTAAAAATAGTTAAACCTTCACTCCTTTACTCACAGAAGCATGCCTGACTTTCTGTAGCAACCTGCCAGTAAAAAGCAATGACATCCAGGTTCAAGTCCAAAGAAAAGCTTTTGAAGCACTCTCTGTACTGTAAATATCTCTCAGAGGAGACCATCAGTACTGAATCAGCAATGTAGCTTCTGCACAGTCAAGGCAGAGGCTGACTCAGTTGCATCTTCTCTGGCAGCTTGAGTGTAATTTATCTGATTAATATCAGAATACTGTGTTTACTTCTCTTTTTGAAAGCATTGCATTCCTTTCATACTGATTCTGCCAGATAAAACAGTCCGTTTAATGAGTCAGTAAAACTGAATCAGGTTCAACAGAGGAGCATCAAAGAGGAGATTTTACTTCACTTGGCGTGAAAACATTTAATTTCCTGCCTACCATTTATTATACATGCTTAGCATGTTTAATCACAGAAAGAAAAATATTAGTGATGCTTATGTACACAAATTGAACAAAAATGTCCTTTAGTAGCGATACTGGTTACATTGAAGATAAACAGTTTAAACAATTTTACATTTTTTACAGTCCTGGAGACTACTGTCTTCCTTGATATGGAACTAAATATATATTTCAAAGAACTATTTGGTCAAACAGGTGCTGGTAGTTCTATGAAGGCTGTAACAAAAACACATTGGTTGTCCCAGTGCTTCTCAGACAGTTTTACTGTTTCCACAAAGTTGTTAGTCTGTTAGATGATATGATTCCATTCTGCAGAAATCACACTTTATATTTTAGCACAAAAACTTATTCTTAAATCGTTTAACATTTCATTTTGCACTCCTTCCAATTAGGGTGTTTTGTTCCATTGACAATCCACACACTTGCCAGAAAGCTGTGCAGTTTGTAGGTTGCCATAGCCAAGTGCCAAAAACTTTAAATCCTACCAAGTTGAAATCCAATCCAATCCTGCTTTAAGGCCATCTTGATTCTTGACTGTCCTACTTTAAGATGAGACTTGAGAAGTAAGACTTGAGACGGATGAATCATGTTCCATCTTACTGCGGTACAGTGAGAAATATGCCTTCTTCTCCTGTAGCTTGTGGAATCGTTACACTCTCCGGAAAATCCTGATCCTCTGACCTGTGCATGGACAAGCTTCTGCCCCTTTCAATCATGTTCTTGTCTATCAGACGAAAAGATTCCATGAATTCATCAATGTCTATGCTACCATCTTTATTTGTGTCGATGCTGACCACCAGGTCATTGATGGCTTCGTCTGAAATCTCCATTTTCAAATAGGCACTTAGCAGTTTCCACGTCTGGCGGAAGTCCTCAAAAGAGATGAGGCCTGGGTAAAGAAACACCACAGTTAAATCCCGGGCAGTGTTTAAAAACTGTTTGCTGATCTAAGAGCCTTAGATGGTGAGGAAATGTGATCTGTTTTGTTGGAATACCTGAGTTGTCTGTGTCCACTATTCTGAAGATGGTCTCCAGAGTGGAGCGATGCCTGTAAAGCGTCTCCAGCAACGTCTGCTCAATGTGCTGGACGCAGCAAATGAACAGAAGGGTTGGTGGATAGAACACAAGGCATAAATCAAAACTGCATGACGCTTTGTGCTTACAAGTATGTAAAATTAATAACAGGAAGAGAAAATGTTGACTCATTTTCAGACAATCCCAGAGGTGCTTGCTCTTGCAGTACTGGCAGTGCAATTAGCAAAAAAGCAGGCTCTATTGATATATTGCTTGCACTTTTTCTTCAAAGATACTTTGATGGTTTGCACTGTGTCCCTCCTTGAAAAATTAAAGTAAAAGAAACTATTTGCCTCATCAAGCAATCTTCCAGCATGAGCACATACACAATAAGATAATTCTAGTACAGTTGAATTCAGTAGACCACCAAAGGTTCTATAAATTAAAAAGTATCCTCTTTTTGTAATGTGCAATTTTTAACATATTGCATATTTATATCTATATTGCATATATATCTTTTACAGTTTAAAACAATTTGCTATGTTCAGTTAACGTTAGAGACTTTTAATATAATTAAAAGAATTTTAATATGTGACCCGATCTGCCATAATGAGTCGGAAGTCGGTGTTCTATTTATTTAGATACGGGCCGATTATGTTGAAAAACATAAAAAATATTGATTTTTCTTTTTTGGTCTTATATGAAAGAAAAGCTCTTCAAAATTAATCTGGTCTCCAAAAAAGAAAAATCGATATTGTATCTAAATAAATAGAACGCCGACTTCCAACTCATTACGGCAGATCGGGTCACATATAATTTGAGGCTGTACGAGTATTTGAGATTCTAAAAATGAGTAATGTTCAGTCCCAGTATTTCGTGTTTGTATATACCTGATTTATAAATACATATAAATTGCATCTGAGCTATGTTAAATGATGTTAAGTGAGTGGAAGCCAGCTCTGAAAGTGAACACAGCTGCCTCATTTGGACACATCTGTGTACAAAACACATCATACCTCACAACTAGGTTCTTTGATGGCCAGGGTGCAGAACCAGTTGTGGTAATCCAGCATCTCATTTGTGTTTGTGGGGATGAGCTGGGGGCGCAGCATTCTCCAGGGCAGGTCCAGATGAAGCACTTTGCCCACCGCGCTGCTCCAGTCAGTTAAAGAGATGAGGCCTGGGAACCGACCAAGAAGAAAAGTCAAAGCTTTGCAAATCTTGCTCCAAAAAGTAAGAATTTATGGATTACAACAGGATTTTACATGGATATAACAGCCAATTAGAGTACACTGGTTTGGGGGATTTAACTCTGATTAGGGCCCTTTGTAATTCCACTGTACATAAGATTTGGAACCGTTTCAGATCCTCTTATGAAACTGGCAAGACAAAAGCACCGACTAGATTAAAATGTTAACTGAAATGCTCTAAAAATTCCTTTCAAATAATGAGTTTTGAGTTATGAATATAATTCCTTGGTTTTTAATCAGTTTTACCATATTACCGTGATATGTTAGCATGGAGAAAAGGTCACGTGGGGTTGTGAGATGTTTGTGAGGATACATGAAGTATAGCAAAGAATTCTAGCTGGGAAATCCCTCTCATTGAAGGCACAGTTTAGACCAGAAGAAACTAGACAGTGACAGATGCAAATGGAACTAATTTAAGTGCAGTGGCAACAGCAGTTAATATGTACAATTTTGTTGTAAATGATCTGTTAAAGATAAAAAGGGCTCTAATTGTATCAAAAGCTGGATGAAGATGTATATTTCCCCAAGCTTCAGTTCAGAGGAACTAATATGTTTGTCTGCGCATTGAAAACATAGGGTGTAGTACATTTTCAAATGAGCTCTCTTTCTACGAAGATGTTTTTGAGAAGACTCCTCACCAGTGTTCCCCTTGTCGTATTCTTGGAAGGCATTGATGAGGTCCGCCTTATGTGCAAACAGTTGCTCTCTCAGGACTTTAAGAGCTGAATGCTCTGTGCGTTTGACGCTTAATTGAGGGGGAAAACAGAATAGGATTAAGTTTTGGGCTTTGATGTTCCCATAGCCCAAGTGTAGTGCAGAAAACATCACAAAAAGGCTTCATGAAACAGATAAAGCATGTAAAGGCACTAACCATTTAAATGCCTTTGGCAAAGAACTTGCAAACCTGACTAAAACATAATAGTATAAACTTGGTCTTGTTATGGCAAAAGAATATGTGGTTTGTTTACCTTTGTCTGATACTAATCTCCCGGGTCATACTGTTGGCTTGGTACTGAATGAAGTAAGGCACTAGGTCTGGGCCCAACCTGACAAACGCTCCCCTGTTGCTGCCCACCTCATAGTAATTGGAAGCTGAAAAAATTGTGAGAACCTGCAGATACAAATGTCCAATTAAAACGTACTCTATATTTAGTGTGACCAGAGGACACTTGGCAACCTGAGAAGGGGGGGTGATTTGCCAGTTTCAGCACCATAGCCATGCCTTCTTGTTGGGCAGGGAGAGGGGTGGGGATTTGGCGGCGAGGTGTAGGTATAAGAAAAGTGAGTGGAAGTGAGAAGGGAGAGGGCGAAATCACTGCTTTACGGTTACATTTTTAGGACACGCAGTGCAAATCCAATGAAATATTGGTTGAAGCTGAGGTACAATGAAATCCTAGAATCCCAGCCACATACATTTTTAAGGTTTTAAAAAGAGGACATGTCGAGGGGAAAAGAAGACGTCTGGTCACCCTAGCCATATTACAATAAACTGTGACAACAGAAAGTATTACAGAAATTGGACACCAAATTCTACTGTTACTCACAGGTCTACTGACATTTTGTAAATTGAGACAATACAAACATTTTCCTGAAGAATGTGGTGGAAGAAACCATAAAACAAAAGTGACCAGCAATTTTGACCTGACTTCTTAAACTAGAAGCTGTTCTGACAAACTGAATCCCAACCATGGCGTTGTGACGTCACAACTATGAAGTTAAACAGTAACAGGATCAGCTTTAAATCTGTTTGGTTCATTTAGCATAAATTTACCATTTTTTAAACAGAGGCTGGTCTCCAAAACAGATAAGAGAGGTGGATTGGTCACAGTTAAAGAATCTTGCCTCAAACATCTGAGATCTCTGGCTTTTTGTTGTCCCTTACCTTGCGGTTGTGGCAGAACTCATATCCATCTTGTTTGCATTCATGGGATCGAATGATGAGTTGAAGTTTGTTCTTATTTAGAAAATCCTCAGTCACATTGGGTCCCCAGTAACAGCCCCCGCCACGGACTTCATTGGGAATGCAGCCGTTCATGACCATGGGGTCACTCCACAACAAATCCAGCATCTGATAAACATGAGACGTTAAGTGGGGATTTCTTAAGTGAGGAAGTACCCATGATTTTTTACCAAGATAAAGCGTCTCACCCACCTGTTTCCACTCATTGTTGATGTTCTCATGAGTCTCGTTGGAGCCCGTGTCTGGTCCAGATGACGTGGTGATATTGAGGTTTCTGTGAGACAGGCTGTAGACTGGGTAGACTAAACACGCCTGCCTGCGTTGTAACTCCAGCTCTTGCTCCATGGTACGAGCTACAGTGGTAGAGAAGTCCTGCAGAGAGCGGCGCTGGAAGCTTTCGCGGGCGGGGAAGGACCTGTAGTAAGTTAGGGAGGCCCGTCGTTTGTTCAAAATGCTATATCTATAGCTCATCATGTCCTCCTCTGCCTCAGAGTCCATTGAACAACGAACAGAGTGACCAATCCTCTTCTTTGGAGGCCTTAGAGCTGATACGTACTGTAGAAGATGAGAAGATGCAGAATTTAAGTTTTTACAAGACTCTAAAATAAAAGCTGTCATTTATCAGCAGAAGTGACAGAAGCAGACATCTTAAAGCAAGTCAGTGATCTCAAATGATCAGTGAATGTGAGTGAAGTATTTGACATTCAACACAGCACAGCACACAGTGGACCAGAATGTGACCTCTGCATTTGACCCATCCGTGAAGGAGCAGTGTGCAGATTGTTTTTTTTTTTGCAGCACCCAGGGAGCCATGCTTGGGGACGGTACCTCAGTGGTACTGGGATCCGAACTGGTGACCTCCCAGTCACGGGGCGAATGCCCAAACCATTACGTTACCAACGGCCCCTCAAATCTGAAGCCTGAATCTTTCCAAAATCTTCACATGAACGTATTATAAATTCTCCTCTTAACGTACAGTTTATCAGTAATTTCCTCTGTAAGTAAGTGTCTGGAAAATGTCATAAAAGTCTTCAAACCTTAATCAGGTGGAATCCTTGGGGCAGTTGGTGGTGTAATGGTTGGGCACTCGCTGTGATCAAAATGCCGCCGGTTCGAATCCCAGACTGGTAAAGTTACCGCTGAGGTACTAATGAGCAAGTTACCATCCCGTACCGTGCTGCCCATGTTAGCTGTGCACTGCTCCTTCACGGATGGGTCAAATGCAGAGGTCACATTTCGTTGTGGTGCACTGTGTGCTGTGGTGTGTTCACAATGACAAATAATCACTCACTTTCACTTTCTTTCTTTTTTTTGTTGTACTCACTCTATGTCTGTCCACTCTGGCCAACAGTGCTAGGTCGGTGGTGTCAGAAATCCCTCCATGAACTACCAGCACCTTCTGATCGATCACGGTGGCCAGCGGCAACCAGCTAAAGATCTTCTGCAATAGCTTCAGAATCCGTTTTCCATGCAACTGGATGTGAAGAAGAAATTAATGGATTAAAGTGGGTAAGTTTGTATTCATTTGAATATTATGACGGCTTATTCCAAAGGCATTGCATTTCCTGGCTGCCATGCCACCCTTCTTATCATTGCACCTGATTTGGGTCATAAGCTAATTTCATGCATGAGAGGGAAAATCTTTGAAGTGTTGTGTGCCTGTTCTTCTTTAGACATTAGGTCCAGTAACTGGACCTTAACCAATCCAAACTGTGTCACTTTATTTATTTAGAGCAGAAGAGTTACAACCAGCACTGACGGAGCGTCTGAAATCTTCAGGCCATAGTGCTGTAATGACAGTGTAATCCTCTTAGTGGCTCACTGACCTGCATTTCCATGAGGGAAAAAGTACTAGGACTAATGACCAGAGTTTCTCACTGCATCACTATTTTACATCATTGTGCACTTTTTCTTTCTTTTTTTAACCTTACCTGCATAGTACCATCAGAAAAAGAAGCAAATGTTAAGTTTATTCACGTCTCACGGATTGAAAATGATCATTTGATTTGGTGTAGTTCCTCTTTTCAACACAATGAGGCGCTACTTGCTATTTTGAGAAAGGCAAGTGGAATCTAATCTGCTGTTACAAAAGGATAGGGTGCTAATAGAGGAAAGTAAACAAACTACTGTGCAAAGCCTGTGATGTGAGGGCAATGTAAATAAAGGCTTACCTTGTATTTACTCAACACCTCTTTGGTGAAACCGTACCTATTAAAAGTAACACGGACATGTTTATATGTTTACCTGGCACCAATACAGACAATAAAACAATTGATAGTAGCACAAATTTTGAGTTCACAAAGTATACTCTTAATTCATTTGAGCTGTTGATAAATGGACCATTGTTATTGACAATCATTCAAGCTAAAACCTTAGTGTCATTTGGCTATGATAAATTGCGAACATAAAGGTTAAATGAGAGTTTTTTAATATGCTCTATACCTCAGGTTTATTATGTGATCTTCATGATTTCCACGATTGAGGTGAACCTCTGAAGGGTAAACCAATAAAAAGGCAAACAGTATGAGTAGAATCTCAATGGAATCCCTCCCTCTGTCCACAAAGTCTCCATTGAAAACGTAGGGCTTCTCCATGGACGGCATCCCATTCTGCAGTTTTACAAACAATACAGTAATCAAGGCCTTAAATTACTGCATCATTTGTCTTTAACTATGATTGAATAACTACCTTAACAAAATTATTTTGTGAATATCAAGAAATATCAGTAACAGTGACCCAGCAAGAGGTTATCTAAGATCACATTTTATTTAAAGGCAGAAAAGCTTGTAAAAAATAATTATTTTATATTTATTACATTGCCAAAAGGTTTGTAATGCGTGGAATTAATGATTTAAGTATTCCTCTTTAATAGAACATACTTCTTACCTTGTAAAATATTAGTAGTAAGTCATCTAACTGTCCATGTAAATCTCCTACAAACAGAAAGAATACATTTCACAGTGAATTAGAGTCAAAACACTGAGTCAAAACAATGATCTGCAAAGCCCAGTGTGATAGGTTTTCTCACCGCATACTGTGATTTCTTTGCTATGGCAGGTAGAGATTCGATTGATATTTGGCAGAACTCTGAGCAGCTTCCATGTTTCAAGAAGTAGTTGAAGTACGTAACGGGAATGAAGCTGCTACTCAGTGAAAATCCACAAGACAGAAAGATAAAAATTCAGAAACTGCAAATGCATACAAAATCAGAAAAGAAGTGATGAGCTCTTATCTGTTAACTATTTTGAATGTATTATTTTTACATTTGGTGGAAAACAGAAAAGCTCTGTTATTCTTGTGCTAAGTAGAATGAAGGCTTCAAATGTGAAAGTGCAATCGAAGCACCTACTTGTTTGTTTCTGAAGGCCTCAACGAGATCAGCAGCTTGATCTGCGTCTAGTGGGAAGGTCAGCCGAGGGCCGGAGTAGACTTCCGGCACCTGAATGTTGGTGTAACTGAAATACCTCTCCCACTCTGGATCTCGACATACCTCATTTTCTCTGAAGATGTGGGAGATCAGGTTTCCTAAGAAGATTAATACATTGTGTCAGCCTGTAAATGGAAAATACTGCCATGGATATGTATAAAGGCAGAGGGGAACATACTTTCTGTGCTAGATGGTGTGAAATTGTCCACAAGGTAACTGAGAAAATTATACAGCTGTTTAAAGAGAGAGAAAAGCAAAAAATAATTGTTAATACTGCTATTATTTTTAGTTTAATCATAATACAATAAATCTACCGACCTAGCGGTGGACTAATACTATTTAATAAGTTTTTAGTTCTTTTACTTTGATCTGGTCTTGTTGCCCAGTGTACTCTATGGACTGGAAGATGTTCCAGGTGTATCTGCGTCTCATTTCCATACGGGCCACATATTGTCGGTACCAACGCTGGATCAGAACCGCTGCTCTGATAGCTTCATATGAAGTGGAAAAGAATACAACCACTATTGATTATTCTGTTATTTATTTGAAGGAAGTGTCAAACACATTATAAAATTGGTAAGGCACAAAAATCTGAAACTACAGCCTAGTTGTAAACCTTTCTTTTCATTTGACTTGGCTGCTGACATCATACTGACTGACTACAGTATTTGGGGTCCACTCAGAATGTTCTAAATGTAATAAACGGTGATCATAATCCTGTTCAGACTGGCTCTATGGACAAAGATGCTTAATGCTAAATAAATACAGTCTAAGAGTCTGTTTACACATATGCGGATATTTATATAAACACATATTTTATACGTTTGGGCCTTTCGTTTTCACATATCTGCAGAATCCAGTGTTTTGAACAATCTTCACTTTGGAGGTTTTTAAAAATGTGCGTTTGAGGTGGCTAAAACTCTAAACGATTTCTGTACGAAAGGTCCAAACTTATAAAAAAATATGCTTTTATAAAAAATATCCGTGCACGTGTAAACAGGCCCTAAAAGGAGACTATGCCACCACTTTTTTCCAGTAACCTTGGAACTGAAATTCTGACCTGGCACACTGTATCCTTTCTCAGCTGGGTGCTTTCTCCAAGTGTTACTAACCCCTGTAGTCCAATAGTTGCTACACTAAAACTTAATGACCCTATAATCAGATTCGGGCTCGCTCTGAGCAACCCAAAACAACTTCATGGCCAGTCAGCAAATGTCAGCCAAGCCTACAGTAGGCCATGTCCTGCTTTCTGTGTCGTAACTGTGAAAGCGGTCTGGTGGGGACAGGAAGCAGACACTGCTACAAAATTTGTAGGTCAGTCTGTTACTATACTTTTTCACATATATAACCACTAGCATTAAATGAATGGTGTGGTGGTGGGAGGGGGGGTGACAATAAAGAAGAAAAGATGTAGTCTGCTTACTTATGGCCGCTGCCGGAATATGCATGGAAAAGGGTATAAATGGTAATATAGGTAAATCTTTCATTTAGACAACAATATAGATGTGCCTCAACCTCAAAACCACTGACGTTGTAAGCATATGTTCAAAATTATAACATTTTACCTTGCATATACATTCTCTTATAGTAAATTTTTAATCTGAATGACATTAACGGCAGGGTGAGTGGTGTTAGAGACTAGGTGTATCACTACCTGAGATCCTAACAGAGATCACATTTCCATCTGTGAGAAAAAAGATGCAAATCTGTTAACACATTTAATCTCTAAATGTATTACAGTGTTGGTACTGACAAACTACAGGTCATTACAGTATAAATACGAATAAATAGAACTATGTAGTTTCTTAATGAAATTAAAATGGTCACCTTTGTCATATCTTTTATGGAATGCACTTCCTTTTGTGACCCCACAGCCCATGACTTCTTCAAAAAACATGGAGCATGAACATTAATGTTTATCAAAACCTGCATATATTTAAAGAAAATGTAATACATGAATAAATATTTAACTCAAATGCAATCCACTCAAATTAATTGCAAATATCATAGAAATACAATAGCAAAAGTCAGGGACTTCCGTGCCATAATGAGATCCTGGCAACACTTTAATCCGAGTTCATTCCTGTCCAGCACAGGACATACTGGCCTGATTGGCCTCAATCCTCCTTTTAGCTCAGACACTATCAACAAACCTGCTCTATAGAAGCTTAACACACATTGCTCTATGAATGATGATTCCAGTTCATTCTAAACAAGCTCACTTTTCAGTCTGATCGTCTAGATTACATGGCGTGATAAAGCAATACCCTTTACACATTCTAACCTAACCCGCACATTCTTATTTAGAGTCTAATCCAGAGTGATTCTAACTAATCTAAAAGTGTGCATTCACATTTGTGTTCAATTTTATTCAAAATTTGTAGATGTGTGGATTTAAATCATGAGGTTATTGTTATTGATTCAATAGAATGATGGATAGGAACCACTATAACTTACTCAATCAAGTTAAACTAACCACATTGACTCATTTAATCAGGGTAACTTAGATTAAAACTACAGTCTGTGATGAATGTCATTTTGATTTATAATTTCTACATGTCCCTGTACACATTTCCCTCAGTCATTTGTCTTAGAGTGAGTACTTTTACAGAAGGAAAATTGCTATGCGCAGTCATCTTTTTGAAAGCATTACAAGAAAAATATACCTGGTGGATGTTTCTCCTCACCAAGAAAATCCCCCAAAAGGTTTTTTATGGATTTATTTCCCAAACATGCCATCCAAATGAATGTTTTCCTCCTTGCTCCTTCTTGATGTGACTATAACAAAAACCATGACTAAAGCAAAACTGAAGCATTCAGACACACAAGTCCCACAGTCGCTGACTGCCCCATGTTCTTCATCAGTTCTCATACAATCCTTTGCTCAAAACACCTAAAAACAATGAAGATCCAGTTCTTCCAAGTGTACTGCAGGACTCCGGTTCTGTACTGTGGCCTCTGTTCGTTCCCCTGCCGTAGCAGCGCACTTAATTAAGAAAACAAGCCTGAGGGGATTAGGGTAATAGCTTGATGCGACTAGACTGTGCTTTATATAGGAAATGGCACTCCGCTAAAGGCCAGGCATTGCTTTTTCTACAGACTTGTGTCACTGGTTGCTGTAATTAGAATAATACATAACATGCTCTAGAAATAGTTTTTCAAATGAATATTTAACATCTGCAAATACACATTTCCTTGTGCATCTGTCCTGGGTATTCTGTTTTCGGAATTGCTTGGTTCACGTTTGTGTTCAAGATTTGTCACATACGTATTGGTCTAAAATTTTGCTACAAAAGTACATCCAAACCTGATCTCACACCTGAGATTGTGCAATTCATTAAAAATATTAAGCAAATAAGTTCAAGAAAGTATAAGAGAATGCAAACCTAAAGTATTATAAAGATAGCCAAGAGAATAAACATCACTGTGATGTTTCTAAAATCTTTAATGTGCATATAGTTATGTTTGTTTAAAGTCATTTCCAAAAATGATTGTGACAGCCAGAAAGTGCTGAAAATGACAAAATGTGAACAACAGGTCAGTTGTGGAATAGGTTGAGAAACACTTAACAAATAATGATGTAATTCCATCCATTCCGGTTTTCTTTCCCCAGTTACTCAAGCTGCAGTAAAGACCTGAAGACATGGTCTGTCGAAGGCTATGCTGAGTGAGCCATAAATAGTATATTAAATATATTTAACACATTAAAAATGGTGAATGTCTTTAGAAAATATTCAGTTATAAACTATAAATAAGAACAAATTAAAGCAAGCATTTTTGACAAAAACACTTAGTAAAAGAGTGCATTTTCAATATAAGATTATGATTTTAAACTATTAACTTTTATTACGATCTAGATTATAGATATTTGTACATCATAAACCAAAGTACATGAAAAGATTATTTTATTTATCTTGTGGTTAGTCATTTAAAAGCACTGTACACATAAAAATACAGCATTTTAAAAATAAGGCACTGTCTTTTGCCCTGTGCATAAAATGCAAATACATGTTGCAAAGTTGACCTAAAACATTAGAGATACACCAAAGAAAACGGACGTTATTAGTAGATAAACAGCAGCATAATGTTTTGCATTACAATATCCACTACTTCATACTGTCTTATAATTAGTTTCATTATATCATTGTAACTTTACTCTATTTAGTAGATTTTACTTGTAGTAGATTAAGTAAGTTTTCCCGGCTGATGCCTTTATCCCATACTCCTAATGGGCTTGTCACATGTCTGTAAAGATAGAAAATGGTTTAAAGTGAGTATCTGTGGAATATTACTTTGAAATCAAAACTAGGATGAAGGTCCTGCCAAAAATAAAGCCAATGTTTCTCTACATCAAACAGGCAGTCATAAGACCCAAGGGAGAAACTGTGGTCACCATCATCAGTCATGCAACTTTCATAAGTCTTCAAATGCTTCACCACAGTTACATTAGTCACTCCATGACTACCAAAGCCATGAAAACAGCTATAAAAAGACTGTTAGAACACATAAAATAACAACTATTTGAAAGAAAATAAAATGAGGTTACATATTTCAGTTTAAAAGTTTCCACAATATCGCAGGTGAAACACATCCAGGATGTTAGTTAAGAATGAAGGGAACACTTTCTTATTAAATGTTTTATGCTCTTACATCCACATAAAGTCTACCAACACTCCCAAAACTTGAAATCAGCTTGAAACACAGATATTTGTACCTTATGCTTTTATTATGAGGCAAGCCCACTTGTAATCAGCTGTGAATGTTCTCACCTGTCTGACCACGGTCCTGTATTTTGTTGGGGCAGCTGCACTCATTACTGTAGTATAGACTGTAATGCTGGACGCAACAGAACACTCAAGTTAGAAAATTTCACTTTAAAGTCACTTTCAGAATTGAATAGCCTAAATGTATTAAATGTCTCATAGAGGAAGTGAGGTAAATCTGGCATGAATAAAAATGTCATGATAGCTTATTCAGAAGGGAACTGAAAGTCCAGCTGCATGTTCCTACATATGAATACAAGAACTTATGACTGACAGTCACTCGTCACATTCTACAAATATAAATGTAAGTATAATCCTCACCTGTTGCATACTGGATTTTCAGATAAAACCTGCAATGAGAAAGTAACTGTTCAGTCCCAAGCTAAAATCAACAAGCAGTTATGCACCTGTTTGTTTGCTAATGGTGATGGAGATTAAATGGGGTTATAATAAAAGGAACATGGCAAGATTTGCAGCCTGAGTGGATTCAGTGTCCTCTGATCTCTTTTGCTTTGGGTGGACTAGTGGGACTAAACAGAGTTTCAATCCTAGCGCCTTGCTGGCTCTTCCACCAGCATCTGCACAAAGGAACCTTTGTGTGCACTGGATTCCACAAGGATAAAAAGGCCTCTTTAGACTGACTTACACTGACTTGTTATTCCAAAGGCACGTTTCATGCAGAAAACATTACACTATTTGCTAGTATGAGACTACTTGTCTTAAAAAGGCAGTACTATATTGAATGAGGCAAAGGGAAAACAGAAAAGGATGGATTAGGCAATTTACCTGATAAAGAGAATCCATGTTAATGTTATTTTGACCAGTAGCATTCAGCGCTTTCATAGCTGCCTCTCTATACAAGCCAAAAAAGTGAAACATTTTAACAATGCAAAAAGTGCAATTATTCAGTTAATGTTACAAATAATATCTGTTGTTAATAATGCTGATGAAATCAGTAAATCACATACCTTCTGTTGTCTCTTTTGGGTGCTGGAAGCCAGTGGTCATAGTTTGTCTCAACCCTGTACCAGCTACACGACAACACAGCAGATAAAGATGTAAGATGTATTAATCCATTTTGTCATCCTTAGTCCAACAATGTGGTAAATTCAAACTACAAATATTCTACAATGTAGCCACAACAACAACTTTCAAACAAGCTGAAATGCTGAGGATTCCTTACAAGTAACGCATTAAATAATGTTGGCAATAATGTAATAATTTGATTAAACTTTGCATGTTATAGGAACCCACAGGTTTTCTGTTTGACACTAAAGCCTATATGTGGGACAAAGAATATTTTTTAACCCATGTCAACAATTATCGGTACTTTTTCACCATTTAAGACAGAATTTTTGTGTGATATAAGACTGAGAGGGGGAGCAAAAAAGCCAAACGTTTTAACATATGCATTAGAGCATATACATAAGTAAGTGAATAACCGAGTGATTGTCATTGTGAACACAGTGCACCACAACAAAATGTGACCTCTGCATTTAACTCATCCATGCATGATCAGTGAGTAGCTTTTGGCAGTGCCGAGGAGCCGTGCTTCGGGACGGAACCTTCATGAGTAGCTCAGTGGCACCCTCCGATCACAGAGCCAACTCCCTAACCGTTAAACTACAAATTAGACCCATAGCACCATTAGAGCATGGATGTAGCTGCTGCTGTATCTGTGCAACAAGGTGAAAAAGGAAAGCTCATTCACGATCGACAAACGTGTTTTCAGGAGTGATGCAGTTGAAAGTATAATTTGTCAAAACCATAATGAAGACCAATCATTGCTTACTCTCCATACTGTGGATCCAAGGGCCAAATATCTGCTGGTCCCCTCCTGTTTCTGGTGATGACTACACCCTCTCTGGGATGGACACCACCTACGATGTAGTACACGTCTGTAATAAGAGGCACTTTGGACAGCCTCATCACTGCGTCCATGAAGTCTGTCCCCTCCTCAAGAGTCTCAATACACATACACACAGAAAGAAGCTTTACTGATGTGTTTTATGTAATGACCCAAGAATCAGTATTTAATCAAATCTGTGGCAAAAATCTTTTTCACATAAGTACACTGTATAATGAATTGATTTCATGTTTTTAATTCAAAGATTCTTCTCATTTTGAAATTTAAAACAATAACATTTGGGATATATTTATATATTTTGCCTGCCTCTTTAATGGTAAAATTCATTGTTTAACAAATAAGTTAAACAATTTAAACATTTATTTTTAAGTAATTACATGAAATAAATCCTTCAATTCAAGATTTCATTATTATTCAATAGTCCGTATAGATTTAAAAATATGGCTTTAAACAATACAGATTTATTCTGTATTAATTTTCATTTTTTGTGATTGTTAGTGGTGTTAATAGCTTTGCTAATGATATGTTGTTTACCTCTCTCACTAGCCAACTAACAGGAGAACTCTTTAGCAGGAATGCTGAAATGACATTTTCCCACCAGTGACCCTTATCTGGAGGACAAAACTCAAAGGTTAATAGCATGCATAAAAAAGTGAAAGAGGTCACTTGTGGAGGAACACCTACCTCGCTGGTCCCCCGACACAGTGAACTTGTTTGCACTTTGCCCGGTCCAAAGTCCCACGTAGCCAGCAAAAGACGTGCCCCTGTAGGCCACCTAGAAATGTCAAGCCAGTGCACTGAGCTTTGGTTCATTTCCCTTTTCTTCTTGTTAGATAATATCAGAGAAATCCTGAACCTCTAACTGGTCGATGATAGCACCAGAGCCCTTTTGACCACTGCTATGCAAATGAATGGCGAATTTAACAAAAAGATCAATGTCTTACCGACTTCCCCTAAATAAAATGTTCTCTACTCATACTTAATGCATAGAATTTGTCCCCCAAAACAGTCCTCCAAACTCCTTCTTGTCCCTTAATGCATTCTCTCTAGGCAGAAGGTTTATTCCTTTTCATAGATCCAGCATCCAATCCAGCATCCAGCATACAATGCCAGGCAAAAACTTAAATTCATCTTGTAATTTGGAACTACAAATCTAATGAACTGTCATTTCCTACCTGTCCATTTTTGATGAAAAGGATATCTATTGTAAGATTTCTGAGCACATCATGGGGGTAATCCAAGTTTCGACCGTGATAAATATTTCCCTTAGTGTCCTGAGCCACAATGCTGGTACAAAACCTTAATATACAAGAGAAGAAGTGGCATAAATAAAGAGATGCACATTAGTCCAGATTATGTCACATTCTACTCTTGTGTATGGTCATGATCTTTATTAAACAAATTAAATAACACTATAGTGGGCAGTACTTACGCTGATACTTCATAGGCAAAGTTAAGAAGAATAACATCAGAAATGTCAGACTGGTAAAAAGAGGCCATGCCCCTGATCTCGGCTGCATAGGGCTGTGGTACATATTTCTCCAGAGCTCTTACTACAGGGGTGATCGCATAGTGAACCCACTTTGGAACAGTAGAGCTGTAAGCAAACAAAAATAAAGCCACAATATAACACAAAATAAAGCACTAACAAATAAAGATGTAGAGGTTTAACTTGTATGTGCAATCTAGAACGTAGACCTGTTTAATTCAAATTTAAGTGTGAGTAAAAATACATTTCTTTGTGTGGTATAAAATAATTAGTTATGGTTGAGTTCCTCAGATACAAATATTTGGATGAAAAAAATTTTACTGTAAAGAACTTCACTGAACATAATATGTCCAATACTAGTAAATAACACCATCTTAGAACCACATACTGTAGCAGATAACAACTGTAAAGTTGGAATTACCCGTATAAAAAAGCCAAACCACCCTGCAGGAAAAAAACAGTCTAACAGAATAAGTTAGTCCATAAACAGGTCTCATTTTACTTGCGACATATATTGCCATTCTGTTTGGCTGTTGTGCTTGTCAAAACCTCTCAAGGTGACGGTTTAGACCAGCAAAAGCCCATTATAAAGCAGCTGAAAACCTAAGCTGCATTTATCAGCGCAGAACAGAGAAATAAAACAATGAATCACAAACCACATCTTCCACCGGTGAGTTGCAACTAATTTGGAAATAACCCACTTACTCGATCACGTCTTCCGCTGCCTTCTTTAAAAACTCTATATCAAATAGCTTTATAAGCGGCTTCCATCGCTGTTCTGCAGGTTCGTCCAGGCTGATGTTTACCACTGGCGGGGAAAAATCGGCGCCGCAGATGGTCACCCCGAAAAGCCCCAAAATAAACAGTAAATTCATGGTTTAAATCTCTTGATGGCGATCTTGTAACATACTGCGGGTTTATGCGAAACACCGGCAACCTGCATCTGTAATCTGCACCGAAACAACTTCCGTATTGACGCAACAACAACGGAACGAGTTTCCACATTTCGCCATTATTCCCAGCCGCAAGATGGATTGTAGGCGGTGTTTACAGAGATGACAGTGGTCATTAGGCGGTGTTAACAGAGATGACAGTGGCCTGAGGGGGGCATGGGTCAATCTGGACAAAATGCAAAGTTTAGAGAGTATATGCAAATATCTGTCACAGTGACTAAACAGTAATTATCATCACAGACCCAATAAAAGCACACAGACAGATTCGGTTTCAGTTCATGTTCCTAAAGTTGAGCTGGGTACATTGCATTTAAAAGTGGATCTTTAAAAACTGAGTCACACCTAAATGGTCACTACATGACATTTTGAAGTCAGTATTGTCTACAGAACAGACGTCCTTTTAAACTCACTTGATGTTAACTGTAGTAATTCAAGCTACCTACTTCCATGAAAAAACGGATATGCAAATGAACAGCGAACATTAATATGGTTAAACGCAGTTTTACTTTAGTTTCACAAGGAAATACTGCTTGGTGTTTGCATATCTTTACAAAAGATGTTCAGTATTTTTATTTGCATTTACACTTATGGCCTTTAGCAGACACGCTTAAGAACTGCCTCATTAATACGAAAATATTTCATGCTGAGACATGTTCAAAGCTATTGTTAGTCCAACTGAGATATTAATACCAATGTGCTGCTGCTGAGTAACACCATTACAGTTTTTCTTGATTTCTTTGACCTGCTTAAAGAAACTGAGATCCACTTCATCATCCTCACCATCTTAGCAGACATCTCTTGCACGTGTTAACACTTTTAATTGGATTCACACATTTTTCACACCCCTTTGCAAAACAGTTAACACATGTGATTCAAGCAGCCCTAACTGCCTAGATTAGAATGAATTCACCAAAGCACCTGTTTGACACTCCTTCAATCAGCAGTCAGTTTGTACACCTATAGAAGGTGCCACCTCTGCGTTGCTCTGTATGGATATAGAATGTCATGTGGACGAGATCACGTGGCCCTGTCGTTGTGAGGGAATAGACTGAATATCTGTAGTGGCTATTTAAACACATTTGTTTTATTCCAATAGGTTTCCAAATATTTCTGATTCTAGATCCAATTCTTTACAAGATGGTGAATTTTACCTATATGTAAAAAGTCATCAAATGGCACAGGCATCTAGGCAAGCACAATTACAAGCAAAGCTGCACTGTTTCACATTGCTGTATTTTATATTTTGTTGTCAATTGTGTAATGATTCATAGGAAGAGTATACATTTGGCTGCAAGTTGTGTTGTTTGAAGCAAAATTAGCCTATGTTTTAAATGTTTAGGCACGGTTAGAGCCTTTTGCAAACAAAATGTGTAATTTTGACCAGAGTGCAACTGTTTAGGCCTGATTTCAAAGCGATTGAGAAAAACTTTGTAAATTTGTGTGCGGAAATGGCGCCATCTACTGACCACAAGGAGCAGAAGCTGGCGGTTATACAATAATAAAATCAGCAGAAATGGACTTTACGGGAAAAAACAACAGCCATCAGTTTGGACGTGGTTTCTTGCATTTCTATTTCAGCACTTTTTAAAACTATAGGTCATATAGTATACTCTTCATAAGAGAGAAACTTTGCCTTTAACAAAGTCAGTCTTTCGCGCTTTTGGTTTCTCTGCGCCTGCGTGGCGGCGGTAGCGATGACAACAGCCACGCCCCTTTACGCAGAGGTTTTCATAACTTCAGCTTACAGACGTCAAACCATAGACACACACTGATCTTCTCACACTCGACGTTACTGACTTTTGGTGTTTCGTTAGGTGTGAGGCTACAATTTCGCTACACGCTATTGTAAGTCTTCTATAAAAATACGCATAACACTTCTGCTTTTGCACAGCTGCAAGTGAAGACGTTAATTTCATTATACATAAAAGATTATGCACTGCTTGCAATCTAAATTAAAACTAACCTTTAGGTTGTTAATTTATGGCAAGTATTGGTTACATTTGTGATATACCTGTAGTTAAACCTCCTGTTATTTGGTGTCAAGTTGTGTACGAAGTTAAAGAGTTTATTGAGTTATGAACACCAATGTATTTTATGTAGCTACTTCCGCGCTTTTGCTCTTCATCTAGTGGTGTTGGGTTTGACTCAATTTCGATTCCGATGTCTTTAATTTAGATGCTGTTTTTGGTTAAGAAATTGAATGCCTACAAGAAAGAATTCATTGGGATATTTTTGGTGTGATTGGGGATGGAGATGTATCTCTGTTGTGCTGGTAGTTTGTCAGAAAAGTTGATTACCCAGTTGATTATGGGTACAACCTCGAATGTCGATCCCAAAAGAAATGCAAATAAAATGTCTAAAACAATTAGCATATTTATTGACAATGGTCTTTTCAGTTTCCAATAAATGAATGATTTCACATGCTAATAGCGAGACCAATTATATTATGACAAATTTCAGTCTACCAATGGTTCAGGAACACTTCATTTTTTACATTTATTATTTGATTTGAACAAAGACACTGAACAAATACGCTCTCTCCACAGTTAAATCAGTGCCTCTGAGCTGGTCTGGCTTTTGGGCCTTTATTTACCTTTGGTCAATTTTAGATCAAATCAAGATTATTTCTTCCACATAACCTAACCACTAAGGATTCTGTGTCATTCTTGGTGCCGGTCCCAAGCCCGGGTAAATGGGAAGGTTGTGGTGTAAACCTTTTGCCAGTTGAAAATGCGGGCAAGGCAGTTGATCATCTGAGGCGACCCCGTAATAGGAGAAGCCGAAAGAAGAAGATTATTTCTTCCACATAAGACATTCAATATATTATCCCATCCACATTTTGTTCTTACTATACAGTAGCATACCATAAGTCTATCAAAGTGAAAGTTGACCCCAAACTTTGTGATCCATTCACAACGATTCAGCAACTATCTCCAGTTGAGAAACAGTGGTGTAGCTCAAAGTATTTTATCTGTCTTTAATTAATTGGAGAATGAATAGTTCATAGTGAGTTTATTTTCTTATGTAACTTGGAAAGCTACTAAATCAGTTGTGGAACTGACTCACAGCTCTGTCTTTATCATCACAGTTCTTTTTGTAAGGAAAGCATGTGACATAGGAAGATATTTGTGCATTTTCCTATGCAGTTCACTTTAGATGCAAGGCTTGAGCATGAATATTTTGAAATTGAAAGCCTAGTCCAGAGTGTAGGGCAGTAAAAGTTACATATGATCACATCTGTTCTTAATTTAACTCATGTTTTGTGCTATTAAAGTTGCACTATATATTATTGTTTCAATAATAACCAATTTTTTTGCAAAACTGGTTAGGTTACAAAAGGAAAACTGCTCCATTCTTGTTTCCCATGACTGATCTACAAGAGAAGTCTGATATAACAATTCATACAATTCATCGCCTGGACACACCTAGTGTAATAAATATGTGCATCTTAAAAATGACTTAGGAACTAAAGTCACAAGACCTGTTTTTATTCTTGACCAGAAGTTTAGCTTTAAAGTTAATGAAAGTATGGTTCACACTCAAAACAATTCTTAAACAAAAATAATTTTAGGTTTAAAAAGAAAGGATTTTTATTTTCTATGTTAGGGGTTTTCAACTTGCTCTGTCCCAGGGACCACCTTTATGAAAATGCAGTAGTCTGCGGCCTGCTGTGTACCTCTGTGTGTGTGTGTGTGTGTGCGCGCCGGAGTCTATTTTGTAAGAATTGTGTACTATTTGCAGGAGTAACCCTGTGGAACTTCACTCAACATGAGGATTGCAGTTCTTGGGGCCACAGGTCAGACGGGACAGCAGCTGGTTAGTCAGGCCCTACAGCAGGGACACATTGTCACGGCCATAGTGAGGAATCCTGGGAAGATGACCATAACTCATGACAATCTTAAGGTTAGCCTGTATGTGTATATTTATGACCCTATTCACACTTGGCATGATTGATTAGAATTGGACAGCTCTAAACATGTCTAACTAGAATTAAAGTGCACAAGTTTCTCGAGAGACCATTTGTGATAGGATCTCACTAGCCTGTACTATATGCAAAAAAAGTACATTATTTCCTTTTGCAAAGACGAATTGCTTTGTTGATTTTAAACACCAGGAGGCAGCAATACACTTTCCTGACTACTGTCAACTGGGTCTATTTCATGACTTATTTTGAATACCTATTTCCACTTATATCTCTTCAGTAGAAGGACACAATCCTGCTCACATTGCTAAAAGAAAACAATCAAATACACCCAAAACCATCACCAGATGTTGACTGAATATTCAGATCTCAATGCATCTTTCTTTCATTCGTGTTTATACATAGAGTAAGGATCATCCAAGACACATGTTAATGCAAGGTGTAAAAAGGCCTTTATCAGGGTGTAATCTATAACTTTGTACAAAAACGGTGCACCATGACTTTATGGTTGGCTCTACTGCATGAATCTAAAAATGCAATTTCAAAAGAATAATAAAGCTGTTATGTAATGTATCAAAAGTTGAAAACCACATCAAAGTTTGCAACAGCTTTGAGAAAATGCGTACAACTCCGCTGACCTTTTCAACATGTAAGCGTGCGTTGTATCACATGATAGGTGGTTGAGGGGAATATTTTTTCCGAAGACAGCCTGAAAACACACTTCAAGGACCAGGATGCTGTTATGTCATGCCTTGGGTTTCCGCCATCTCTTTTTTATGGAGTCACCGGCTACACACAGTCTATGACACCAACCTTGAGTGCCATGCGAGAGGTCAAAGTGAATCGAATCATCACCATGACATCCTGGTCCGTAAGTGCCCTAGTAAAACAGCGTTCTTAAAAGATTAACAGTATAACATACGTACTGAAAGTTGTGCTATCCTGAGTGTATTGACTTTACTGTAAGTATATCATTTGTTGTGGCTCCTTAATAGAACAGTGTCTGATTTCTACTTTATTTTACAGCTAATTCGGGCGCCAAATCTTCCTTCCTTATCCGCTACATGCTGTTGCCATTGATTCGAAGTGTCCTGAGCAACATGTATGAGATGGAGCAGCATCTAGAGAAGACTCAAGACATTGACTGGACTGTAGTTAGGCCACCTGGTCTCAAGAACATTCCTGTAACAGGTGCAGAATAGAAAATTATTACTTTCCAGGTTGCTTGTTTAAACAAAAAGTATTGGTCTATTTAGAAAATATAATCACTTTATCACAGACTTACAGTATGCCTTAATTCTGGTTTTCTTTACAGAGAGCGAGTTTCTGACCCATGAAGGTTATTTTGTACCTGATGAGAACGGTTATCCCATTGGAACGACTGTATCAAGAGCAGATGTTGCACGCTTTATGCTCTCTGTACTCAGCAACAACTCTTGGGTTAAGAAGGCGGTTGCCATAATCACCACATAAACTCATGACTGGTGTGAGTTGCATCACAGAGAAAGAGATTATTATGCTTTTGCCATGTTGCCTTAATATTTTTGCTTTAAGAAGTGTCTTTTATTCAGTTTAATTCACTGCTAGTTTTGTTTTTATTGCTTATCCAAAATAAATGAGATGCCGAAATGCATCAAAAAGTTTGTCAAAGAAATGCAGGAGAAACAAAGGAAAATGTATATATACAGTACATACACAATGTAGGGGGTATTTTAAGGCTATGATTAGGAAAGTCTGATCAAGGAGGCAATTTTTTGTGTTGAATGTCCTGCCTTGCTATGGAGAATAACAACACTAATCTGGAATGGTTTTGTTTTAAAGGAACAGATTTTATTTTACAGCTACACCAAATACACTAATGACACTGTCTGCAAATATTTACTGGTATATTGTATTTTACTGGTATATTGTATTTCTTATGTAATGATGGCTTTATGTTCAAGTTTTTGATATGGTTACTGCTCTACTATCTTCACTAAAAGTTGCAGCGTCTCTGTCTAATCAGTAGTTCCCCTGGCCGACCACTAGCGGCCCCCCCTCTCGTCATGTCCTATCTTCTCTTGTCTTTGTCTATGATTCTGTCTTGCATCTGTTATTCTGTGTTAGTGTGTGTTCTTGGTTTCTTGCTCAGGTGACTTGTTTTGACAATAAAAGAGGTCATTCTCGCACTTGCATATTGTCTTGTTCCCATTATAACATTACATCCATAACTGAAGATGTTAATAGTACTTTTATACCATTTAATGTTTTTGCATTTTTTTAATGCTATTTGAAAGTGACTGATTATTTGTCATTGTGAACACAGCACAGCACACAGTGCACCACAACGAAATGTGACCTCTGCATTTGACCCATTCCGTGAAGGAGCAGTGGGCAGCTAACGTACCTCAGTGGTAACTTGACTCGTCTTGGATTCGAACCGTTGACCTTCTGATCACGGGGCGAGCGCCACCAACTGCCCCTATTTAATGACTTAATAGGTTGCTTTAATCTGAGTTACAAGTCAGTTTAATATCTTTTTTAAGTGTACATCAATGTTGTCAGGTTCATCAGTGATCTGATCAGGATTTGACGGGAAAGGCAGCCGATAAACAATCTTTCAGCGGCCGGGTTAAGCCTGGAATATACTTGCTGTTAACTACGTACGTATGTACGTACGTACAGGCGCGATCCGTGTCCTGCGTTGTTTGCGTTGGTTTTTGTGCACGTACTCAAAAATGAATGGGACGTATACGGAGATGCAATACCTGTGTAATTTATAGGGGGCAGTGTTGCGAGATCTGTACTCAAAAGTCAAGAAAAGAATTCCCCATTTTGCTGACGAGATCTATCGTCTCCGCGATTTTCATTTAATTATCTGGTGCTGTCTCAGTATGATGAAGATTAATGTTTTTGAGTGAAGACGTTTTTTTGGACTAACAGATGATGATTTTAAGATACAGGTATTCAGACACTGACTCCTGGTGGTAAGGAGTACACACTACAGATTACGACGCACAGTACGGACGCAAGTATATCAGCACAAACATTAACAACGCAACAGTATACGGCTACACACACATAGCTCATACGGCGGCTGTCGGACTGCGTCACAATTTGGACAGTGATCTGGTTAGGATTTGAACCGATTGCCTAACTTTCACAGTTCACCAGTGATCTGGTTATGATTTAGCAAACTGCTACTCGTTAGCCATTAACCTGTGTAGCGTGGTGGTTAACCCAAATGTGGGTGAGAACGCAAGTAAGTAGGATTGCCATGCGAGTTGATTTAAGAACTCTCTTACTCTAAGAGCTAGGATTTCCACAATAAATCTGCATTCTAAAGACACACACTCTAATCAAAGAGATAACCCAATAACTGAGAGTACTCACAGTATAAGCCGACAGGGTCGGAAGATGGGCCGGGTGACTCAAATGGCAGAGCGATGCGTCGCGAGAAAATGACTCCTTAAATACCCTTTGAACCGGCCGCGGGAGTGAGTGCGCATGACAAATGTAAACTTACCTCAAAGACTGTGCCATATACACACAATGATACATCACTGTCTTCATGTTTATTGTTTGAGCATCATACAAAATACCTCAACTCTTGTGCTTATGCACAGATTTCCTATCGCCTGCACAATCACACTTTGACCCTTTGCTGCAAATTACCTAATCTGTTGTCTCAGATGTGCTGTAGATAGGAAAACCTGAATGTTTGCATAACATTGGACTGCGAGGACCAGGGTTGGAAAAATGTTCACGATTAAATGAGAATAGAAAGTGTAGAGAGCTTAATACATCATAGCGTAGATGTGCGTTTCCATCCATTTCTTTTGCCCAGTCTCTTTGTTTTGCTGTCTTAACAACAGCAGTTACGTGTCTCTTACTTAAGTGCAATTGCACTTTTCACCCATTTATTTACTTCTTTAAAGGCCGCGGCCTTGTTCGTTTATGCAATCTCAGTTTTCTCATGCAGTGTTCGGATACCAGCCGGTGGAGTTCTCATAGGGTGGTGAAGTTACATTGACCCATGCAGGGAACTCATTTAGTTGAAACATCACAACGCCCCAAGTGTGAATAGCCAGGTTGATACAGAGGATCCCCAGCAGGTTTAAAACAAGTCCAGGCTTAACCTGTAAAGGCATAAACCAGTTGTTCTTGTTACCAAATACACGGGGGTGAAAGGGCAAAACTGAAAAACAAAGGTCTGATAAAGATAAAGACATTGAGGCCTCACCATGTCCATAATCTTGAGGTTGGCATAGGAGAATGTGATGGCATTGCAGGCAGTGGCTATGGGGAGCATAAAGGCAAATGAGGCAGCAAGAGTGGTGGGGAGCATGATGTAGAGAGGGTGCAGCTCAATATCAATGGCCTGATAATGGAACAGAAGCAGAAAAGACAAAACATTATCCACTCACACTACTTAGAATATTTACATATGGTGTAATTAAAATTACTTAAACTGTCTCAGAAATGTGCCTGTGTCTTGAAAGGGTTAAGAAAACCTACGCTGAATGTACACATTTTTGTGTAATAAGAGACTGTAAATGGTGAATTGCCATCTCAGAGCTACCATCTACCACATTTACAACTGGTCAATTATTCAACACAGAATACCTGGTCATCTGTTTTTTTTATACTTCTGGCAAGCTTCATAGCAAAGATAAGCAAATCGCTTTTGGTGTGGTGCTGGAGAAGTTGGGAACATTTCTCAGGCCAAAAAAACAGATAAATGAAAGACTAACACAAATGGTCTATGTCTCCGGAGCCAGCTATTTTTTCCATTTATATTTTTTACTGTGTATGTTTGACTTACCATGTAGGCCAGAGTGGGCAGAAAAACACTGATGATTACTGTACTGTTGCATAATTCAGTTAGCAGTGTTACCACCAGACACAACAGAAATGAGAGGGCCAATGGAGGGATATTTCTCAGAGGATCCAGGCTTTGTCCTAGCCATTGGGAGAACCCAGAAACCTAGACATGCACAAGCACAAACAAATATTAGAATAAATTGAATTCTTTCTTGCTTTACACATCCACTTCATTTAAATACAACTGCTCATTAATAGTCTTAAAACTGTGATGCAACATGAGTATGTAGGGAGAATGATAGAAGTCAAAGCCACCCTACACTGCAGTTGAAGTGTGTGTTTGTGTAATGTGTGTAGTTGATCTATATACCTCACTGCCCTTGGCCATTGCAAAGGCGCCTCCTAACATCAGCATAATGCTCCAGGGCAGTTTCTTTTGCACCAGTGTCCAGTGGAGCAGGGTTTGGGGAGCTTGTCTATTTCTCCTGCCTGTAAACGAAAGAACATTGACCTATGTAGGACAGCCATTAATGCTGAAATCTTAATTATTGGATGCTGGTTACTTTCTCCTCACATCTCAGAGGACATACTGTATGGTATATTGGAAATGTAATGCATAATAGATTACTTGTTACTGCTATTTCAAAAGTAATTTGTTACATCACAATATTACTGTCTCTGAATTGTAATGCGTTACATGACTCCTGCATTACTTTTGAATTACTTTCAGCGAAATTAATTGCGGATGTAGGACCTAAATCTAAAATGCTAAAATGTAGTTCACTGCAGCTCATTATACTGTACATACAGTGGAGGGTGATGTGGTGTTGCATGTACTGTAGGCATACAGTCTATAAGAAATTACTTTTACTTGCTTATTTTTTTCTTGTGCCATGGGTCTTGCTGTTATTGTTTTTAAATAAAAACAAAACAACACAAATTTTCATGTTAAAACTGTGTTGTAACACGCCTTACTGAAATATGTAACAAGTATAATATTACGGAAATTGTATTAGGAATGCCCTACATTACTGTGTTACAGCCAAAAGTAGCAGATTACTGTAATTTTGTTACTTTTGTAAGGCATTACTCACAACACTGTCGTACATATTCCAATTCTTACAAAATACAAACATCTTATCGGTTGTTTCTAGATCTTCTACAATCTCAGTCTGTGTCTGCTCCATGTCTGTAATACATATATATTGAAACTTTTTTCACCAGGCATTTGAATAATTTATAACATTATGTAATTACTCTTCTGTCCTGTCATGGTTTATTCTATTTACTTATTGAAACTAATACCAACATTGTTATTAATGTTTACTACTAGTTGGCCTATTTTATTTTCCATATGCATGTTTAATCTAGATGATTTTACTGTACAGCTCTTTGGTTGACGCTTTAAACCAGAGTATAATAAATATGAATTGACTTGACTTTAAGGCATACATTGTTCTATAACTAATAAAGTTTTACAGTCACATGGCAATTCAGAACATTGTTAGCTGACTACATAGGACTAAAAATGTATGACATGATTCAGCATCTACTGCCATATTTATGCATTTGAACTTTGTATTATACAGTAAAGCAGTTAGGAATAGTTACAGGACATGTCAGCTCTTGCCAAGAAATATGATAAATCATGAATATTGATTATTCTAGCAATATTAACTGTGATAGTCAACCGTTTCAAATGGTTCTTACCATTTATGTCAAGGGATCCACCATGAAAACATGAGCATCTAGGAATTTTTGAGGGAACGATGAAAAACAATATAGAGACAAAAATGGAGACTGTGCCATCTGTTACAAACCTGAAACAGCAAGATGTATGGATCACAAACCATTTATGTGTGGCATTGTCACATCTGGACACTGCTTATACAATCAGCAACTCGTTAGCACAAGTCTAACACTGCAGCAGAAAATGTGTATTCTGAGGTAACAATAATACAAGAAAAAATTGTAAGGGGTGAGAAGAGATGGGTTATATACTTATCACACACTTTCTTTCCTGGTTGAAGAGCAGTGGGGCCCAGCCGGGCATGAAGCCAGGGTCTCGTGTGAACCACAGCAGCACGAGCAACAGGAAGAGCACAAGGACGCTGCTCTCTGCAAAGCTCATTCTGCCCAGATTCAGGTACTCACTCTTTATCTGCAGGTAGGCCTCTCGTTCACTTCTGCTGGTTTTCCGGCAGCCGAAATTTTGTTTTACACTGCACAGAGGCACAAAAAGCAAATTACATTTGTACACTGCCAGTTAAATATTACAATACACTCATTCTTGAGTGTAATGATATCACAACTTTGCGATAAGCCTAATTGTGAATGTAAATCTAATTGTTAGAGGTACAAAGTACAAGAATAATTATAATTTATATTTTTGGCAATAATTTGCTTCTTGTGCATATATGAAAGTGAGTTAAATATTTGTCATTGTGAAAACACCACAGAACACAGTGCACCACAACATAATGTGACTCCTGCATTTGACCCATCCAAGAAGGAGCAGTGGGCAGCTAACAAGGGCAATGCCTAGGGGGAGGAGTGCTTGGAAATGGTACCTTCTTCATAAGTAACTCAGTGGTGCCTTTACTGATCCTGGGATTCGAACCAGCAACCTTCATATCACGGAGCGAATGCACTAACCGTTACGCTACCAACTGCCCCAATATATTGCATATATTTACCAAAAAAATGGATTTCCAGAATTTTGACAATCCTTTGATTCATCTAAGAGTCTCCACATTTTACTGGTACTGTATTTACTGTTAGACCAACTATCTAAAAATACACTTATTACACTTGTTTGTTAAGGGACAGACACATTATGTAGTTAAATAACATTGACATGGGTTTATTACCACTACCAGTGGTTACCACAAGACTTAAGCAAAATGTGAATTTAATTGGCTGAAATGACATCCACATATCAAAGCTGTATCAGTGAAAAGAGAAGTGGACACAGTATATTGATTGATTCTGGAGACATTTTTACCGCATTTAGAATTAACTGGGCGCAAAAATATTAGCAGAAATGCAGAATAGACATCTAGTCAAGAATACAGTGTTTGAACTTACTTGAACCCTAAATAAATGAACTGTAACCATATCCAGGAGACAAGAAGCATAACCACCATGTTTGGGAGGGCGAAAACAATCCAGCTGCTATAGGAGATCACCTCCCCATTCTCAGGAAAGAGTCTAAAATCAAATACACAGAGCATGATGGTATGCTGAAGCAAATAGATTTATAGACAGACCACGTAACACATTGTTAGTGCAGTATATTACTTGTCTATCTGGCCTTTAAGGATGAGGTTGGAGACGGAGCCAGTGAGTGTGGCTGTTCCTCCGATGGTGGCAGCGTAGCACACACTCAGGCTCATTCCTTTCTTAAGATTTGCATACTTCTGTTTGAGTTTAAGCCTCCTCTGCTCACCTCTTTGGAGGTCTCCAGGGCTCAGCTCATCCTCTACTAGAAAAAATCCAGTGGAATGTTAGCTAAATCACCACAAAATTCCAAAAGGAATCTCTCGTAGTCTCTAGTCGTCTCTAGAAACTACCACAAATGTTTCCCAAAAGATGACAATGGTCTATCTAAATATTAACAGTGTTTTGAATCATTATGGTATTATGACTGATTTTATTATCATATATATTATCCAAACTAATATAGAATTAAATGTATGCTACTCACAAAGATTATGTGACTAACATTGGATGAAAACTAGTATAAACTATTACTAGTCATGAAAATAGATCCTCGTCTCATTGTTAATCTCACTTGTGTGTGGTTTTATTGTTGTATCTACATACCATTGTTTCTGTTGCCATGATGAGTAGCTGTGATGTGTGAAACTTGTTCAGTTTGCCTCTGTTGGGCATCAAGCTCCATGGCTTTGTCTTCGTTCTTATGCAGTTGCTCGAGCACAGAATGGACAATTGGCAGCATCATAGCAGTGCAGGCCATGTTTGTGATCCACATGGAGAGAAAGGCTGTTATACTCATGAATCCCACCATTAGCCTACAAACATAATACAAAACATAGAAATAAGACAAAACATAGAAATCACACCGAAAAGTGTTCGCATGGAAAATGCATCTTACAGTGCTGGTTTTACCCCCACCAGAAGAAGCATTCCAAGAGCGAAGCGTTTGTGGAGCTTCCAGTGCTCTACAGCGATGGCCACCATCAGACCACCGGCACCCAACATGTTGGCATCATTAAAATACTGGAGACAGACCTAAAGATCAACCGAAGAAACTTAATTTTTTATACTTTTACTGTCTTAGCACCAGCCACCAAAGCAAATTGCATGTATGTGAAAACACACTTATCAATAAACTTATCTGATGCGTATGAAGATGAGGATCTGCATGAGCAAGTGTTTGATTTGCAGACCAGACTAGCTTGGTGTTTCTACCTGTTCAGACTTCATAATGCCGAACATGGGAAAGAGGATGACCGGGAGGAGAGCCGTCACTGCTAGAGGGACACACTCTGTACACCAGTACAAAGCCATCACTATAAGCACAAAGCCACATTTAGCCTCCTGCAACATAAGATTTTTTCATGTTTAGTAAAATGTATGCAACTGCTGAAAAATAACTCTTCAAGATGATTTTGTATACTCTGTTTTGCACCCTTGACCAGCTTGACCAACTGACAATTAAAAATTAGCAAATACTTTTCAGGAATCAAATATGCTGTTTGTTCAGCATGACGTGAATACAGTTTATCAATAGATTAACAGCACTGTCAAGTTACTATCAAGTTATTATTTATATTTTACCATTTAAGAGTGTAACACAGAATTTAAAAAAAAATCTTTTCCTTTCTTACACTGTTGAAAAAAGTATGTGATATCATTCCTCCTTTATTGATTTAGGACATGTCATTTGAACACATTTTGCTTATTTTAAGTAGCCCTGTCAATTGATTTATTGCTGTGGAGAATAATTGTGCTTATTTTAAGCACAAGTTAAAGTATGCTAAATGTATTATGTGTTTGGTTGTATTGTCTGTCCGATGTGCACTGTCATGTCTTATGTGTACTTTATATCTTCTCTTGTGATGGTATCACACCATTTAGCTCCAGAGAATGCTATTTCATAAACATTCTTGAATCTTGAAAATCTTACATTCCCCGAAATTTAAAATGTATTGATATGCTGTGATATTTTTAATTGTTTTTGCTGTGTATGCAAAGGCTGTACCAAATCACAAGATCGGGATCATAATCTCTTTGCAACTTCATTAGAAGTCATTCATCAGACATTTGACGTTTGTAGACAAAGACAATAAACACTGGCGATCTGTTTTTATGTAAGCTTTATGGTTCAGTTAATATAGCAGTTATGGTCTCGTCGGCATGTCTTTAAACTGTGCCAATTAAATATTATGCATCTGGGCTCTATAATACCGGTCTACGGAAGAGGTTTAGGACCACCAAAAACAAAAAAAGGGTCATAGCTTATTCTGACTTTAATCTCAAAATTCTGACTTTTTTCTCACAATTCTGACTTTAATCTCACAATTCTGACTTTTTTCCTCACAATTCTGACTTTAATCTCACAATTCTGACTTTTTTCTTTTGAGATTAATTGTGAGATTAAAGTCAGAATTGTGAGATTAAAGTCAGAATTGTGAGGAAAAAAGTCAGAATTGTGAGATTAAGGTCAGAATTGTGAGATTAAAGTCAGAATTCTGACTTTATTCTCAGAATAAACTATGACCTTTTTTTTTTAGTGGCCCTAATCCTCTTCCGTACCGGTCTATATCTACTTTTAAGATGTCTTATCTTTCTTGCAGTGTAACAGTGTGAGTCGCTGGATCATAACAACACGCAGAAAGGTAATAAATAGTTCATGCAAACCTACGGTGATAAACGTCTGAAGAGCAGTTGTTATCAAATTAGATTGTGGGTAAATCTGATTATTCGACAGTACAAATTGATTAGGCAAGAGATGTAGTGAAAGTTGGCGGTATATAGCAGTTATGAAATACATTAAATACATTAATATATATTTTCAAAACATTAAATTAAATTTAATGTTTTGAAAATATATACTCAAGAAGTGAAGTGAAAAATTAGTTGCTACATTCTCTGGTTTTGAAGCAACAGGATGCTGTATGTTCCACCTCCATAGAAACCAAAGGAAAGAAGGGGTGTAAGTTGATTTCACAAATTATCTATAGGTTTCACAAGTGCCAAAGTGCATGATATACATAGATTTACACATGCCGTTTGATTGCAAGATAAAAGACATTATTTTATAGTTTTCCATTCGGGTCAAAAGCGAAGCGAGCGCGTGAATTCTGAAGAGTATTTTTTTTAGTTTTCAAATTTATTGGTGGTAGCAATTGAATAACCAAGGTAATCATGTAATTTCACAAACATACTCGATTCTGTGAATGTGGAGATTGCTAGATCTTGTTACGGTTTAATAGGGGAAATAAAGGGAAGATCTGTGAATGCCTGGCGAGTATCGAACCCAATGCTGACTTTACTCCGGTGTTTCACCGTTATCAGAAAGTCATTTAATATCCTGCTGACTAATGTCATTAGCCCAGAGTTAAATGGCTGTTAATTCTGCCACCTTAGAACTGCATTCAGAAAAGTACACTATTAACATCAGTAAGACGAAAACAGCATAAAATGATTAAATAATACATGGGAAATGTAAATTGTTTCTTTTTATGAACAACATAATCATTATTAACTATATACATTAAAATACGTTTTTAATATTGCGTGAGTATTTTTTTTTTGGCCTTATATAGATTGTGACTATAACTGCTTTAATGTGTAGATCAATTTATTAACTTATAATCTCCAGTGTTGGGAAGGTTACTTTTAAAATGTATTCCACTACAGATTACAGAATACATGCCCCAAAATGTAGTTTGTAACGTATTCCGTTAAGTTACTCAATGTGAGTAACGTATTCTGAATACTTTGGATTACTTAATATATTGTCATGCTTTTTACAACTACATGAATGTAGCAATCACATCCTGCAAATTCTTGTTTGTTTTTCTCTACCAATTGGCTGTTAAGCCCAAATCTCCCTGAATAGACAATATATTTACTCTAAAGGAGCAAAGACGAAATTTCCGAGTAAGAAATGCATTCCTGCCCGGGCACTGCTGGCTCTGTTGTGCTGGCTCCGGGTCCACTGTGTAACTGACGCCACCAACATTAACAGGACACTTACATTAGAGCCTCTTATTGCGTGTTTTGTTTGGGTTTCCGGCAATGTGTGGAATTACCAAAATTAGAGAGGGGATAGCCTAACATATGAAACAGGAAAAGACCGCCGTGTAATCCATTTATTTCAACAAAGTAACTGTATTCCAATTATCACCTATTTAAACGGTAACTGTAGCGGAATACAGTTACTCATGTTTTGTATTCTAAATACGTAACGCCGGTACATGTATTCCGTTACTCCCCAACACTGATAATCTCCCACTATTATTTAAAATAAACCTATATCATCATAATTATAGTTATTTTTTCCTAATAATTTAGCTAACCATGTTTATGAATCCCAGTTGGGATTCAGCCGTTCAGATAATGAATGAATGACTGAAAGAATCTTTATGTTGTTTGGTCTACCTTGCACCAGGTAATTCTTCAGTAATAAAAGTTTGCAATTCACACTGAGTAAATTATGTTGTAGCTCATTATTTGTCTTACGGACGTACTTGCAAAAGGAGAAAGGTTTTATACTACAGGTTTAAAAAACATGCGAAAACAACTTTTCTCACTGAAATGTCCTCCAAATTAATTATCTAAATGTGAGCCCTCAAACAGAAGGAGATGATTCATTTTTGTACTCTATACACCAAATTCTAGGTTTGTTTCATACTGTCTGATCAAGCAAGAATTACAATGAATAAAAGTAATTAATCATACTATATTCTAAATATCATTAGAATGTTATCCCACTAACAACTTACCATTGCACTAAACAAAATGTGTGCATGCTGTTTACTTTCAAAAAGTAGTCTTTATTAGGACCTTGAATATGATCATTCTTTATTTAAATGTTTTTACCAAATATTACAGCAATGGAAAAGACTCATCAGTAAATTTGCCATCTTTTTATACCTCATATAGTGAGATATCAACAACACAATGTTGTTACAGACATCCATGAAACTTCCGAAGCCCTCACTCATATTCCTCCCACAACCACTGAGAGCCAGCACACATGTAAATAAATATTAGCTCACCGGAGTGTTGACCACAATAGGGAGAGGCAAGAACAGCAGGGGAGTTAGAAAAGCGACCAGAAATTTTCTGTAAATCCACAATAATCTGATTAATTTTTCCATAATGGAGCTTTATCAAACACGTGCAGGACAGGTGAACATCTTAGAGGCAAAATGATAGATGGTACATGGTATAATAGGATGGCACAAGTGGTAAATTGCACATGTTGAGTTAAACATTAACTCCAACTTTTCATGATACAGATAAAATAGATAACAAAAAGTAACATAAAGATATATGAATGACCGACAATTTTTTCTGATGAAGATGTTAGATTAAGACAACCATGACAGTCATGTTTATTCACAATAATGGCTTTGTGTGTCCACTTGGTGAGCAAAAAACTACTGAAATGTGTTTTTACATTTATTGCATTTAAATGTTGGTTTTTTTTTTTTTCAGAGTGTATTAGATTACACTCCTACAGTCTATTATATCTACAGTCTCCCTGGAGTAACTTAGGGTTAAGGCCCCAGATCATAGGCTTAAAGGCAAATGTAAATATAAATCTCTTATTTTCTCTGTGTGTTAGATGTAGGGACAATAACCATTCAGTAGTTTCTGATAGGTTGGTGGTCTGAGGTAAAGGTGTGGGTGACTATAATATAGGAGGTTCCTAAAAACCACCATTGGGATGCTGAGCAAGTACTCCAAACCCCAAGTTGCTCCGGGGAGATGGTCATTGTAGTTAGGATATAGAATAGCTCTGGATAATATCAACAACATTTATTTTTAATAATAAAATAAATGTTGTTGGTGTATATGTGTAGGATACAGGCAGACTCGAACCAATCAAATATTGAGCATCTTACAAATATAGTGCAACAAAGTGGTTTAATTCTGAGAATCATAAGGTTAAATGCAGCGCAGAGATATTTACATCATGCTTTTAGACCAAATCAGAAAGAATGATCAATAAATGGGGAATTGAACTTTTTGTCTCTGTGCTCCAAGGCATGACACAATTTGAGGATAGTGTTAGCATTTATACAATCTTTCCAAGCTTTTTAGAGAAATATATTATTAAGGACTTTTTAAATTAGTGAGAAATTACAACACAAAGCAGAGTTTTTTGTTTCTTGTGAATAAAGGCTGTAGTGTTTCACTGTGTTCCCCCTAAACTCTCGGTGGCGCTGTGCTGCAGTGAGGCCGTGCTTTACACTGACGAAGAAGAGCAAGTGCACGGGAAATGGGGGAAAATATAAAGTTTGTTTAAGTTTAGGCCAAATATTATTGTGTTTTCATTTTGAAAGACGCCTGACAGTAATATTGCGGCTTTAGAAGACTGTTACAAAGACTATTTTGCGATTTTTTCCTTCACTGACAAACAATCAGTTTAACACGATTATGCGAAAGAAATGAAGCGGAGTAGGCGCGTTTCCAGCTAAAGTTGTCGAAAGTTGGATGGTTGCTGTCTGTTAGTTATCACTGTTTTGGTTTTCGTAACCTCAGTTTCATAAATTAAACATGTCTCAGCACCGACCGTACAAGAAACAACTAATTATTGAAGACGGTAAGCGTTAATGCTTTCTTGATATGGTCCTAAAGCAATAGTACTTTGTGGAAATTTCTCTCTTTTGAAAATATTAATCGTAACTAAAATGACTACCATGTATTTGCAAATTTTAGATGAGCCAAAAGAGGATGAGGATGAATTGAACCCCTTCTCTTTCAAAGAGTTCATCAAGAGCAAACACCAGTATCATAGCAAAACCGAGACTGAGGTAAATCTGTTCTGTCGGTGTTTACACAGATTCTGCTCCATGTTTATCATTTTCTTGTGAATAGTATGTTGTGAGTCTGTCGTTTATGTCATGTTTTCACAAATCAGCATTTCATCCACTTTAAACAAGCCCAAAACAATATTAAATAAAAACATATCTAATTTATAGTTAGATAATAATCAAAACCAAAGTAAAGCTAAGAATCTGAATGTGATCGCATTTAACTTAGTCAGTTGGTGGCAAAAATAAGGTGTAATCTTTTTTTTTCTGGTGTCTCTTCACTAATGTGATTAATACTTGGTTGTTTCCAAAAGAATAAGCATGATGGTACCTTTCAAGTTGAGGAGGAGTGTAACTACCCCAGAGGATTGGATCACAGCAACAAGGGTCCATTTTTCGAAGATCCCTCGCACCTCAGCCGGTCTTTTGATAGTGAAGCTGAGGATGAATGGACTGAAAGTTACAGACCTTCTGCCATCGAAGAGGCGCATGAGTTCGGCCTTTGTGGGACTGTAGAAGACAGCACTTATTTTGATCAGTCATTACTGTCCACTGATGACAAAGATGAGACGACAAATAAATGGGAAATGAGAGAAGAATTCAGTCCAAATACTCATTTCCGCAGAACAAGCACCGGCAGCTATGAAGGAGACGAGGAGGCATCAGTGGTTGATATCACAATCCACACAAAGAAAAGCAACACAGAGAATGGGATGAGAAACCAGCAAAAGGTGATGAGAATTTGGGTTTTTTTGGTCTAATTTTGGAAATGTAGCAATTAGGATAGCACAATATTGGCATAACATTGAAATTGCAAAATAAACTCTGCAATGTATATTGTGGGAAAAAATTACAGGATGCATGTACAGCTGTATTTAGAAAGAAAGAACCACTGGGATAATTAGGGTGCAAATGCATAGAAAATAAAAATAGAAAAACTCTAACGACATTTTGAGTGTGAAATTTGAATACCAAGAATCCTTTTATGGGAGTAAATTGTTATATCAAACAGAATTGAGCTCAATAAATTATGCAGCATTGGTTATTAATTTGGTTCTTAAATTCTGTAATTCCATTCATTTATCTTTTTTTTTTTTAGTTACGAGAAGAAAATTCTCACCTTAGAAGGCATATAAAAGAACTGATTAAAAAAGCAGAGGCTGACTCCACCAAGTAAGATTTATAATAGTAACTCTAATAATAGTAATAACTGTATTGTTATTGTTTATTGTAAATTAAATATGCTGGATACTTCATCCAATATGTACTGTAGATCTGGTCTGAAAACCTGCCTATTCTGTGTAGAATTAGACAGCTCACAGAGGAGTTGCACAACCGAAAGTTGCAAGAAGAGCGAGAAGCTAAAGCTTTAGAGACCATGGTGCAGTCTGTGGAACAAAATCTCCAGCTAATGACAGTATGTAAATACTTTCATTAACATCACATGAAAGCACAATCGAAGCCCATGGTATCACAATGTGATGCAAAACTTTTAGTAGAAAATGTTCATTTACACGTGCAATGTAATGTATTTTCCTGCAGAAACGGGCTGTTAAAGCTGAAAACAGTGTGTCCAAGTTAAAACAAGAGGTACAGCAACTCCAGGTTAGATTTTAATCTTGTTTTTTCTTCAATTTTTCATTAAAAGCTATCCCATTATGGTTTCACACCTGTTTATGGGTGCCACATTTTTACACTTATGAAAGAATGTTTAGACTTTACAACTGTTAATTTCACCCTAGAACCAGCTGGAGGGATATAAATGTGAAAATGAGCGACTTAGAGCAGGAGAAACTGCTGCCTTAACCACTATGAGACACAACGCACATATGGCATCAGAGTACCTTAACAAAGCTGCCCAAGACGCTGAGACCTCCATTAAGTATGTGCAAATGAAATGTTTTTATTTTACAGTTCTAAAATGAATTCATGTTCATACAGCAGTGTACAGGAAGCTCTTAACTTTTGCATTTGCATCTTGTTTCTGTTCACAGGCAGTTGCTGACAGGGAGAGAGACTCTGTGTCTGGTGTCTCAGTTGCTGAGTTCCATTGACAGGATCACTGAAATTCAAAAATAATTCATTTTTACCTCTATGTAATATCTTACTCTATCACCTTATTTTGTTTGCATTTGACCGTACATGCCTTTTATTTACTATCACTTTAACACAGGGCTGGGCGATATGGCATAAAAATAATATCGCTATATCACAATACACAATATATATCTCAATACCTTGAGATTTCCTCTAAATCACTGTATAAATAATAAATTCGGCCCTATATTGCATAAAACGACACCAATATAATAAATTTAGCCAAAGTTTAACATAGTAAATGCTTTTATTTTAAAACAAAGTATAATATAGCAAACTTTATATTGGGGACAGACAAGTGGGCAAGGGGAGCCATTGATTGTGTGCTTATTAAACGCGTAAAACCAAACTATTCAATTATAATTATAAGGTCGATAAACTATAACTATAACTCCTTCGTCTTTGGTTTTTCTGTAGAAACTGTCTGTAACATGCAGTCAATCACAAAACCAGGAGCCATTGGCCAATAGGATTCACAGGCTGAAACTGCCAAAACCCCGCCCCCAAACTGCCAAAACCCCGCCCACAAACTGCCAAAACCCCGCCCACAAACTGCGCGCGTAGAAATCTCCCTCGAGCAAAAAAGCCGCTCGTCGGTAATCTACTTTGCGCGCGAGGACATTTAACACACCGAGAGGGAAAAGACATTCGAGAGAGGAAAGATACAGTTTGCACGCAATATTATCACAACCGCGAACTCGATTCTTAATTTTGTGCTCTCGAGTTTCACATTTGCAGTCGCGACTTTGAAATTAACGCTCGCGGAATTTTCGCGGCAAGTCATTTTGCGCGCACTAGTTTTGGCACTGATGTGACGCCATAGGCGGGGGAGCGAGCAGAGAAGCGAAACACGAAAGCGGTACAAAACGCGCATGCGCTAGGGGTCTTCTGGATGAGCGGGGGAGCGAGCTGTCTGCTTGGACGGGGCAGAAAAGCAAAACTCGAAAGCGAAGTACATGCTGTCTGTTTAACAATAACGTTAGGATTTACACTCGATGGTCACGATACAGTCATTTACTACATCTCACGTGGAAAAAGCCGAGACACATCGAGTATATTCGATATATCGCCCACCCCTACTTTAAGAGTTCGCCTCTATTATAATCATTATTCCGACATCAGTCAGCCTTCTTCCATCCCCTCATCTTCAAATCTAGTGACTGTTGGTTTTCACCACACCACTAGAGTGAGAAAGAAAAGGTGCCTGCCTTAATTTCATGAGGGTGCATAATCTTTTTAAAGATCCATGCAGAAGCTTTGTCATTTTGTCATAGATTTTTACTGCTTTGCTGCATCTCCCATGCAGCATGCTATGTGCATCTTGAAGTTATACACACCTGAAATACAATATCAGCAAAAACCACAATATTTGGTGATTTGATTTTAATCACCTTGACATTTTGCAGGATTTACATAGTATATCCTACGTATTTTGTTTGCCACAAATTTGTGTATTGTTAATACAGAATAATTCCCACCACATGTGACCAAGTATATATAAAATATGTTTGTGTTTATATTAGACATCTTTTATTGCTGGAATTGGAAAGATAAAATCTATGCAAATCTATGCCAAAACCTAACGTACGTTTTGTATGTTATGGTTTAATCTGAATCTTTTTTAGTTCCATACCACACTGTATTCTGTGGTTACTAGGAGAATACTGCACTAATTTGCATTATTTTACTAACTTACAGATGATTTGCTATTCATTTGTAATGTTATATCATGCACATATATTGTTCCGTTTTTTTAAATAAATATGTAGTATATATGTATTTGTTTATATGGTGTATATATTTATTGCTAGCTGAAATTACCTTGTTTTAACTTAAGCATGAAAAAAAAATGGGCTACACAAGTAAGACTTTTATTTTGTGGGGGGGGGGGTAGTTTGGTTGTGGCTTGCTTCACAATTTTTCAACAACGCCTATTACGCGTATCATTACGGTGGTGCTGTATAATACGGTTAGTGTTGTTGAAGTTCGCCTCACATGAACATCTTCATAAATGTGAAAACAATAATAATTTACGATTGTACCGTGAAAAGCTTTTCGACGTAGCTTGTCTTTGTCAGAGGCTAAATTTCACAGGCCAAGTGTTGCACCCTGGGTAATATGCTAACTAGCTGCTGCATAAATTTAGCAGTTTGACATCTGCAAGTTTGAATTTAGGTTTTAGTCTGAGATTGAGAAATGTAGGAATCGATTTTGCCATTGTTTTACCTGGTAAGGGTCTGTAGAAGCTGCTGTGGGAGTTAACTCAATTTAAAACACTTTACAGTGGCGTCTAACTCGTCTATGACCAGTTGAATTTGGTTTACAGCAAAACGTGGCTCGTTTATGACCAGTTTAATTTGGTTTACAGCAAAACCGTGCTGTTGTCTGTGTGAAAGAAAGGAATGAAAAATGGCTTCACTAGAGGATTTAGTGGCGGAGAGGAACAAAACCCAGCGTGAGATTTTAGCGTTGGAGAGCAAACTCGGCGCGGACAGTAACATCGGCGACCTGATCTCTTCTGGCAGCGGTAAGTCAACGCGTTTCTGCACCAACACTGGTACTCTCTCAGAAAGCATCGCGCACCCACCCAAGTCGGTGTACAAACTAGAGACGATTCGTGGATCTTCTTACAGTGTTTTCTCTGGACGAGGTGAAGAGAAGTAAAACCTTGATTGTCTATGGTGGGATTGTGTGAATTCATTTAAAAGAGGGTGCTGACGACTTGAGTTTTGCATTCAGTTTGGGAATCAGAAGTTTGGAATGGGAGTAAAACAGTCAGGTGTTTTGACAGAAAAATGATTTAGAAATGGAACTAAAGGAATTTGGAGAGTTAACTATAACTTAAGAATTTGGAATCGAGCATGGAGGATTTCTCATATTAGGGGATTGTTTTTTTGGATGTGAAGTCTAATGTTGGGAATTCATTGGTGTCGACTGGTTTCAAAGAGGGCCAGATTTGATACTGTGAAAGCGCCTGAGGACCAACAGTACATTCCAGAACATTGTGTTCATATACATCTTTTAAATGTCCCAGTCTTTTATTGAAAAATAATGTTTTATACAAGCATAACAAATTACACACGGTTAAGTTGGCAATTAAAGAATACTCTATAATTTCCACATCTCTTGTAAGAGGCGGCCTTTGTTATCAATGAATGAGGGGCAGTTGGTAGCAACCACAACGAAATGTGACCTCTGCATTTGACCCATCCATGAAGTGCTGTGCTGACAAATAATCACTCACTTGACAGTTGAAGGGTCAGAGCAAATTTCATGCAGCCAGACAGTTAAGTAGGAACTCTGTAACCACACTTGTTGCACAGTGGTTGAAGTTGTGTTATGTATTCTGTATGACTGTGCAGATGTGCCATAAATTAATGTATTTTAAGACAGAAGGTCTGGGCAGTATAAAATACACATCAGGCAGGTTATGATTGGCCCACGGGCCAGACTTTGGACATGTCTGTTGTAAGTCAAATGATTTTAACACAAACACAAATAAAGGCATTCGTTCTGCTACCAGGTATTTTCTGGGACACGACAACCAAAATATATTTAAAATTATTATTTTTACACTGTGTAAGATCTTAATTTTTTCCACTGTAATTGCATTGTTTGCACAGAAGATGGCGGTGATCTATCACCAACCAACTTTTGCAGCGAGAAGTACTTCACATCTCTCCCTTTTCCCTTTAATGATACTCACCATCCTTACCACTCTAATCACTCCTCTTCTGTTTCTCAGATGAAGACTCCGATGACAGCAAAGAAAATGAGGAGGAACTGGTAGGACTACGCTAGAGAATTAACCTGTTATGTAGATAGAAACTTTACATGAACTTATGGCTCCAACATTTGACCTCCATGTCTGTTTGTGCAGGCGGATGGAACTCTGGAGGCAGAGCGACAGAAAATACAGAGAGAGATCGAAGAGTTAGAACAAACTCTTGGTGCAGATGCATCACTGGTTGACGTCTTAGAAGGTAAACTTCAGTATCTTAATCCAGAGGTCATATCCATATGATACACCAACTCTACAACATAGTCACTTTTCCTTAATGGGACAAAATTGATTTTATTTGTCTACTTACATATATCATATGTCAAACAGATAGTGATCCTGGCACTGGCAGTCAAGCTCTCTCAGTGAGTATTTACAGTATTAATTTAGACTGCTTATTCATAACTTTGAGGTCGGATTTGCAAAATGCCATATTCTGTTTGTTTTTTTCATTTGTTACATAGAGCGATGAAGAGAGCGATGAGGATCTTCCTCAAGACATAGAAACGTGTCTGCAGTTGAATCTGGTCTATCAAGAGATTCTGAAAGAAAAGCTTGCAGACTTGGAGCGGCTTCTCAGTGATAACCACCAGCAGCAGGTTGGTCACACACACAGACATGTTTTAAGACAATGAATAGTTTTTAAGTGCTGTTTGATAAAAGTATGTCCTGAGGCTTCTCCTTATCTCCCGCAGAAAGTGATTGAAGCCCAGCTCTCTGGCCCAACATATGCATCTCCAGGGTTGCCTCACCTGAAACTGTTCCTTGGCAGTTTTATGAAACCTTATTTCAAAGATAAAGTAACTGGTTTGGTAAGAACGCCACTTTTTGATATGAAAGATTCTACAGAGATTAGTTAAACATAATTTCCTTCCTTGTAGCTCCTTTGCTGTGATTTTTCTTTATTCATGTTTGAAACAAATGTGCCATTATAATTTATGTGAAAATTCTGTGTTCTTCAGGGCCCTCCTGCAAACGAAGAAACAAAAGAAAAGTTTGGCCATGGGACTAGGCCCTGTGATGAGATGAAAATTAGAAGATGTATGTTGCAGATTCTCTGAAGCTTTTGTTGTGATGCTGTAGCTGTGCGTTTTATCGATGTAACTAGAATTTAGTTTACTAGTATCGTTCATCTTTCAGGGGAAGGGTGGCAGAAAACACTGCTGACCAAGTCAGTGGTTACAGACACGATGAAACGCATGCAGCAGCCTAAACTCTCCAAGTAAGATTTTGACTGAGAAATAGTGTGAGGAGGACAGATATATTATATTATCATATCTACATTCAATTATATGCTTACAGATTATTTTTGTTTGTTTTGTAGGATGGAATACCTGAATACAAAGATGTCTAAAGCAGAGGAAAAAGACAAAGAAGAACTAAGAAAACAAATTGCTGTTTTGGATAAGGAAATTACAGACATTCGGTTGTTATAATGGCTTACTAATTTGTTTAACATACAGTACTTAATTATACAGCATGGGCATAAACAATTGCTGTGGGAGCCCCTGACCACAGTTATGTCTTTGCAAAACTGTAGTACCAAAAGATATTCAGTCTCATCTTTAAGTGCATCTATGTTGGTGTATGAAGTAGTTTTTGATGTCACTGAAAAATGAAATGATCTGATGAAAAATAAATACATTGATAACTGTAATATTACATTTCTTATTCACCACATTAATATGATCTTGTTACTTTCCAGCTCAATGAAGGAAGAACAGCTGTTTGGGAATCGCCATGATGATCACGATTGGGACAAAATTGCCAATATTGACGTATGTGCTGATATTATTTTTATTGCAGGAAATGAGGGTTGACATATTCTGATTGTTACTAAGCTTTTAAATGTGCTGTGGCCGATGCATAATCAAAATATGTTAACTTCATTTCAGTTTGAAGGCCTTCGGCAGCCTGAGGACTTGATGAGATTCTGGCAGAATTATCTGCATCCCTCCGTTAACAAATGCACGTGGGCACAGGACGAGGTTGAGAAGCTTGGCAGCATTGTGAAAACGTACAGCTGCTGCCACTGGGACCAAATTGCTGAAGCTCTTGGGGTGAGCACATCTGAGAACCATCATCTTAGCACTTGTTCCGTAAATGATCTTTTGATGCATTTGAAAAAAACGATCAGATATTACGGTAAAATAGTAGGGATGCACCGATACTGGTATCGGTACCGATACCACCCCCCGTGGAGTTACTCGTACTCGGAACAAAATTCCCCGATACCTAGTACCGATACCACATGTAGAAGATATGATGTAGTTATTTTTATCGCCACGCGGAGGCAGTGTAAATGCCACAACTCTTGCCAAATAAACTGTAAACTGTGTGGACATAAAAATGTCAGCCGTATGGAGGTACTTTAAAATAAATGATAATGACGGCAGCAAAGCAGACTAATATTTTAATATTTTATATTTCTTTAATTGTTGCTTTTTTGTGTTTTGATACATATAGGACAAATAAATGGATAACAAATTAGTGTGATTTATTTTAGAAAATGACATAATAAGGCTCAAGTGTACTTTAATTTATATTTTGGTTTTTGAAAGTGTTTTTTTGAGTTTAGACTACCGTATTTCCCCAACGATAGGCCGCGGCTTATACAGTTCATCAATTTTACAAACCCGCGTGTTGGGTGCGTCTTGCTTAAATGGGGCGGTCTATCTAAAAACATGAAAACGCATTCGCTTAAAGTATAATTCAGTGTACAAAAAAGACGACATGCCCAAATGATTCCTTGAATTTAAATGTACTGTTTACTGCAGCAACGAACAGTTCGAAAAGCAACGCAAAACAAAGATAGATCAGTGATGATGTTGTCACTTAATCGGCGCTGCCGCATCCAACCTCGTGGCTGCAATGTAAAAATTACACTTTTTCAGGCCTTTGCTACATTACATTACATCCTAGTATATTATACAAGCTGGGCAAAAACCAAATTTAACAGAAATAAAAGGAAGAAAAGTTTATTGTTGGCTGGGAAAAGATAAGTTTTAATCTGTCTGCATGTAAATTCTTCAGAATGAACTTAGAAACTCTGAAAAGCAAAAATTATTAGGCTTATCTTTCTTCAAATCCTTCAAATCAGATCGGTAAACGTCATCGTCGCTGAACAACTCGATTGTGACCTGTGCTGCTTTGCTGTCACTGATGTCGGACACGCTTTCGTCACCGGTATCGCTCTCGGATATTGCAGACGTGACTTGTGCTGCTGCTTGTAGGTGGAGGAAGGATTTCAGCTTGGCGAAAACCGTTCTGTGTGCTTTCTGCTTTCACGTTGCGCCACGCCGAAATAACCCATTTGCACGCTTGACTGTACATCGCACATCGCTGCCAGACAGACGGAGTAAATGTATAATGTCACTATATAGTTGCAAAGGCCTCAGGGGTGTGGCTAATGACGTAGATGCTTTTACTTCAGATTGGCAAATTCAGTAACGTCGCGGCTAATAACATGGGGCGGCTTATCTTAGAGTTTTAAAACATTAATGAGCATTTTCTGCGGCTTATAGAATGGGGCGGCTTATCGTTGGGGAAGTACGGTAATTGATATTGGTAAAAAAATAAATAAATCTACTATTATTGTAATTAATAACAGACCTACACAGGTATCGGTACTCGGTATTGGTGAGTGCCCAAAAATAAGTCTCGGTACTCGTACTCAGTCTCAAAAAAAGAGGTATCGGTGCATCCCTACTTATTATAATCTGCAAAGGAGAAAATAAAGTCTGCCTCCCAATTAATTACATCTAAGAATCTTAGAAGTATCGGTGTCAGTACTCAGTATCGGCAAGTACACAAATAAAAATACTCGTACTCATATCGGTTTGTAAAAAAGTGGTATCGGTGCATCCCTATAAAGTAGCATCATTACAGAAATATGAAAACAAGACGTTTCAGTCTATTTTAGTTAAAAATCATTGCCGTAAATGCACGCTAACCAATGTCTCTTCTGTGATTCTGTATTTAGACCAACAGGACGGCTTTCATGTGTTACCAGACGTATCAGCGCTACATCTGTAAACGCGTCAGGCAAAGAAACTGGACCCCAAAGGAGGACCAGGTCCTCAAAGAGCTTGTGGAGAAAATGAGGATTGGCAACTTCATACCATATACTCAAAGTAATGAGCATGCGGCTTCTGACAAATATTTTTAGATTTTGTTTGTTGCTGTTTCTTGGCTTAAATGTCTCGGCCTGTGTTGTGTCATTCACAGTTTTTTTTAATCTGTTTTTTATGCCTTGTATTTCTGTTTTCATGTCTTCACAGTGTCTTACTTCATGGAGAGTCGTGATTATGCTCAGCTCATGTACCGTTGGACGTCCGTACTCGACCCCTCCATAAAGAAGGGCCCTTGGACAAAAGAGGAGGACCAGGTATGGAGTTGATATCACTGTATGAGTTGTATTTACGGCCTAAAATGGGAACCGGTTTAAAGTCGTATAGTAATAAAAAAAAAAAAGGCAATGATGTTATCTGTTTGTTAAATAGTAATCATGCTTAGGTTTTATGAACCTCAAAGACGTGCTCTGTAGTTACCAGTAGGGCTGGGCGATATGGCATAAAAATCATATCTATATATATATCTATATATATCTCAATACCTTGAAATTTCCTCTAAATCACTGTATGAATGATAAATTCGGCCCTATATTGCATATAAAATGACACCAATATAATGAATTTAGCCAAAGTTGCTTTTATTTTAAACCAAAGTATAATATAGCAAACTTTTTATTGGGGACAGACAAGTGGGCAAGGGGAGCCATCGATTGCGTGCTTATTAAACGTGTAAGACCAAACTAATAAATCATAATTATAAGGTCGATTAACTATAACTCCATCATCTTTGGATTTTCTGTAGAAACTGTCTGTAACATGCAGTCAATCACAAAACCAGGAGCCATTAGCCAATAGGATTCACAGACTGAAATTGCCAAAACCCGCCCCTTTCAAACTGCGTGCGTAGAAATCTCACTCGAGCAAAAAAGCTGCTCGTCAGTAATCTACTTGAGGACGCAAGGACATTTAACACATCGAGAGGAAAAAAGACATTTGAGAGAGGAAAAATACAGTTTGCGAGCAATATTATCAAAACCGCGCACTTGTTTCTTAATTTTGTGCTCTCGAGTTTCACATTTGCACTCGCGACTTTGAAATTTACGCTTGCAGAATTTTTGCGGCAAGCCATTTTTGCGCGCTCTAGTTTTGGCATTGATGTGACGCCACAGGCGGGGGAGCGAGCAGAGAAGTGAAACATGAAAGCGGTACAAAACGCGCATGCGCTAGGAGTTTTCTGGATGGGCGGGGGAGCGCGCTGTCTGCTTGGACGGGGCAGAAAAGCAAAACTCGAAAGCAAAGTACATGCTGTCTGTTTAACAATAACGTTAGGATTTATACTCGATGGTCACGATACAGTCATTTACTACATCTCACGTGGAACAAGCCGAGACACATCGAGTATATTCGATATATCGCCCACCCCTAGTACCAGCCACAATTTTCTTCTTGCTTAAAATTGTGAAAAAAAAAGTCTAGATACTTCTAGGGTTAGGGTTAGGGTTAGGGTTAGGGTAACCTTAACCCTAACCCTAACCCTAGAGCTGCAGAATATAACAAGAGGGCATGGCAAGTCTCAGTCATATTTCAGACTTTGGCAGCACAGCTTTTGCCATTCCTGCTAACCTGAAACATTAGGTACCAGGACGTACTAGAGGTGGGCGATACATCGATTTTATCGATTAATTCGAATTTACAGTTCAGGACGATGTGTTTTTATTAAAATCGATTTTATTACTTATTTTACACACGAGCGCCAAAAGCGTAACTAATGCGACGCATCGTTCTATACGGGTAAATTAGCGCGGCGCACCCAAACACTGTAGCAGATTCACAAACAACATGGCAACGACAGAGGAAAAGCTGGAGCTTGTGCCCAAGAAAGGTGTTGCTACATCTGTAATATTCGAGCACCTAAAGCAGAGGCACGCAGCCGAGTGGGAGAAGTGCAGCTCCCAGTGAAATGAAAATAGCCGCAGCACCAGCACAACATCCAAAGTTAAGCAAGCAACCGTCCCTGACACGTTTTCGAACTGTGTGCCATATGATAAGAACGGGTCACAGTGGAAGGCAATAACAAACGCTGTCGCGATGTACAGTATATAGGGCCCTATGATGGAATCGCGGAATTCAACAAATAAAATGGAATCGGTTGTAAAACACGGAATGTTGTATAATTCGCTGATATCGGTGCGTGAGCAAAGCAAAGCAATGGTTTCTAATCAGTTTTGGCCGCCGCAGCCCCTTGTACATGTTACCTGTTGAGGCTGAACTCAGCTTTCCACACACACAAATGCACAGACACAGAGGAGAAAATGTCAATGGTCAGCTATGGCGAAAAGGCTCGCTGAAACACCGAAGTCCTCAAAAAAATTACGGAATTCGAGTGTTAGTGCTAAGTTTAGAGCAGAACAACACCCAAATGATTTTTATGAATCGGGATTACAACTCTTTTGTACGTTTTGCCAGCACACGATAGACTGCACCCGCAAGAACACGTGACGACCACTTACAGTCAAAAACTCACATCAGAAACGTTTCGTTTTGCATGGAAAAAAAATGAATGTTTTTTGTTGTTTACAGGTAAAGGTTTTACCAAAGCAGAAAATGTTGAATTTGAATAACATTTATAATACATGTTGAAGTTGAATAACTGTCATTTAATGTGAAATTGTTTTCTATTGCATTGTTCCCCCCTCCACTCCATAATTAGACACTTTTTGATTATGATTATAACGTAAAACACGGAATTCAGAAAAATAAAAATGGAAAAAACGCAATTCAGGAAAAAATAAAACGGAATTTAGGAAAAAACAAAACGGATTTCATAGGGCCCTATGTATATTGCAAAAGACATGGTGCCCATACATACTGTGGAAAAGCCGGGATTCATTAACATGCCAAAAGTTTTAGATCCGAAGTATGTGCTTCCAAGCCGCAAATATTTATCTGAAGTTGACTTGCCACAACTGTATAATGAAACATGTCAAAGAATCGGTAGAGAGCTGGAGGAGGACGTGTCGTATTATTCTGCCACAGCTGACGTGGTTTTAAACCATTTATTTGTCATCTGTAGTTTGATTTTGAGTAGGGTAGGAGAAAATCGATTAAAATCGAAAATCAGTTTTATGGTGAAAAAATCGGAGATTTTATTTTTAGGCCATATCGCCCAGCTCTGGGCCGTACGTTGTTAAGTATTCCACCACTAAAGCACAACCACCAACAACGTAATGCACCAAAGTAAATTTAAGCTTCTCTTTCTAATTGTAGTTACTGCTGAAAGCTGTGGAGAAGTATGGGGTCAAGAACTGGTGGAAAATCAGACTGGAAGTGCCTGGCAGGACAGACGGCGCATGCCGTGACAGGTGTGTCAGTCTTTCACCTTAAACTCTTTTCATGATGTGCCAGACGTCTATGGACTAGTTGCATTTGCGGACCGTGTAAGATTGTCAGTTTTCATTGGTGGGCGGTGGCACCTGCATCATTAACGACGCCGGTAACTCTCAATACCGACCAAGGATAACGATTAACGACGTACATCGAATAATTCAAGCGGCATCCTCGGCTCCCAAGAGCAAGAGGGAAAAGGGTTTTAAGATATATATATATATATATATATATATATATATATATATATTGACAATTACAAAGGTAAGTTATGCGATGTAGTTAGCTAGCTCTAGCCATAGCAATGATGCCAGGTACGACAAAAATGGACCGTTAGAAATACTATTAAACTGTTAATTTTGACTTATTTTACCAGTTTATATGTGTATTGATAATAAGTGGTTATCCCAGTAACAAGTAAAGATCTACAGATAGGAAGAGTCAGCATCCGTGCTACCTCTCATAAAACTTTGAGGAAACATGCGAAACCTCACAACATCAGACTAGGATGGAAGACAGTTCAGTCGTTTGTCTGTTCCAGTTCTGTCCTGGGGTTTTGATCTGGCAATGATAGGTTAAACTAGCAAACAAAGTTATAACTAGCAAACAAAAGTAAACATCTTAGAACACACTACAAATCTGTGTCGTCACCCACCATTGTTGTCATGGTTACCACTGTCACTTGTGGTACGTAAGGAATTTCAGTTATTTAAGGCACGCACACAATAGAACTAAACACCTATTTGTAGGAAAACATTGTTTTAACTGTTTACACAGATCCACAAAATCCAGCGTTTTGAAAAATCGTCGCTTTGGAGGGCGTTTTAAAATAATATCCGTTTGATGTTACTCAAACTCTGTTTATGTCTAAACGAAAGGCCCAAACATATAACAATATGCGTTTATAAAAAAATCTACATACATGTAAACAGACTCTTATTGTTGCCAATTTGATACTGATACTGATATGTAATGTGCTTGTTCTTTATTCTTAACATTTTACGTGTACTCACTGATAACTTACACCGGACGTACCTCCGCCCACCAGAGGTTTCGAACGTTAGTGATGCCATCTTGTGCACAGAGTCAGTAAAATATATTTATTTCCACGCACACAGGGGTATGAAAATTTTGCCTCCGCTTTTGCTATTTGATTCTATTCTTCAAATCGCAGATATTTGGATTGCCTCCGAGATGATGTGAAAAGAGGTCCGTGGAGTGATGACGAAGTGGAACTCTTGAAAAGCCTGGTTGAGAAATATGGTGTTGGTGAGTAATATTAAATAGTGACGAAATTTTTCATTGGAAAAAACTGCTTTAAAATTAATACTATGCGGCATCCTTATGAATGAATCATTTCCTGCAGTTAGCTTTGTTATATCAGACCAGTTGTTTGCTTGTCATCCTGCGATATTTTTAGGGAAGTGGTCAAAGATTGCCGCTGAAATTCCAAACCGGCTCGATTCCCAGTGTTTGCACAAGTGGAAATGGATTACAAGGGCAAATTCTGTAAGTTAATGTTCATTATTATTAGGTGTTGAAATAACTGATTAATTGAAGTAATTTCATGTAGTAGATGACCTACATTTTTTCACTTGCAGAAGAAAGGTGTAAAGAGAGGGACTCAAGCAAAGAGCAAAAAAGAGCCAAAGTCAAAGAAGAGAAAACTCACAAAGAAAAAGCCCAAAAGAACAAAGAAGGAAAGTGAAGATGATTCAGATTCTGAAAACGAAAGGATCAAAGTTCAATACATAGACAGTGATGAGGAAAGGGTGCAGCCAGACAAATCTGACGTCCTCTCAGAAGAGAACATGGAGCTTAGAGAAGAGTACATCCAGCCAGACATGAAGGAGTGGATCCCTGTTTGTTCCAACACTCCGGAACATCCTGCCGGAACTGTGAGCACCACTGTGGTCCGATTGCCCACTGAGGAGGAAGAGAAAGCTCATGGAGAAAACTCTACAAAAGAGAGCAGCCTGCCTGCGCGTCATCAGCCTGTCTCAATACGGATCACCTTGCTGGATCACATGGGGTGTCCTGTTAGGTCTTATGTGGGAAAAGATCCACTTCCTTTGCAAAAATGGGTAAGTTAGGGAATGCACAATCTTACACAGTTCACACATTTCTTACATGTAGTTAGAAACATAGAGAAAATTTACAACCTTCATTGTATTATTTGTATTATTCTGAGTCTTATGTTTAAATACTAGTCCAAATTTCGTTGTTCTTGTAATTGCAGGATTTTTGCTCTGCAAATGCCATGATCAAAGTGCCAACAACTGATGTGACGAACTTATTGATATCGATGGGATCTCTGCAGAAAGGGGTACAACTGCATGATGATAATCTTTCTTCCTTTTAATGACTTCGCAGTGGGGGTTATACAGCAACACAACACATAGTGTCTGTTGATTTTATCCTAGAATGCAATCTCACTGCTTTTTGCTTGATAACTTCCACTAGGGATAACAGTGGATTCTTTTTTTTTTTCCCAGAAAAAGCCCAAGATCAAAACAACAAGCCCAACGAGCAGTAATAAGGGACACAGAAAAACAAAGACTACAGCAGCAGCCAACCTCAAACTTGATCTCCAGTTAGCTGTTATTCCATGGGTTGGCAATGTGGTAATGCCCATGCCTCCCAGCCAAACCAAACTTTGTGAAGGTATGAATATATATTCATAAGGGAATGATTTACTCTAACTAAAGAACTTTTTTGTAATAGTAATAATCTTTTTTCTTTTTGCAGCTGACATAGTTCGAAAAAGAGCTTCAGATATCTCCCTCTTAAAAATGCCAGTCTTTTTGCTTTTTCTAAAGGTGGGTTTTTAAAAAACAATGCTTTGAGGACATTCCTCTAATGGACATCTGAGTGGATGCTTCAGCTAGAATGTGTTGTCTTGAAACAGGCTCTTCACATTGATGCTGAAGGATGCAAGAAAGTCATTGAGACTCGCCAAAACACTAACATAGTTCCCTCGGTAAGGTGCAATCATGTGAACACCTGCTATGTAACAGTATGCTATAGAAAACATGCACGATTTTTTGATAGAAAATCATTATTTTTTTATGATGGTAACTTTTCTCTATTATTTCTTTAGACTCCAAGACCTGTTGTTATAAATCAAAGACCAGGTATCTTTCAGAACAGTACTCAGTATTCAGGTTGAATTTATATCACAGTAATTCAATCCAAAACTACAGTTTTGAAATGAAGCATTTGTCTATAGTTGTATAACATTTTTGCAACCTTTTAGCAGGCAGACCTAAGACTTATTCTGGCAATACCAAGACCGTGGCAATGCTGCTTGCAGAGAGACAACAGCAAAGCAAGCTTTTGCACCCCCAAGAATGTGAACAGCGTCCTCCCCAGCAAGCAACTGAACTAAATCTTCTTCCTAATCTTCAACAGCAAATGAGACCAGCTCAGCCATTACAAGCTACACATCCCATGTTAATGCCCACTCTGATGGCTCCCCAAACTTTCATTATTACCCAGCCAAATACACCTCAGGGAAAATGTCTTCTACAGCCTATTGGCCAGAGCTCAACAATTATTCTTTCCAACAGTGCGAGTACTGCCAGCTCAGAGGGACAAATAACACCAAAACGAAACTGTAAGCCAAAAGCGAAAGACCAGCCGTTGAAAAATCTCAAAAGTAAGGCATCCAATTCTGCTAAAGTTCAAAAGGGTGCTGGTGATACCCCTTTAGTTCCTCTGTTAGCAAAGTCTAAAACATGGATTCTCACTCCTTGTCTGGTCCCTGTGTCCGGAATTAACTTTCCGTCCCCTGTTGTCCTCGGTAATCAGAACCAAGTTTTGCCAGACGCAGATCCTCAGGTGTTATTCCGACCGCCAGTTGTATTGAACAAAAATGGTTCTTCCTCACCAGCTAAGACTGTTCAACTAAGCAGTCCAGCGCTGCCAACTGCTGGAACAAATCTGAATCTTTTGCCATCCTCTGTCTCAAACACGCCCAATATCTCCACTAACTCGGCTACTGTTGTTTCTATAATTCCATCTAATGCGTCCACCTCTGTCCCTCGCCCTGCTATCCACCAAGTACCACCCTCTAAAAGCCCATGTCATTCAAAACAAGGCATCTTGAATGTTTCCCCTCAACTGACATTTCAACCACCTGTAATTATGAACCAAAATGGTTCCACTGAACTACCAAAAATTCACTCAGTTACCCGCTTGGCCCCTGTTTCAGGAGATGCCTCCAAACCTCAGAATCCTACATCAGCTGCTTCTGATGCAATCAAAGTGTCTTCTTTTAATAACTTAAGTGTCTCTTCAGTCTCTGTCACATGTGCATCTGTTATCCCTCAGGTTAATCCTGTTGCTTTAAACAAAGATCGTCCTGTAGTGCAGATGCCACCTGCTGTTGTTAAAGGTGATCAGAATCAATGCATGCCAATCCAAGTGCCTCAGGTGGCATTTCAACAGACAGTCTTAGCAAACCACAACCGGACATTGGCTAATGTCAGTACTACTGGACCTTCTTCACTCAGTGGCTCACAGGGCATTATTCTTTCTAAGGTGACACCCAGTTCTGAGGCATCTAATGCCAGCAAAAACAAAGAGCCTTCCACCAGTGACCCAGCTTTTTCTGCAACAAAGACATCCACGTCCGTCACTCCAGCCCCATCTTCTGCTTTAAAAGTAGCCACTTCTGTTGCTGAAAGTGAAATTTCCACTATTACCTCATCCGACACCACTCTCCGGCTCAGTTTAACACATGATCCAACCGTCCCTGTACAAAACAGTTTAGCAGACAGCACAAAAAGTCCCTCCACTCCTCATTTGACTCTTAATAGTTATGTCAGGCGTCAGAATCAGGTGTTACCACAAATGCTAATGGAACACAGTGAACTCCAAGCCAAAAATCTGCCCCTGCAGACAGAAACCTCCCTCTCTAGTCATAGCCGCAGTCCCGATACTTTGACTTTTGAGCCCAACTTGATGTTCCCAGAGGATCCAGCGCAAGTGCAGACCTGGATGAAGGGGGAAGGTGGAATATCACTGCCTGAGCTGGACGAAAAAGTGCCTTACCTCCCTCCATTCGTCAGCAGCATCAACACCTTGACTTCTTTGCTCAAGGCTAAGAAGTCATTGGTTAAAGCAGCTGAGCAACTCTTGCCTGAAGAAGACCGACGCAGTAGTGAGGAGGAAACTAAAGTAGCTGCTGTTCGCAAACTGGTATCTGACAGGTTTAAAACGAACCAAGCATATATGCTTCTGAAGGCTCGCTTCTTGTCATGCTTTACTTTACCCGCACTTCTGGCCACCATACATCCATGCAAAGAAGCTGGGTCGTCTGATGACCCTAAAGATGATGACGACGATGATACCAATGATGAATTCACGCTTGAGACTGTAGTAAGTTGTTCGTTATAGTGAAATTGTTATATGAACTCAGTAAATAAACTTGGCGTAGAGTGATGAGAGGTTACTTTTTCCTGTTTTCTCTTTCAGGGATCCCAGCTCAAATGAAAGTGAGGCTTAAGCATCTCAGTTCTCTGGAATCAGACGCAAAGAAATAGCCATAAGAATACATAAAGGTCAAGCATTTCCTTTTGTAATCTTTTGTTGAGAGTATTTATTCATTTTTCTTGGGGATTCTATTGCACTAATAAAGATTTGCTAAGATTGAGCCAGGGCAGTAGCAGAACTAGCTCAGAACATGATCAAAGAGCACAGTAAATAAATGTGTTTTATTGGGTGTAATATAATGTATACTATAAAAAATAATAATGTTTACAGTATTCTATTATCTGAATTCAAATGTTAAATATGAAAAGTTGTTTTTGAATAAAATGCTCTGAATCCATGTATTACTTTTGTTTTAATAAAACCATTTCACGAACACTCATGAGAGAATCATTTATTTTTTAGCATGCATTCAGTTGCAGTCATGACCATTCATACCTAGTCACAAGTTAATCACACTGGCACAGTTGATTGGGAAATAGAAGGAAATGGAAAAAAACTGAAATGGTAACTAGAAAAAGGGAACTGCAATAGGTTTTGCTTAAGCAGCAGCATTTCCTTTTTGTTCTACATACACTGTATGAGAGAAGTCAGTTTTAAGAGTGAGAAGCAACAGTACACACGTGAAGGAAGGCAAGAGACCGGCGATGGCAGATGGTCCAAGTGCCTTTGAGTTTGAGGAGGACGACGAATGCTGGATGCGCTTGGATGACTATAGAATGCTTCTTATCAAAACCATCGACCCTTCGAGAATAATTCCGTACCTGAGACAGTGTAAGGTCCTTAACAGTGAGGACGAAGAACAGATTTACAATGACCCAAATCTGGTTGTTAGACGGCGAAAAGTGGGTAAGAAAACTTTTTGTGTTGGTGTAATCTCTCCTGAATATTGAATGTAAAGAATACCTTGTTAAGTGTTCATGAAAAAGAAATGACGTTCTTTTCCAGTATTGTGTATTTTTTGTGTTCGAATGATGACACACTGTTATTGTCCTGTAGGTGTCTTGTTGGACATCTTGCAAAGAACAGGACTGAAGGGCTATGTAGCATTCCTGGAAAGTTTGGAGCTGGACTATCCTCAACTGTATCAGAAAATCACGGGCAAGGAGCCGGCCCGGGTCTTCTCTACACTCGTGGGTCAGTTTACCTTTAATCAAACATAATAATGGTAGATTGGTGGTTTTGTAGCGTAAGTAAATGCCTTAATCAGTTGTTGCAGTTATCAGATGTTAATGACTTGCATTGTCAAATTAGAAGGACAGTTTTCCTGGCGAAACTTGGGTTTATCGACTTTCCTTCTGCTAAACCACCACCCCATTAAAGTCATCATGAGCCTTATTCAGTTTTGTCTTATCCAGACACTGCAGGAGAGTCAGGACTGACTCAGTTCCTGATGAGTGAGGTGACCCGCCTACAGAAAACTTGTCAGGATGAACGCAAGGCGAGAATGGAGCAGGCCAACACGGTGCGACAGCTGCAGACCCGCGAATGCGAGCTTCGCAAACAGCAGGAGCGCCTACAACGCATGCGTGAAGAGCGGGACCAACTGTGGGAAGATGTGCGCAACCTAAAGGATGAGAATTACAGACTGATGCACGACGTGACCCGACTGAGTGAGGAGAAAAACTGCGCTCTCATGTGTAATCGAGACCTGCAGTTGGAGGTTAGCCTTCCTCTTAAGACATCATGGCTCATTTTAGGAAGACTGCCATGTTGTAATTCTGTTTTCATTCTTGTTTTATATTATAATACGTGCAACTGGTCGAGGGGAACTAACAACCAGATTCAGACATCAGTGGTTTTATGGTGTTGCAAAATGAGTAAGGTCACTAAGCTAGGAAAATATAGGAAATTCACACCATTTATCAGTCATTGCAGCAGTTTAGACTATGTGTAGAGTATTTTACATTTCTAAATGACAGGGACAGCCTACCTGGGGAAATCTATGGGGTAGGGATCTTGCTCAGGGCCTGACAATGACAACACTGTTTCTTTTTTGTCCTTTTTCAGATTGAGAGACTAAAGCATAGCTTAATGAATGCAGAGAGTGATTCCAAGATCCAGCGCAGACGGACCATGACCCTCAAAAATGCCATAGAGCAGAGGCCTAGCCAGGAAATGATCTGGGAGTTGCAGAAGCAAAATGATCTTCTTAAAGCTCAAGTGCAGGAGCTTCAGAGCACTTCCAAGGTAAAGTGGTCTATAAACAATCAAATACTTAAATAGTCATGAACTTTGCCATGCTTTAAATCAGTCATTTTTACAGGCATTGGTACTTAAAGGAAATAAAAACATTTTCACCAACACGTCTAGATTCCAACGGACCATGACAAGTTGAGCATTCAGTCACTTGAAGATTTGAAGAAACAAAGTGAGGTGCAACACCAAGAGCTGGTGAACAGCATTTACACACTACGTAGGGACCTCCATGATGCTGAGGGTCTGCGAGATAAGGTCTGTGAAAAGTTATTAAATTACCACCATCCTTGCTGCCTGAGTCTATTAATATACTGATTATTTGTGTTGCTTTTTTAAATATGAACGAATATGAATGATCTTTGCAGTACCTGGACAAGAAGGACGAACTGGAGTTAAAATGTGCAATGTTAAAGAAGGACTCCTTGATGTACCGTACTCGCATGGAAGACATTTTGAAACAACTGGATGAGGTTATCAAAGAGAGAGACAAGGTGACAAACTCAATTTATCTTTCCCAGTAGCGCCAGCTCAGCTTTTAACGCTGGCCTGTAATTTCACAGCTTTTTCCATATTTCACCTTGATTTGTTGACGGTATGTGTTGCGTTCCCATTTAACAGGCTATTTCTGCAAGAGAAGAGTACTATCAGGAGCACTGTAAAACCCTCCAAGACAAGGACCGGTACCGTAAGCAGATCCGGGAGATGGGAGAGCGATACGATGAGCTCCAGGTCCAGCTCTTACGAACTCGGGGAGAAGTACTCGTTCTGCACGCAAAATTGCGCAAACAGAAACTTTTACAGGAAACAGGAGTAAGAAACGGTTGTCATGAGTAGACCTCCTTCACCCTTTTGTCATATGATACTGTTTTGATCTGGTGTGTGATTTAGTTCAGTTTTTCCCTATTTTAACTGGCGACTGTGTTGCGTGATGAGCCTTTGTGACATTGTGCATATTATTAACTATACCTTTGTTTCAGTCACGCAATATGTACATGACATGTTTATATTTTGCATTTTTAGACTTCTGAGGAAGGCTCTATTCACAGCTCAGTTGAGGTATGTCATTATTTTATTATAATAAAATATAGTATACTCTATTTGACAACATATTGCATTTTACATTTTAATCAATAATCTTCATTTTGACTCACTGTCCTTTCATATTAAAAATCAACATGCAGTAACATTTCTCTCTAGCTTAAAAGTCAGACGAGTGAGGAGGACAACAAGGAAAGATACAACAAAGGTTCTCTCTTTTCCTAACTCCACTTTGCTTTTCTTGAATTTCATCTTGATATAAATTCTAAAACTTACTAAGCTAAACAACACGCCTTGTCAGAACAGACTGTGCTTCAATATGACTTTTATTAACAAGTTTTATTCATTTATCTGATTTCCGTCTAAAAATGTCAGGTATGAGTGAAGATTCACAAAGCCCAACCTCAGGGGAGTATGATGTGTGCATAAAAATAAAAGATCCAAGCCCCTCGGAGGTGAAAGAAGACGACTTTATGGTAAATTCAGACTTTGTTAAAAAAAAAAAAAAAAAATTAGTATATAATAGGATCAGGTTATGATTTAATGACTTACAATATTTAGGGAAATAAGAGTACAGCTTCACTTTACATTTTGAATTATTACGGTATAGGAGAGGATGTTCCCTGAAGAGGAACTCTCACCTAACTCTATGCCGAGGAAGAGATGCAACTTTTATTACAGGAGGTTGGTATTCTGCCCAGCAGTGCACCTGTTCTCTCTTTCTCAGTAAACATGGCCTGTTGTGTGTTCGCTGTGGTTGTTGCAGTGATATTTGCAGGACCCGTCTGGCAAAAAGTACCTTTTTTTAAACTTATTTTTTAGTTTGTACTTTTTATTTTATGACAGGAAATGTGCCTTGAGAACAAAAGCGGCGGTAAAGGAGAGTGTTAAAGAGCGAGCTCAGTCTGTTCTGGATAACACCAGTGGGAGTGACAACACAGACACAGATGGATCATGACAAATGGAATCCAAACAGGAGAAGAAATGTTTCCTGTGCTAAATGGCTAAAATCCACATCCACAAAGACTGAAGACTGAAAATCACTGTGAATGACTGACCGCCCAATCAAATCGTACATTCTTGATTGTAGTTAATATTCATAACATACAAAACTTTTAAATATTTTGGAAGTTTTGCTCTTGTTTGTTGATATGTAATTGGACTGCGGTGTGTTGGCGCCTGCCCGGGTTGTTCCCCGCCTTATGGCCGTAAATTCCCGGGATAGGCTCTGCTCACCCCGCGACCCCAGTTGGGGTTAAGCTGTTCAGATAATGAATGAATGAATGAATGAATTTAATGTTAAAATTGTTTCTCTTTTTTATGCATAACACAGATGTTTTAATTAACGCATTACATAACTTTCCTTGGCTGGGTTTAAAAAATTAACCAAATGCCACTTTGGTAAATCCAACTGTGAAAGCCACTTAATTTTTGCAGTCTGTGATACAAAATAGAGTAAAAAGATCATTGAAAATAAAGCATCACAAGAGTATACTGAAAGATTACTCTATATAAAACATTTTCTTTTCAGCTCAAAATGGTTGCAATACTATCTTTTTCTTTCAAATACATTGGAAAAGTGAACAGTATTCAAAGTTTTATCAAAAACAGAAGGGAAACTTCTACTTTACACTAAAACCTTACATTAATAGAAGATTCAAGCAAGTATGTAGTGTTACTCTTACAAAAATTGTAAGTTACAATTGCTGTTATAACTACAGAGTTTTCAGCTATGGTTATCTGATTAATGGTTTATTTTGTAGAAGGGCCTCAGTTTCTTTACATAATGTACAGCAAAACAATTCCCGTAGTGGCCCTTTGTAGTGCACTAAATCGGACTGTCTCTGCACTACATATACAGGAGCAGTGTGGTTTTCATGTTGTACACTCCCTAGGGCTGGCCGTTTGTAGTGCACTGCATAGGGAGTAGGGAGCCATTTCAGAGACAGGCAAATGGAACACCTCCTCTCTAACGTAGCAACGAGGCAACGCTAAAACATTGGACTTGACTTGTATTCTCTTGTTCTCAAAGTTAATATTCTGATTAGTTTTTGTTGCTTGTGTTCGAACATAACTTTGTGGAAATTTCCCAAATGAATGAATTTCTTTGAATTATGTTTTAAAAACTGGCAACCTAACTCCTAATTAGCTGGACCTGTTGAAGTTAGCAGCGCGTGACTATGGCTGAGACTCGCGTTGTTCCAAGCGGGAAAGTTTACCGACAAATTTTTGATGCACAGGTAAAACATTTTCCCATTGTTCTGTTCTTTCAAAAATAAGAAAGTTTTATTCATTCATTCGAACAATTCATTTTATACACAAGAAACCCTTACTGTAACATGCTGGCTACTTTTAAAAAAATATTTTTAAATAATTTTATATTATATACTTTGGTATTTATGGTTTCCCTGTATATCGGCGTAATTAAATTTGATATTGTCGTCTAGGCCTAGTTTGGAAAAAAAAAAAGTTACATTTTTAAACCGCCTTCATCCAACCAGAATTGCAATTGCATTCGATATTTTTTTCTACCTGTGCAATTGCTATCACCTGTTAAATTGGGTTGTGTTCCAATAATGAGCTGTAATTTAACAACTCGTCAGGCTGACAGTATTTCCAAGACTAAGTCAAAAATCTTCCCAGCGTTGCATTAGACATGGATGTGCTTTGACTGTTTGCACTTTTACGGGTGATATTTATGAGGAAATGTCCTCTGTTTGTGGAATAAGTCAGTATCATTGTGAGCTAATTCCCCTGCTTTCCTCAAGGTTCACTTGTCGTTGTCGCTACACGAAACACGTTTGGGGCGAGCCGCTGCCCATGGACGGTACCTGAGTGGACCTGATGATGGCACAAGAAGGGGCAGAAGGTGGGTAAAAGCGGGTGATTAGTCTATAGAAACTGACATGGAGAGGAACAAGGGAAACCTAAAATGCCTGGAATTTGCGTCACATCACCGTGTGCAATACAGTGGAACTGGTTGTGTGCGTCGCTGAACTCGCGGTGTCGTCATGACGTCATGATGCCGTAAAAATGTACTCTGCTTTAAAACGGCGCACCTGAGGTTCGAGTTTTTTCACCAGAGGCGCCCACATATGTAACTCCTAGCAATCACTGTTGGATGGAAGTCAGCCGTCAGTTGGCATTTCTCTAAGTATTGCACGATTTCACCCCCAAAACCTGATCCAATTTCTCAATCACATCATGAGGAACAGCCTGAGGCACAAAACGCCACTCACACTGACAGAGTAACTGAAACATGTTTGACCTTCGAGGTATGATTTCAAGGTATAGGTTTTAGGGTTGTAGTTTCTGGCACTGTTTTGTTGGAGTAAGTTTCCAAAAAAGAGAGAGAGAGAACACCTAAATGAAATTTCACAAGTGTAAGTGTTGCAGACTGGCTTATCTTGTATCCCTCTATTTTAGTCTGTCTTTCCTGACGTCCCTGGTGTTTCTACCCATTTTACCCCTTGTGTCTACTGTCATATGCCACATAGCTCTGTGCAAGTGATGTTATGCTGAGTTTCAGGTTTGTTTTCCTCTGGTGTGTTTTGAGTCAGTTTCAGGTCTTTGCATGGTGTCTTAGTTTGTGGTTTTGTTTTGATAAATCCACCAGATTAACCCACACTTGCCTTCTGCACAGTCATGACAGTAAAAAGGTACTTTACCTTCATTGTAATTGCAATCAAGTACAGAATGAAAGTTTCTAATATTCACTTCTAGTATAAAATAATAAGTTTAGTTACAGAGTGCAATTGCAAGTGCTATACACTACTGCTAATTCTACAATGTGATATGTGTCGTGGTTTAAAGTTTTGGATTTCAAAGACTCTTGGATTTCAAAGGTCCTGTCTTATAAAGTTTTATGTAATATGATTTTTGACAGAAATATGGCAACATTAGACACCAGTCCTGCATTGGACGAGGAGCAAGTTTACGATGAAATCCGTGCATTACCTGACACTGCTGGTTAGTAACAAAAATTAACCCTTAATTAACAAAAATTAGCACTTACTCTTTTTATTAGGTGATAATGAACACTCATTCATGTGCATATATTGTCAGTTTCTGAAAAGGCAGGCTCCAATATCATTGAGCGAATTGCACTGAAAAACCAACAGGACCACATTGAAGCTCTTGCACACCTTGACCGGGACCTTGTTGCTCTCAGCGTGGTATATACCCAGATTATTTTTTTGATAATGTATATTGGTCATATCCGTATAGTGCTATGAAATATTGAACAAACTCGTTTTTTGATTTTCTTAGGGGTTCGAGTCATTGTTTAAACAGACGGGTGAAGACCTCCTGCTCAAGCTGTCTGAACATGAACACGAGGTGGAGAGACTTCTGCAGAAAAAAGAGAATGATGCTGAATTAGAAACCCTCAGTCTTCAGGTAACACTATATGGAAAATGGACAAGGATGGTCACTGTATTAGAATTTTACGTTTTAGAAATGCCAGGCTTCTTTTTTTGTTTTTAGGATATGCACTCCATTTGGAACACTGTTAGTAATGAGTGTGCAATGCGTAGAAAATGGATTCAGGAGATGGATGAGACTTTTAATGATTATGAAACCAAACGAACTTCAGTGGTATGTATTCTGCGGAAAGTTAGAGATCCAAGAGGAGTACATAATACGTACACCTTATTATGACATATTTTGTCTTTTGTTTGTAGATTTCGGCATTGTTAAAGAAACATACTGCAAAGCTTGAAAAAGTCAGATTTTTGACACCCTGTGATGTCTACCGACTGATTAACAAAGAAGCTATGGTAGGATCCACACCCTAAAAAAGGTTTACATTTTCCATGAGCTCCATCTTATATTCGTAATTCATAAGTGCCTTTGTCACAGATGATAAACCACGCCTTACTGGCAAATAGGCAGGCTCTGGCCAGACTGTATTTACACTTGATGGAAAAGGAGTTGCAGAGGGAGTTTCATTGCCGAAGGAGATGGGAGATCAACCTTCAAGAATGGAAGCAAGTCAAAGTAGATGCTATGGTCAGGCAGTTTAAGTAAGTAAATCATTAAAGAGTGTTACTCTAAATGTCACAACTAAAAGAAAGGTAGAAGTATCCATTATCATTTTTCCATCTCTAGAGACTCAATGAACAACTCTGAAATTCAGAATCCTAGAGCTGTCCAAAATACCCTGAATGCCTTGTACACAAAACAGAAAGAGTTAAATGGACAACGCATAAAGATCCTTCAACAAATCAGGTTGGGTATTTTAACTTGTTCTTTGAACTGATTCAGAATGTAGATAATTAGGTGCAGTTAGCATGACTTTGATGTTTTGTTTCCATATTTCTTTAGAAAGATTGTGCCTCCTACTTGCTCTAAGGCATTAATTGCTGAGTGGTTCTTGTCTTTGTCTTCAATCAATGACAAAATGGGTGAGGGAAGAATTTTTATTTTAGCTCAAATGTATTTGTCATTTATTTATACTTCACCTTTAACAAATATCAGTAACCTGATCCTTTCCTTTCATTCTTTTCAGATCGTTTGCATGTTAACACTATAAAAGAACTGCATAACAATTATGAGGTTACATGGCAGGCTGAGAAGAAACGTTTAGAGGTTAGTCAATATGGAATTTGCTAAAAAAAAAAGTAATTTTGTCAATTGAAAACCAGTCTTTCATACACTTCTTTTCACTTTCAGAATGAACTGTTTGCCTATGGACTTGCAACAGATCAGATACAGAAGATCATAACTACGGAGTTTCTACCTCTAATTGGCATGTGGCAGACCAAAGCAGAAGTGTATATAGCTACATTGGGAGTGAGTTTATAAATACTTCGTTGCAATCAAACATACATTTTTAATGTCTTGAAGGTTAGATAGGTATTTATTTCCCTCCCTTTACAGAACACCTTTCAGAAGGTGGCTAACATCGCTGCAAACTTGAGTATGTACTTTTTGAGGTTCGCAAATGGAGCCTCCCATCTCTGGGAGATGCACATGACAGGCCTGCAAAACAGGGAGAGACAGTTGCATCACATTCTCCAGAAGGTCCACAGCAGATACGAAGAGGAAAATCAGGTGAGGCGGGATCACATACTCATTTACTCTCAGTACATTTACTTGTAAGCCATTTGTCCGATGCTGCTTTCCAGCATGTTACATTTTGTAATAAGTCAGTTTACTTTGAGCATCTTAACCAAATGGTTGTGTCTTGCTCAGTAGTATACTGCCAGGCTTGAACCCACGGTAGCGTGGTACATATCCAAGCGTCTAACCACAAGGCCTTCATCACTGAGTAAAAATCTGTTTTTGTCCAGAGGAAGAAATCTGTGACACAAAGAACTGTTAATTTGGCAAACACTTTTCTTTTGTTTCAGTGGTAGGATACTTGGTCATGTACCAAAAACACGTGGGTTACTGCCATTAAGCCCCTGACAAAGACCCTTATCCCAAGTTAGTCCAGAGAGAGTAAAATAGTAGTTTTATCGATAAAATGAATAATGACGTCATCCCCCCCAAAACGCACTGTCGCATAGGTTTTGGTGTATCGCAAAAAAAATCAGCCCTTGAGCCGTTTCCATACATAATTTTGTGCATGTCGCAAATTATCTACCTTTTGTTTTCCACGTGTCACCCACCTGCGCTAAACAAAGAAACAAAGTGATGGAGAGATTATTCAGACAGTTTTTTGAAATTTGCCAGCTTACTGTTATTTCAGTTTCACAAATAATTGGAATTGTACAACATATCCGAAGACGACAGCAAAATGAAGCAGTTGCAGCGCTAAATATATTTCCAAAAACTCCTTGGATGAAAACCTGCCTAATGTCTCATAAATGGTGACTTTTTTTTAAGGGTTTTTGTTCATGAGTCTTAGCAAGCTTGCAACTCGGTTACAGGCAAAAGAGGCTCAGCTGGATGTGATGGTGGACCAACTCAGGCAGAAAAGCACAAATCATGGGCTCAAAACTACATTACAGAGGGCACTTGCCTTTTTGGAAAGGCTCAAGACTGGGTAACTGTAGACCTCACTCATGTTGCTTTTTGCTGCTGTTATCCTGACTACATCTTAAGCCAAACATTTTCCTCTTTATTCTTACAGGTATGTTAATTTGTATGAGGAGGAAGTCAGTATAGTAGAGCGGTATCCCTCCATGGTCCTCCAAGAATTAAATGCATACAGTTCAGCTGTTTGTCAGTTCTTCAATGTCAAGGAAGTATATGGACAGGTAAATATGTCAGTTGGGATGGCCAGTAACGTTTAAGATAAAAAATACCAAGCATCTGCATAAATAAAGCACTCGCTTTGTAATCATTTGAAGCTGGAGTAATTCTGTGCCTTCTTTCATGTCTTAGGACCCTAAGGAGCTTTATGTGCTTTATCCTTCTCTTAAACTGAGTAAGTCAAGGTCTAAAAGTCAATCACTTTTTATGGATGTAGTGATATTATAACACTACATTTGATGCCTATTAACTTTTTCTTTTAACCATATCCAGCTGGTGGTCAGAGGGCCAGCAAAAAGTGGAAGGCATCAGGGGTAAGTCCTTGGACAGATGTTTCACTGAAGGCTAAACGAAAATAACTTAAAATATTAGCTAAAATAAGTTTTCAAATTGTTCAAATTTTTTAATTCCAGCAATCTCACACCGATGAAACGTTCACAACTGCAAAAGGAAACGTCTTTAGCTGCCTGAGCTTTGCAGAGCAATGTGACACTGATGGAGATTCGAACCTTGCCGAAGTAAAATTGGCTTTGTACCCCAAAAATGTCCTGGCTGATTTGCAAAGAGTGTAAGACTAGCAAAGACAAAAGATTGAAACACAATGTAATTGCTCACTTTCTGAACTGTGTAACCTACATTTTTCTACGTGCCATAGTGTGAGGAAGGAATACTTGAGCCACCTTGAAGAGAGACATTCTTCAGTTTTGGACAACGCAATGGCCATTGTGAAAGCTAACAAAGAAGAGCTGAAGTCTGAGCTAGATCTCCGGTTTCATCTTCACAAGTCTCGATACAAGAGGATTAAGACTGACATTCACAACATTCGAGCAGGTGCGTTTCTGCGCCTTGCAAATGCACTGCATGTTTTAACTGCTTGTATTTTTATCACTGTACGCACACTTTGCCCTATGTAGTTATTAGGGTTGGGAATCTCTAGGCACCTCACGATTCGCTTTGAGAGCTGCCGTGTGATTATAAAACAATTATGGATGCATCTTTTTTCACACAATGCTCTGTGAAAAATTAATATTCAAACTATAATGAGTATAATAAAGCCTTTCAAATTGAATGAATTTACTTCCAATATTTTTTATTAATTAAACAAGTGGAAGAGAACTGGAAAGTTATGCATCTTCAAGACGATGTATCTCGGCTACAAAATGTGCAACATAGCACAAACATCGAACGAATTCTGAGAGAACAGTGCAACATTTGTGAGCAAAATCTCACCTTCACACTTTTTCTATTAAATACCATAGCTCAGTATGTGCTTCTGTGTGGAGAGATTGAGCTGTTCTCTGTGTGCCATGTTTGATGTTTAGATTATTTGCATATGCACATAAAATTAAGATGCTAATTAAAATATGTTAGTGCCATAAATTAACAGGTCAATGACAGGTTTGGAAAAGCTGTTTTGCTTTGCTGTCTGCCTTTTGCTTTCCATCAACAGTACAATCAGTTAAAACTGAGAAAATCAATGTTTGTGAATCGATTCAGAATGTTCGTGATGTATCTTTGTTTCGTATCGTTTTTCCCCCACCCCTAGTAATTATGTAGGCAGGATTTTTTAATCAATGCATTTTCTGCATGATTTTGCCAGCTGAGCTAGTGCACCATGGAGACTGTGTAGATCAGCACTGCAGGCTTATTCTACAGGCCTTAGCCGATGTTCGAATGGACTTCAACACACTGCAGGTCAAACAAGACAAATTACTCAAAGACTTGGACACTCAAGTCCACAATATGGAGGAAACCTTTAACACTGTTACCAAGTCTGATAAGTAAGGATCTCTGTGAATTCCTCAGTAAAAATGGAGACCTTTGCAGTTGTAACTACATTTCCTTTTTTTAAATACCATTATCTGTGTGCTTACAAATGTATTTAACAGGCTGGAGAAACTCTACTCTTTACTAAAAAGCAACTTGGATGAATACATGAACGTCATCCAAGACTCACAGCGGCACTTCAGACAAAATATGGAGGACAAATTTGGGGGCCTTCGAGAGGCCAATGTACAATTACTGAAATCTTTCAGGTAAGCCATTCCTTTTTCTGCATTAATGTAAAAGCTGCACCAATTGGACATAATAAAAACGCTCTCATTTGTTCCAGACTATTTTCTCAAGGAGGAAATTTCTCCATTGAAGAGACTGAGATCCACCAAGCTCATTTAGAGCAGGTGGCTAAACACATTGACGCAGCTGATGACGCTCTAACTTTGGACATGGAAAACATGGAGTCCTCAGTGTCTAGGTGTCTGGAAGAGGTAACTGTGTATACAGTAAAATTCTCAGTTGTATCAGTAAGATTTTGAAGTTAACACCAGCAGAGGAATGTAGGGTTAATTATTAGTGTATTTTGTTAGGCAACAGATCTGGTGAGCCAGTTGGAAGAGAAGTTCCAGTTTCTGTATGATGATCTAGTGTTTCTTGAGAAAATCAAAAAGGTGCTGAGAAGCACACAAGTCCAGATTCGTTCAGAGGTATTTCGAGCCCTTTGTTAACTATTATGTGTGCACTATTATTGTGAGTCCACTACATAACATATGTCTGGTTCCACAGGTCTTTAAAAGCAACTCGCACAAACAAACAATCAACAACATGACAAGCAAACTGAAAAAAATGATACAGGTTTATGTCCAGACCAGTCTGGATAAGAAGGTAAGTTCTCTGTAGTTCACTATCGGGCATGATTTATGTAGTTATGATGTATTGACTGAATATTAAGATGTAGGTGTTTTGCAGGTTTTAACGCCAGATAAACTCTGCACTCTAACTGGTGCCCTTGCAGAAACACTGAAGAACAGGTGTCATTACCTTGACTGCTATGTGGTATGTTAGTTCTCGAATACTGATTAGTGTGACGTACAGAACACTTCTGTACTGAGCATCTTTGTTAGCCAGGATTTAGCAGCAGTACACACTTCCTGGTTTTGAAGGAGTTGCACCACTTTTAACTCCAAATTATGGTGCTACAGTGAAATGCAATGTAACTAATGTGCTAGTTTTAGGGTTATTGTGAAAACAAACAATAACAAGAGCGTAGCACGTCAAACTGACCAAAGAATCATGGGTGAAAAAAATAATGGATACTGTATTAAAGTCGTATATCAGGATATCAGTTGCTGACAAATTGCAAAAATAATACAACAAATATTAATGTCAAATAGTACATGAATGTCTTTGTTGCGATAGCCATGTTAAATATCTGAACATTACAGAACACTGAGTGTTATATAGATTAAAGGGGAATCTGTTTGGCCAGGCGTGAAATTGATCATGTGCCATCATTTCACCAAATGGTGTGTAAAAGGCATAGAATACAATGAGCGCTAATGTCATTATCATAATCATCTTTTGATGCAGGAACCTTCTCTGGCCGTTCCATCTTCTGACGGTCCTCTGCGGGCGGACAGTGCAGTGGGCACTCAGACCCAGTCTCTTACCAATGAGGAAGGTGAATTCCTAGATTGGGACTTGCTCCTCCAGCCCACCCAAGCAAGTGACGAGCTGGTGAATGACGTTGTAGTTGGATTGGTCAAAAAACTTCTTAGGTAACAAACACAAAAGCATGACATGAAAAAGTGTGAACGTGCAAAACACTGGGCATCCTTTATCAATCTTCATTCCAGTCACACTTTTATTCAGACATTAACTTTTAAATATCTACTTACTTGAGTTGTTCTTTGATAAAAACACAATCTACAAACCTGTTTGTGCAAAACAGTTTATTGGGTGTTCTTAAGTTCTACAGTTGTATATACAGACGGTCTCCAAATTACGATGGTTCAACTTCTAATTAATCTTACGATGACAATAGCGATATGACAAAATATTTGACACGTCACACGGCGGGCAAAGGTAGCATTGTATGCGGTACAATATGTTGGGGCGATGCAGGGATGTATGCATTTCCAGCCTTGTGCTTACTGTCACCAGCGATCAACAGTTTGGTCGTCTCAGTGTTGGAGCACACATTTTTTCTGTATTTTTGGTGTTTCAAAGCTCAATTCAAGTGGCAAAAAAACATGTCTTCTAAATGCCCAAGTATGTCTCCCGTTGGTAGCCAGGACTCGACTTGTGATATTTTTAAGTTATGATGGGGTCATCGGAACGCATCTCCATTGTAAGTCGGGGACTGCCTATATTATATTATTGAAATGCATTAGTTTCTTAAGAACAAATTAAAGAAGACCTTTAAGAAAATATTGGTGAATGAAGCCCTTTGAGATTACTAACATTGACTTACACCTAAAAGAGAGAAAGAAATTTGAAAAAATTGTTCATTTTACATTTCCTCAGTTTTACCTCATGCTTATACATCAGCAACTTAAGTTTCTAAATTACTAAGAGGATTGCAGTTAAAAAATGAAGTGGTTGAGCAGATGCTGTTTTTTTTTCTTTCTACTGTGGTCCACTTGACACCCCCATGTTCCCCTTTTACACTACAAGGATCAACAAACCTTGTGATAGCGAAGTGGACATCTCAGTAGATCGCAAACCGCAAGACAACGAGGCGGACGGTGCAGCGGAGCTTTCAGATAGCTCCAAAAGCTCCAAAACAGGTAGCAGCAGTTTATTTTTTGTCCTCATTCTCAGTATTCATTTTAGGGCGTCTTTCAGTTTGAAAGTAAAGTGTTTATAACTTTTCAGATTCCGTTGAATCACTGCCTGATGCTGGAGCCGCGCAGGCAGGAGGAAGAGGACAGTCAGCAGTGAAGCCGCAAACAGGAAAGGAAAGGAAATTGCAAGCCGACCAGAAGGAAGCAACTGCGAATGTTTCACCCAAACCCTCAAAAGCAGGTAGCAGTGTTGATCAGTGATTAACCTCAAGAATGATTAGCATGCTAGACTTCTGTTTGATGAAACTGTATAACATTGTGGATTTCTGTCTTGGCTATCAGCTTCTGTGAGACCTGCTCAAAAGCCTGCAACCAGACAGCCGCGACCGAAAACCACACAAGGAACGTCTCCTTCCGTCAAGCCTGTTCGCTCGCAAATGTTAGTCATCACTTCTCCTTGGCCTATTTCACACAGATGCTACTTATAATGTGATCTTGATCCTGGATTAGCTTCCTCACAGTGCCTGTTGTTAATAATCATGGTTTTGGAATAGTTTCTTTTTTGGAATTCTTTGTCCTTAACCTTCACTTAAATGTCTTAAAGGGTGAGCTCTTACATCATTACCAAACAGCTCGGTGAGAAGTTCCAGGTGTTTGGCTCTAAACCTGAAGATCAGCAGGGCATGTAAGTGCAAACACTACATATTAACTGTCCAATCTTGGCTTATGCTTTTTATCCCTATGTAAGTAAAGTGTGTTCTTTTAGTCCTACTTTTAAAGGCGTGATCAACAACATTTTATGGGCAGCCAACGATATTCTCCTTCATGCAGCAGAGGTAAACCCACCATTCAGTTTTTTTTCCTGAACTCTACATTGATGTTATGTTGGGGAAAATAGATTATTGCACATGAATTAAGACCACAAGTTCAGATTAAGTTAGTTGTCCTCACTCCGCCATCAGGATTACTACGTGAAGAAAGAAAGTCGTCCCGTCTGTCGTCCAAAGAGCATGCACGAGTCTTTTGAGCAGTGTGCAGAGGACATAAACAAGAGGCTCCTGGAATACCTGAGTCAATCTCAGAACTACCACAGCAATTCTGTGAAAGGCGAGTTTCTCACTTTCTCACAAATACTAAAGTTATGAAATAGTAAAACGGTGAAAGGAGGCATTTCAGCTTAGTTGCAGAAACAAGTGAGAGCCATAGCATGTGCATACTTTTCCAACCAGACTTCCAGAAACAGTTGGGGGCTGTAGAGAAGTGGGTCTGCAACATGCCTGAAGTGATTCTCATAAAACTGAGAGATCAGCATGTGGGGAGTATGAACCAGAGCTTGGCATTTATTCGTCAGGCGTTCGAACAGTTTTGGCTACAGAGTGAACGCAACAAGGTAATATACTGTACAATGACAACTTGGCATGTTATGTTGATTTAGATTTAGTACACTGCACTTAATACGCTGTCGACTTATCCTCTCAAGACTGAACACATAGATAGTCTCAGTGTGAGGCTTAGCCACCCCGCTTGTGAAGAGGAGCTGAGCAAGCTGATTAACGCTGAGGAAGACAGGCAGCTGGAACAGAAGAACGGTATTGAGAGAACTAAACTGGAACTCCAGGTCAGATCTACTTTGTTGTCTCTTTTAGTTTTATCTAGATGTTGTTTGAACAATTTTTGACAGTTTTGTGACTGTTTTATATCTAAAGGACTGTATTAGGAAACATGCAGATGAGTTTGTGACTGCACTGGCCACAATGACAGAAAGGTTGCTCTTCCTGTTTGACCACATCCTGACTGTTAACGAGGTCAAAGGTGAATGGGGATAGAACATGCATGTTAAAGGCTGTGGGTAAAAATATTAATATATTTGTGACCCGATCTGCCGCAATGAGTCGGAAGTCGGCGTTCTGTTTATTTAGATACGGGCCGATTATGTTGAAAAACATCACAAAAATAGCTTTTTTTTTTTTTTGGAGACCAGATTAATTTTGAAGACCTTTTCTTTCATATAAGACCAAAAAAGAAAAATCGATATTTTTGATGTTTGTCAACATAATCGGCCCGTATCTAAATAAATAGAACGCTGACTTCCGACTCATTACAGCAGATCGGGTCACATTTTAATTAAGAATGAGGGTTTGATCTCTAGCTTTACAAATATTTGTGCCTGCAGATGTCCAACCACCACAGGAAAAGAACCCAAGGCTTGGTCAGAAGCAAACGGATCCGTCACTGGTGTACAGTCCTGTATTGGGGCCAGTAAGCAGGTACAGACCAGCAAGACAAATGTTATGTAAAAAAGTCTTAATACAAGTTTCTGTGTAGGTTCTCAGTCATGCAGGACAATGTCATCTAGGGAGCTTGAATCAAAGGCAACTGGTCTTCTTTTCCAAATGCTTGAAGACCCTTCACCTCTCATCTGAAAGGCTTCTTCAGTTGAAAAAAATCTGATGGTAGTTCCAGGTATTAATGCTCTAGGGGGGTGGTCACTTTGAAAGTGGTTGTTGACACGACCTGTCGTGCAGTGGGTTGTTAGTCACCCTGGGCAAGGGGTAGATTAGGGTATGCGGTGATGGGTCTACCTCTGCGGAGTGGTCGCTTGATCTCTTCTATATGTAAGTCTGAGGATTCCTCACTGCATTGTACGGAATACACCACATTGTTTAGCTGTTTTGTCCTCAGGAGGAACCAGTCTCTCTTGAGGGGGTTGCTGGGTCTAAAGTGCACTGAGATGTTATACTCGGAGAAAATTTGAAGCTTTGCAGACAATCCTGGCACATGGGACAGCTATAGCCAGGTTTCCATCCAAGGAGTTTTTGCGAAAAAATATTTATTTTTTACCGATATAGCTGATGGAAACGCTAATTATCGATAAAATTTTGTAAATCTCGACATAATATTTTTCTGTTTAACTTTAGCACATAACTTCTATATCGATACTTCAGATGTCGCAAAAACTACTTTGGAAACACTTTTTGTCAAGGGCTTTACTTGTAAATAAATGTCACATGATGAATCACAATAGCGTATCACGCGCACCATTTTTATCGATAAAAAAGCCAGTTGGATGAAACAGGCTGGAACCAGCAAATTCGCACATTTTTTTATCGCATATTCTGTTTGTTGATAACAAAACGTCGCAAAAACTGGATGGAAACTTGGCTAATGTTGATCTGCCTGTTCTGTTCCTCACTGGTTGGAGCTGGAGATTCATTTCCTGTCTCTTTGCTGCCTTGATTAAGACCCAGTTTGGATTATCACAAGTTTTAAGTGTTCTTTTTGAGGTGTGTCGCGTGTCACTGGGTAGTGAGGAGTCAAAATCAAGTACTGATTAGTGTGTGCTGACTTCCTGGAATAACTTCATTATTACATCTTCCATTTTCCTCAGCACAGTCCAGGAAAGCAGGCTTTTTTTTCCTTTGGTATCCTCCCTGGTGAATGATGCTTCTGTCCACTGAGCTGCTTGGAGTTGTTCTTCTGAAAGAGTTCAAAGCTTTCCACTTCTTCCATGGACAGGTTGGCTACAGTAGGTGACACTGTGGAACCCACGGCGTGGTCAGGCAGAGGTCCAACCAAGTGCAAATCTATTCCGCTGTGAAGTTGGTCCTTGCTGCAGTCGCTTCCAGACGTGTTCCACTGCAGGTGAAAAGTGAGGTGACATCTAAGGATACCCACAGCCAGTTGAAGATTCTGGACCTTGGCTATAAAGTTCTGGATCTGATGAGTGTTTCCCACAAGTGCAGTAAAGATGGTGGCGAGGTGTTCCGCAGTGTCATAGAGAAGAGTTTATGCTCCTGCTCTTTGGAAGATCATATACACAGGCTGTAGCCTCTCGAGGGTACAGGCTCTTCCTGTCTAGTTGTTGCAGGTAGTCTATTACCTTCTTCTTGCAGCTGCTTGTGGGGGTCTCGCTGCTAGAACTTGGTGTTTTTCACTGAGCAGCATGGTTAAGTTGGTGTAATAACTAGCTGTGTTGAGGACCACCGTGCATCTACCCTTGTCAGCTGGCAGTATGGTGATGCTCCTGTCTTGTAAGGGATGTAACGGCTGTCCTTTCTCCTTTCTTGGATGGTGAGGTTGGAATAAAGTAGCTTCGTCTAACCAAGGTGCTCCTCAACATGGCTACTTACCACACCAAGTTAACCACGCTGCGCAATGGAACCCATCGGGAAGCGACTGCAGCAAGACAACTCCTTACACAAGGACCAGCTTCACCTGACTGATCCTCTGCCTGAACACAGGCGTGGGTTCCTGGCGTCACTACTGTGAGCAACCTGTCCATGAAAGAAGTGGAAAGCTTTGAACTCTTTCAGAAGAACAACTCCAAGCCACTGGTTTACATATGTGGACGACGCCTGGTCAAATAGAAAAGCCAGAAAGTGAAGCACATCACCTTGGAGAGCCAAAATATTGAGTTTACAGGAAACTAGCACAGACTGATTTTTGACTCTCACCACCCACTGGGACACACACACATCCAAAAAAAAAAAAACCACTTAAAACTTGTGATAATCCAAACGGGGTCTTAATCAAAGGCAGCAAAGAGACAGGAAATGAATCTCCAGCTCCAACCAGTGAGGAACAGAACAGGCAGACCAACATTGTTGTCCCATGTGCCAGGATTGTCTGCAAGGCTTCAAAGGATTTTCTCCAAGTAACATCTCTGTGCACTTTAGAGCCAGCAACAACCTCAAAAGAGACTAGTTCCTCCTAGTTCCTCTGGGTCTTCATTCATTTTGTACCCAGGAGGAACTAGCCTCAGAAGAGACTAGTTCCTCTGGGTAAACAATGTGGCATCTGATTGGCCTGATGCAGTGAGGTCTCAGACTTACACAGAGGAGCGGCCACTCCACAGGAGAGGAGTTCAGCAGGACAGGACGCAGCTGTACGTCTTCACTTAAAGGAGAACATTTAACATTTTGGACAGAGAGAGGATACATGGGTTAAGGGGAGGGAGTAAAGGAGGACATATGTTCATTTGCAAATAACCATCACTGAACAGAGGTGGGAGCTTACGACAAATTACCAGCCACTTACAACACAGTTCTGATATCTCTTCCCAGGTTTTTAAATGTGAATGTCAACCTAATGCCGCTGTTTCACACCTCGATATAGCCCGTGCCCAGAACCCTAACGACCCAGTGGACGATAGGCCACGTCAACAACCATCCCTAAAGAATAAATACCTGGAACGCCATCACATTTTTTAGAACTGAAGAAGCCTTTCAGATGAAAGGTGAAAAGTCATCAGTTGCCTTTATTCGAGCCCTCAAGATGACCATGTCCTGGACGGCTGAGGACCTACACAGACATACGTATTATTATGACTTTAATAGAACATTGGTTGTAAAAAAAAAAAAAAGAATAAGGATTGAGAAGTCTTCCATTACTTTTGTCATAGGGTATGGCCTGGAATTCATTACATTGGAGACATTGCAAGCGCAGCACAGAGTCAGGAACAACAGGAGACCAGTGCCATCACTACTGTTAAAACCTCAAAGGGGCATCTAAAAGCGGTGGAGGTTCGAAATGCATTGCATAAGGTAAAATGCATCCTTTACATACAAGAAACAAACAGAGAAACAGATGCAGTCATCTTGTTACATGAAGCCACTAGTTTGTCAAGCAAACATAAGTTGGTCAAGTATGTTAACAAAATGCCTAAAACAATTTTCCTGTCTTTCTGTGTGCAAAGAACTATGAGAAAATGGTTGAGGAGGAGCTAGAGAGAGTCAAGAAATTCAGCCAAAAGCATGAGGCCGAGCTGTTGCTTTGGCAAAATCACTGGACAAGGCAGCTGAAGATTCTCTCTACACTTAAATCAGAATAACTGCTGGACTAAAGGGCTGAGAAGTGAATAGCCCTGAGGATAAACACTTTCTGTTTTGGTCATAATACTTCTGGAGTGTTTGTCTGATTTCAGCAGGTGCAACAGACTTTACTGGGGTGAGATGAGTCCTGGTTGCTCTGGTCCTGCATCTCCTGGTGTAAAGATAGAGAGCTGATCTGGATTCTAAACCAGGATCAACCAGAGGTGAAAGTACTTATGATCACTAAAAAGACGTTCTCAGATGGAAGTGAACGGTCTGGTCTTTTTCCACTAGACTTGTAGACGTTTAGTCCATGCCAACCAACGTCCTTAGAGATGTGAACACACAGGTATTTAATGCGTCACCTCCTCCACTGCAGTTCAGTAGCAGAAGTTGTAGATTCACCGCTGAAGTCTAGCACCAGCTTCGTGACTCTGCTGATGTTCAGCTGGAGCCAGTTTTCCATGTTGGGCCTTATCATTGTAGGAGATGAAGCCCAGATTCATTCATTCATCAGCAAATTTAATAATGGTGCATGTGATTGTGTTTGTAACACTACTACAAACTTTCACCAGCTGTGGTTTGCCTGTGAGGAAATAAAAAATATTAGAATTCTCTCCTTACAGGCAATTATTCAGAACCAGTTCCTCAGTTTGGCAAACTGTAATGCTGAAAGCTGAAACATAGTACACTAGGAAAATCAAACAGTGAGGTTTGCCATCCAAAATTCATGTCTGATAGTCATTGAAACTGCAAAAAAAAGTTAACAGAATCTGTGAAAAACCCCAAATTAAAAATTTCATTATAAAAATACAAAACTTTGTTAAAATATATTTGAACTTTTTTTTTCATAACTAAAAGTGACATAATATAATAACACAATACTTGTTTCACTATTGCACCTTTTGTTTTTACACTACCGTGACAGCTATGATGCTGGTATGTCATTGGTATAATGTAAGGTTCACATGTATATCCTGCAGGTCTTAGAATAGATTGTGAGCAAGGGCAAAACAAGACTGATGTGTAAATGCCCATCTATAAGAACGCTCAATTGTACTAATTAAAATATGAATTTTTAATAAAACGTTGGTGGCAAATTGTTGTACTCATTCATAAGATTTTTATGGTATTGAAAGATTTCACATGGTATTACAAAATCTTTGCTTTGTCCCTACAATAGCTATAACAAGTTGCATTAACTAATGAGGTATTAAATTGGATAAAACAAGTCAATCAAATCAGAGCACACATTTGACACGTCATTAAAAATCAAGCCAAAACTCACTTGTGGAGTGCAAAGAACGACATCATATTTAGGCATAACACTGAAACTTCATCTAATAACCCCGCATTCTCATGAGCACCCTGCGTGCAAAGGCAAAGACAAAACACATGGCCGAGGACAGTAGCGCCAGCTAAAAGCACATCACCTGAACTCACACATTCCTTCATAGCTACAACGTCTCACTGTCCATACAAGAATGCTTGTCCAACAAGCAAAGTTAAACAGCACAACACTCCGTTACCACCACTAGTTCACTGTAGTACATTTGATACTGTTTTATCTATTTGCTCTACGTTGACTGCACCATCCCCTGCCTACAGAAAACCTATAACAGACAAATTCCTTACACCGTCATCTCAAAACATTAGTGTTATTTATGCTTTCTTATGCTTACCATTACTATTTAAGCAATTCTTAAAATGTTTTCCATCAGGAGTCATATGACTCCTAAAATGCTTTTGACTTCCCTTAGCCGTTCACATTTCCATCCAAACCGGTCAAGCTTTCCTGATACCTGCTGACACTGTGGCGGCATTTAGGCGCAATTTCAAATCCTGTGTTTAACGGAACAACTTCTTATAAATAAAAATGCACATACTTGCATCCAAGGGTCACTTTCCGCAGGCTTGCTCCAAAAAGTCCTTTAAGGCAGTCAGTCCAATCCAGCTCAAATTCTTGAGGACACACTTCTGGAGGAAAAAAAAAAAATCATTGTCTCCGAAAAAGAATATCCCAACTCTCCCTCCACTGCAGTGTGGACAGCTGTTCTGGGTCCAGCTCCGGCTGGCGTCGTGAGGACTAGTCTTGTTAACAAAGGTACATAGACACAGTGCTGCAGAATAGCTCCACCAAAGGCTACGGTGAGCTGGAGACCTACAGGAGCACAAATTGGAAAAAATTTAGCAAGCAAAAACTTAAACGCTGAAGTGTTTCATCAGTACAGTCATATATCATTTGTGATATTTAATGCTAACTCCAGTAGATTGACCTCAGCATGTGAGTGTACAGGTGCTCCACCACAACGGGTATCTGTAAGATCTGGAAAGTAAGAGCTGGAAGATAGTGGTAGAGGAAAAGGGTCTTCTCCATCATAAACTGACAAGCCATTAACACGCCCATCTCAGACACACAACACCAGCCAGCACCAACTGCTCCCAGGAGTCTACGTGTTGGGAGAAGTATTGAGATGGAGAAAAAAAAAAAAAGCTATGAACAATAAGATGAGAAGGAACACACCAGCCCATAGAACACATAAAAAAGTATGGTTGTCCTATAATACATACAATTAATTTAGGAGTCGTGATGTCTATTTTAAAAAAAATATTGTGAAATCATTTTATTTTTGAGTAAGGATTTCTTCATTTTCCTTTTTTGCATTAATCTATTTCTAAACCAGTTTTCCATTTGCACACTTTTATGAACGTTTTTCATTTCACTATTTCGTACTTGCATAACTGTAGATGTGACAAAGAATCTTGAAATTTTAATTATAACTAAAATGTGCAAACCGTCATAAGAATTCTCACAAGTTGTTTTGCTAATAAAGGATGTTAAAATAAATCAATAACACTGCTTGATTCTTGCAGCCTGCATGTTGTTTTAACATCAACAGACTTTTAAATCAGGTGCATATTACGTCTACTTTTCAGTTCATTCATTTGGCTTTTGGTGTTTAATGTTTCTGGATATGCTCAGCTAGAGACCACAAGACAATATAAAGCTGAGTTAATCTGGTGGTGTTTCTCATTTCCTCAGACAATTACAGGTTTGTGTTTATTCACACATTAATTTCTATCTGAAAAACTCAGACATACTTCAATAATTATCTGGTAAACTTTCTGATTATTTTTTTTTTACTTCTATCTACACAATATGCTGAGAACTGAGAATGAAATAGAAATTAATTAATAACATTTTTTACATTTCAAAAATGTTTACTTGCTTTATATTTAATGTCTATTTTTGGGGATATCTTTATTTTTATTTACATTATCTTTTCTTGGCTTATTATTTTTTGCAATTGCTTGCAAAGTCAGAGGTTTACAGTATTGCATTTTGTACTTGTCAAACTATGTATGTGGAAAGTGAACCGTAAACCACTTTGCTGCCTAAGAGAAAAATAACTACATACCCTCAGGAATGTCCTTTATCCTATGCCGTCGTCTCAGCAAGTAAGTTAAAAACAGCAGCACGTACGCGAAGAGTGCAAGGTTTGCAAAGCTCAAGTGAATATATTATACCCAATCAAGTGGATTTGTTCCTGAGGAAATAAATGTTTGAAATTTGATTAATTTGATTGTTTCACCATATCTATACTTAAAAAAAGACAAACATGGACATACATTACTGGATGGATGAAGCCAGTATGCAATGTTGGTGTCCATTGTGATCCTCAGGAAAAGAGCTATACTTGTGCTCCGACTCCTCATTTTCATGTTAGCATCTTCCTGTAGCACAAAAATACACTAAATGAACACACAAATCAGTTGATTAACAGATCATTGCTAAATTAGGAATTTGTACATGGTCTTGTACTTACCTGTAGTTCCATGAACCTGGCCATGAAGGTGAGATTCCTGCTTATGTCAATGTACGTGGGGGACTTAAGCTCCAGTTCTCTCTCCTTCTGCTCCTGGCCTTAAGAGGGACACAGTATCCAGATTTCGATGGATGCAGAAATTAAAGCATTATAACATTTCTGTCTTAAAAACAAAATGTTTCTTACTCTTGCCATAGCGATGCTCTTCAACGTTCCACAAAGAGCCATGCGTGTAACCTTTATGAATTTTGTCTCCCACAACCTCTAGCTGTCGGAAGCCCCACTCTAGTAGCGATGCTCCGGCTCAACTGTGAGAAACAAAGGAAGAAGATGCTCAATCACCTGGCGGGCCAGCAACTCACTTATTCGGTTAATGTGCTGTACAAAGTGTTTACATGAATGAAAGTTTTAAATCTGCACACACCTTCCAGTGCAGCAAGGCGTGTTGGCGTGGATCGAAATGCGCTTTCTCCCGGACAGAATAGTCTTCCACACTTCTCCTGTCTGACTCTCGGTTGGATATGTCCTGCAGGGTGGACAGTCACACTTCCCAATTTTTTTTTTTTTTTTTTTTTTGAGTACATGGTTGAGCATTTAGAGTTATTCGCCTGCATGACCCGCCGTCAATTAACTGAACAGCTCACCTCGATTTTGGTTAATAAACAATTTTCATTTGTGTTCCTAGTTTGCCCTCGCCAGGTTTACTGACAGGGGTTTGCTGTGAATCACGTTCAACTACTAAGGCTGGGATATATTGTCTAATGAAAGAGGGCATATCTCAAGTTTTTAAAGGGACAGTACATATATTTAAAAAAAAATAAATTTGTGTGTATATATATATATATATATATATATATATATATATATATATATATATATATATATATATATATAAACTCCCTATAATAAACAGGTAAGCGTCAACAGAATTCTGAATTCTGATTTATATTAATTTCCAGATTAATTTAACAACCCTAGTCAATGGGCTTTATTAAAGTTAAGAGATCATTATTTGTCAGTGTGAACACACCACAGCACAGCACACGGCGCACCACAAGCAAACGTGACCTCTGCATTTGACCCATCCGTGAAGGAGCAGAGGGCAGCTTGTTTTTTGGCAGCGCCCTTGCTCATGAGTGCCTCTGTGATAACTAGCAGTTTGTAACTGGCGACTCCCATCACTGGGCCAACTCCCTAACCGTTATGCTACCAACTGCACCTGCACTCGATAAATGTACTTGATAACGTTTTCACATTCACACCGGTAAAAGGAATGTGGACAAAATGTGGCCTAGAACATTTTCCAGCAAGTCCTTAATGAGTCTTAGTTTCCTTCACATACGTACTTAGGGCTGCCCACTTTTTAAACCAGATAATGCTGCACGTAAATGCCAGGTGTGGACAGCGCCTTAATGACCAAATAATATAGTTTTATAGGCATATGAGCAGGTTAACACACCACTCTCCATAGATTCTGGGCTGGCATGGACACGTTGAAATCAATGTAACCAGAAACTTCCTGAGAGTGAGGACTCATGGGAGCTGCAACATCATGTCTGAGGGGGAAAAAAGACAACACAATACTGTCAGACAGACACTTAGAGCTGGATGATATGGTTTAGAAATCATTTTTTTTCAAGCTACAGTTCAAACCAGACATTTACATACACTGTATAAAAAGACACGACTTTTTTTTTCTCACTGTGACATTAAATCAGACTAAGCTTCTCCTATTTTAGCTCAGTTAGGATTACCAAAATTATTTCTATTTGCTACAGGCCAGAATAATCAGAGAGAATTTATTATTACTTTCATCAAAGTCAAAAGTTTACATACATTTCATTAGTATTTGATAGAATTGTCTTTAAACTGTATAACTTGGGTCAAACATTTTGGATATCCTTCTACAAGCTTCTCACGATACTTGGAATTGAGGCCCACTCCTCTTGACAGAACTGGTGTAACTGAGTCAGGTTTGTAGGCCGCCTTGCTCACACTCGTCTTTTCAGCTCTACCCACAAATTTCCTATGGGATTGGGATCAGGGTTTTGTTGATGGCCACATTGACTTTGTTGTCCTTAAGCCTCTTTGTAACTAATTTGGAGGTATGCTTGGGCTCACTGTCCATTTGGAAGACCCATTTCCGCCCAAGCTTTAACTTCCTGGCTGATGTCTTCAGATGTTGCTTCATTATATCCACATAATTTTCTTTTCTCATGGTGCCATCTACTTTGTGACGTGCACCGGTCCCTCCTGCAGCAAAACACCCCCTACAACATGATGATACCAACCCCCTACTTCACAGTTGGGGTGGTGTTGTCAGGCTTGCAAATTTCCTCCTGTTTCCTCCAAATGTAACGGTGGTCATTATGGCCAAACAGTTGAATTTTAGTTATCAGACCACAGTGCATGTCTCCAGAAATGAAGGTCTTTGTGCCTGTGTGCATTTGCAAACTGTAATCTGGCTTTTTATTGTTGCTTTTGGAGTAATGGCTCCTTCCTCGCTGTGTGGCCTTTCAGCCCATGTCTGTACAGGACTCGTTTCACTGTAGATGGCGACACTCTCTTTCAGCTAGCATCTTCACAAGGTGTTTTGCATTTGTTCTGGGGTTGATACGCACAGTTCGCACCAAAACACGTTCATCTCTGGGACACGGGACCCGTCTCCTTCCCGAGCTGTATGATGGCTGGACGTATAATTGTTTGAACAGATGAACGCGGCACCTTCAGGCACCTGGAACCTGTACCCAAGCATGAGTCAGACTTGGCTGACCTGATAACTTGTCTGTTTTCCCATGTATATTTCTCATGATGTTACACAAAGACGCAACATGTTCGAGGTGTGCTTTAAAATACATCAACAGGTGTGCCTCCAATTAACTCAAATGTTGTAGATTAACTTCATCATTTGGAATCAGAAGCTTCCAAAGCCATGACACTATCATCTGGGCTTTCCCAAATCGTTTAAAGGCATAGTATTCTTGGTGTATGTAAACTTTGGACTGAAGAAAGTAATAATAAATTCTCAAAATAAATTCTATTCTGGCCTGTAGCAAATAGAAATAATTTTGGTAATCCTAACTGAGCTAAAATAGAAGTTTAGTCTGATTTAATGTCAGACAGTGAGAAAAAAAGTTGTCTTTTTATACAGTATATGTAAACTTCTGGTTTCAACTGTATATAGTGATATATCTCTCAATATTTTAACAGCCCCTCTGAAGCACTTCTTAAATGCTTGATATATAACAATTACACCAGTATGATGATTCTAGTCATTTAACATTTCTACTGGTTTCTACTCTTTGCATTTCACTTCCCTCTCTCTTCAGGAGATTAACAACACACCTATGAAAGTCGCGCACAGGTATATGACATATTCATGTTTTTTTCATGGGAGAGAGACTAAAATCAAAAGTCTGTGAACTTGACTTGGTGTTTGTGATATCGTCGTTTACTACCTCCTACAGACACCCAGCTACGGTATATTGAGTTTAGAGTAATACTTTGTCTTACGCTGTTAACTGGTTCCAGAACACACGACTTGAGTTGAAAAATGACTTGAGTAAATCCCCTAAAAAAAAAAACCCTAAATAGGAGACCTAGACCCCCCTATTCATACACCAAAAAGTCTTTAACAGCACTGTCACATAGAAATACAAGTCCTTCAGTAATGAAACTTTACATACTTTTTGGAAAAAAAAATTCTTACTATATATATTTACACATTTATGAGATATTAGGCTTGTTATTGTTTATTCCACTTTTATGCACTGTTTTTAATAAATAAAGTCTGAATAAAAAAACTCCGAGTAATTTCTATAGAATTACCTTTTTTCCCTTATTATTTTAGAATTAGCAACATAACTTTGTACAAGACGCATGTGGAAATGACGTAATACGAGGTATTACTGTGTTTGATAAACCTGCAAGCCCTACACTGTAAATAAGTGAAAGTACGAGTACTTACGTATTGAGGGATCGGGACGTCATGCCGTGCAGCAGTTGAATAATATCCCCGTGTCTCACAGGTCTCGGAGGGCTGCTTACCACAAGGCCCTGTCTGAGTATCAGAGATAAAAACAAAAGCAATATGTAACAGATATTTAATCCTACATTATCATGCCTTTTCTATAAACATAATGACTTTTCAGGCTTTTGATGACAAGTGCAGCATTAACAGCTTATTGCTTAGGATACTGTACAGTTAAGCCAAAATTATTCCTACCGCTACCAGATTTTGATTTTTTTTTATTTGATCAGTGGGTTTCCTCTGGCTGGAAATGAAGTCCAGCTCAAGTGGCATGATGAGAAAAGATGACTATAAGATTCTGGAGGAAAACATCAGGCCGTCTGCAGAAAAACTTGGTACTGGGCAGCACCGGACCTCCCAACAACACAATGATCCAAAACGGTAAAGAAATGGTTAAGAGAAGACAATATCAGCATTTTGGAGTGGCCCGTCCAGGAGTGCAGACCTGAACCCCCTTAAGAATCTGTGGAGGAAACTGAAGACCAGGGTGATGGCGATGAAGCCTTCAAACCTCAAAGACCAAGACTGCACTGCAAAAGAAGAGTGACCCAAAATCCTCATGGAAACATGCAACAATTGGGGCTGTTGGTAGCGTAACGGTTAGGGAGTTCACCCTGTGGTCGGAAGGTCACCGGTTCAAAACCCAGAGTGGTAAAGGTGCCACTGGGGTACTCATGAGAAAGGTACTGTCTCCAAGCACTGCTCCCCGGGTGCTGCCAAAAAGCTGCCCACTGCTCCTTCAGATATGGGTCAAATGCAGAGGTCACATATTGCTGTGGTGCACTGTGTGCTGTGCTGTGCTGTGTTCATAAATAATGACAAATAATCACTCACTTTCAAAACGTTTGTCAGCAATTACAAGAACCATTTGATTGCTCTGATAAAAAAAATAAATGCTTTGCCCTCGATTACTGAGAAGGGGCATGAATAATTTTGGACATGCCGTTTTTGTAGGAATGTAAATAAGAACAAAACATTTTTCTCACATATCTCTAGCACTGGGTCTTACTTACTCTTCTGTGACATTCATATATCATTTCCACAAAGAACAAACCTGAGCAAAATAAAAAGTTCACTATAAACTAGGGATGCACAATATGGAAATTATTGGCCGATGCTGATATCCGATGTTTTTCATGCTTATATCTGCTGTTGCCTATACAGATGCCAATAAATGAGGAAGGCAGGCGCAGGCCGAGTTTAACACGTGAAGACAAGATATTTTCCCTGCCAAAGTTCCACTGCATGCTCACGCCATAGCTCTGACATTTCTAACACAGTGCCAAAGCGGAGCTGAGAGAGGGAGGAGCATTTCCAGTGTAGTGCACAACATTTTCAGGAAAAAGTCACTTAACACCCTTTGTCAAATAGGGCGGGTAGGCGCTCCATGTGCACTACCTAATGCATACAGAGCTGTTAAGCTACAACCTTGGCTATTTCTTTACTACCGGGTACAAAAGTACGATAAGAGCACCCTACCGACCATACTATTAAGTACGGCAGTACGTGGCTCGGGACACAGCCCATGTGTGAGCTCACATTCGCTAAGTGAGACAAACACACGATTTAGTTCGATTTAATTACATTTTGCGCGAAAAGACAAGAGATTCTCCTCACAAACGTTCCACTGCATGCTCAGAATTTTGGCACAAAATGACATCATACATTTTAAGACAGAAGGCCAGATTAAACAGACCTTGGACTTTGAACATGCCAGCCAGAGGCGCTACCTTTCCGTCGTACAATAAATGCGTCGTCACATATCGGCTGAAAATATTGGTCCGATACCAATGACTTTTAAATTTAAAAAAAAAAGAGCAATTATCAGTCGATTCCGATATGATTCCAATATCATAGTGCATCCCTATTATAAATCAAAATCTGGTAGGAGAATGAAAAATTTGGGGCTTAACTGTACATACCTGCTTGGGTCTTTGATAATCCACCAGTTGTTGACGTCTTTGAACGGGTAGCAGGTCACTTGCTGTTGGTGCGAGCTGCCACGTCCATTTTCATACCTTCACATACAGAAAAGAAAAATCGAAATATAACACAATGCAAGTTAATCACCTGCGGTTCTCACTTGATGGACGACAAATAACGTTAACTAAAATGCTTTCGTTTAGGCCGAGTGTCTAGATAGTACATTATAAATAAAAGATTTATGTCTCAGTTCTTTTAAACTGAAGGTCATAAGTGCATGGAGCAGATTTGTAAAGAATAACCTGATTGGATAGTTGGCCTTGTGGGAATGAAGCCAGCAAGGGACAGGTTTATTGGACACACTGCGCAGAGTCACCTGGGAACCAAATGCCACTTCCAAAGGCTGACCCTGTGTAATCTTAGCCAGGCCACCCTGTTTATCAAAGAACAGACGATAAAAAAATATATATGTTCATCCGTTTCCTTTTTGGATTGGTCGAAATCTTTGTAAACTTTGCAAATCAATGACTGTTCCAAGTTTACAAAACTTAACGTCAATTTCCAATAATAAGACGTTAATCTGTAAAAAACATGCTTTAAAAACAAAACAATAAATCATATTGGACCGAAATATTCAGTATATACTTATTCAGACAACGGAACAGGTTCTACCAATAAATAAGGTCTCAAGAAGTTAATTCATACCTTTTAGTTTATTTGATTCAAATAAATAATATCATTGCATGAGGAAAAATTGAAAAATATTTAAAGTTTGCACTTAGTTTTCTGCCCACTCTGGTATTGAAATTTATCATGTGTTGTGATTTTTTGTTGTTTTCCTGGCTAATGAATCAACAATGTTAGATAAAGTTCTAGACTAAACAGCTGTAGGCAGAGAAACCCCTTCATCTAGATCTAGAAAATTGGTAAAATGTAAACTCAACCTCCAGGCTGGCTTGAAAAGCGCTGCTCATCATCTGGTCATGAGGGCCACTGTGGCACAGTAGAATAAGATGTACGTAGAAAAAGCCCAGATACAAAGCAACCGGGAGCACCACAAGAGCCAGGAAGCGAGCCACAACCTGCACCAGAACTTTTCCCTGTAGAGGAAGAAGGAAACAGTGAAACTAAAGTCAACTATACGAAAGTTATGAAATGTTAACTTTATTTATGCTAAAACTCACATTGCTTAATGCTTTATCTCCAATTACTTGCCAGGTGTGAAACGCTGCCAGACTCAGCAGCAGCATATAGGTGAAAAGTCCCATGTACTTTACTCTGAGGAAATACATTTCATTTTAATTAGCTTCAAGATCAAGTTGGTAACAGGAGACAGAAAAACTGGGGCCCTTTCGGCTGCTGCACTTACCCCACTGCAAACGCACAGCTGGCTCCAGAAAGAATTAGCCACAGCCACCGGAATAATGAACTTAAAACAAGGATGACATTCATGTAAACGTAAGGAATAATTTACTTTCATCAGTTTATGTCTTGAGACTAAAGAAACTAAAACGATCTGATCCAGAGTCTTGATCCAGGCTGCTGAAAGATCCATTATGTAAACTTAGTCACTCTTACCCTTTTGGTGCTTTGTGAAAGCGCAGGTAGGACACAACCGCAAAGAGCAGGAAGAAGATTAACACAGACTCCAGCAGCATGAAGCGAGATTGCACGATGAGGGAGTTCTCTAGTGAGGGAAAAGATGGGTTATTGAGTGAACAATTCAAAATTGCAGCATCATCACTACAATAAGCCCACAGACACGTAATACAACGTCAAGTTAATGCAAACTTTTTCGGCTTGATACAACAGAAACATTTCCCTTGATGTAATTTCCTAACATCACTTTACAAGAAATGTCCACCTGACATTAGAAAACAAAAACAAAACAGGTTCACATTCCAAAAAAACCTAGTTAGAACATATTTTCCATTTCTCTATTGTTATTAGTATTGCTATTTTATATACAGATATACAGTGCGTCCTTAAAGTCAATCGTTTAGAATGATTTCTTCTTTTCCAATAGAACTAGTCATTCAATAAATAAAAAAAAGTTTGTACTCTTTCCGTCCTAAAAAAACTTCCTATATAAACCACTCATCTCTCCTTACGTTCGCCCATTAACCTGAACAACACCCGGAACCCGTCTGAACTGAAGCCATGATCACAAACCTTGATGAAACATAGATGACGGCTGTACTTACCCATGAGGAGGAGCGCAGACGCTCCAAGTGCCGCAAAATGAGAATATCCAAGTTCCACCATGAGAAGATAGCCAAGGGGCACACAAAGCGATCCAGCTATGGCCGGAATCACCCTGAGAGTCCAAACAGGAACATTGCTGGTGTATTCTTTAGAGGGGAAGGAAATGATGTCCGGGGAAAAAAGATGTACCAGCAGTGATTAATTCATGAAAGTCACATTCAAAATTGACTGCTATAACAATAAAAGGTAGGACTGTATGATAGCATTTCACAAGGGACGTGTGATGATACCTACTGCAAAGTATCTCAAACACACTGCAACTTTTTTGCAGCAACAATACAAAAAGCAAATTGGCTAGTTATCCTTTTCCATTAAATGGCGGTTCACACTACAGATAGTTTCCAGAATAAATAAATATTTTTCATCTATGAACTTTTACTATTATTACTTTTGATGCACTCCACTACAAAAATCACCCCAATTATGATAAAATGTCTGTCCCCAAATACTTACTTAAGTCATTGGGTTAAAAATGCATTACAGCCCTAAGAAAGAGTTTACAATATCTAAGGTTTCACAGCAAAGACTTATTTGTTACCTGCTCCGATTCTATTCCAGACGAAATTGCCATCAAAGCCTCCCAGGTAACCTGCAAAGAAATGTGCACTTTTGCAAGGTGAATAAATAAATCACAGGGCAAAAAAAGTAATGTTGCGTTCATTTCTCACCTCCTAACGCCAGAATCATGTGACCGAAAGGCGGCCCGCTTTCATCAATGAAAAACACCCGCTTCATATACAGCGACATAAATTGTCCATAGTAAACTTCGTCAAAGCTGCAGCATAAAGAAAGCATTGACGCACGGTGGATTCTTCTACACTTCACATGCATTCGGCGGCTTTTAGTGTGCTTAAAATGTTTAGCTGTGCTTTCGAATGTTTCTACTTACACCACCGCTTTGGGGAATTGAATGCCGTAGAGTCTGGTGAGGAGCCCGAGCGCGGTGACCAGCAGCAGCAGCACGTCAATCTCCACTCTCACCCTCACGGCCAGTTTGTCTAACTGCATGGCCCAATTACGATATGATGGAAGGACGTATATCTGACCAGTTGTCCTTCAACAGTTATGGGAAGCCCTGTACAAGAAAGACCGTTTTTGCTCAAGCTGTACCGTTCTCACCTTCGTTGAGTTACTAACCGACTGCAGCTGTTTGTTAAATGACACGCTGCCGGTGGTGACGCCTGCACAGCTTGCCGTAGAATTATGCCATTATTTTTAAAACATGAATTTCACTCAAACATAAGTAAAGGCACAAGTTGTTACACTTATTTTAATAACAAGCCACCACTGAGTTTCAGCATTAAATAATTACTCAAAACTTACGCGTCGGCGAGATAAATAGTTGCACTTCCGCTCATCAAATTTCAGAATAAAAGTCTTTCATTTACTCGCTGCAGGCAACATACAATAAACTAATTATTAGGGCTTATTTTCCGTTCCTTCCTTAAGTTGGCGTGAGTCGGTCAAATAATAAACACACTGAGAACATATCACAGAGTGAAAAATAAACTTTATTTGAGCAAGTAGGGAAACCAAGGACCTTCCAATGAGAAAAAGAAACATGTACTCATCACAGTGGTAAACAGATTAATACAGTGCATGATTTCTAAAAACACCGAGACACATTTACTTAAAAAAGATAACAAGGATGAAATATCAAAAGTATGAAAAAGATTTCACAGTTGGAAATGAATTAACATTTAAGTGCATAGCTAGATGGTTAGTTGCTGCATAATATTAAGACTAGAAACCATTGATAGTTGTGTATTAATGTTTGCAATTACTGTATTATGACAAAGTCACAGTACTGAATGTGCAGCTAAGTATGCTTTGTACACACTGGAAAAAAAGATACTGATATATGTCCCTTTAAAATAATATTTAAACTCAAAAGTACTATGTTTATACCTACAGTAAAATATTTTTCATGCAGTGATAAGTATAAAAATATATTAACATATACATATGAATATTAATATGCATGCATTAGGCATTCATATATGCATTAGTACAAATGTACAGAGGCAGACGATGTTACACCTTTGTAAGCCAACCCCATTTAAACCAAATAAAAAATGTTGAACCATGAGAGAAAATCATGTGGAAGTCACTGATTTGACTAACACTGATGTGAATGACAGTAAAGCTCCCTGGGCATGTTTACAATAAACCCTGTATTTAACTCTAACATCTGAGAATAGGTACAAAGTTATATCAAAATAATTAGTTTGCTCTCCAAAACTGTGATTTAAAAAATCACATGTAAAAAAGTATTATTTTGGTCCCTTGAACAACACATCACAATCTTAGAAAAGATAACCCTTAAATTACAAAATATAAGGTTTCTTTCCTTTGCTAGACATTGGCTCATCTGTGTTTTTTCTTTTTCTATGAGATTCCTTTTCCTCAGATTTTTCAGCAATTTGATTTACTGCTACCGTCACTAACCTATCTAGATCATATGATGTTGAGTCTTGTGCTTCTGTAGCTGATTTTGCTTTTGGAACTCGTTTTCTGTTCACTGCAGGTTCCTTCTGCTCATCTGCATTGTGATCTTCAGACTCCCCTTCTGGACACCCTTCAAAGGTAATGTCCATATGTTTCATCCCTTGGATATCCACAGAACCATTATTCTCATCTTCTACATCCAATTCCAAAGGGAACTTTTTATCTAGTGTTTGACTGGCTTCAGTATTTTCCTCTGCCTGGTCCTCACCTTGCTTCAGTTGTGTGTCCTCTTTCCCTTCCAATGCATGACCAGTTTCATCCTTTGCCTGTTCCACATCTCCCTGTGCACATGGTTCATCATCATCTTGTTTGTGGAAACGTTTGGATTTCCTTCCACTGGAGGTTTTAATTATTGCTGTGCGTTTTCTAAGTGTCATTTTTTCAATCTCAACACCCTCTATATCTACACATTTTGTGGTTGATGATTTGCCTTTTTTGCCTTTTACTTCAAGCTGTTCTTCTTTTGATATTGTACATTCTCCTTTGGACTTCTCTACAGGCAACTGCTCCACTACTTTGTCCAAAACATTCCCTTGTTGTCCATTTTCCTGATCTTTAATTGCATGGCCTTCTTGCTCAGTTTCAGGTTTATCACACTTACTTCCCTCCAAGGTGTCCTCAGTTAGATCCTCGTCATGTGCTTGAATTTCTTGGTCTGATTTCTCATATATTTCATTCACACCTGCTCTCTCTTTCACCTTTTCCCCCTTACTTTCCACCATGGTGTCATTTCTTCCATTAGTTGTTAGCTCTGTATCAGATTCAGTGATGTTTTTACTCTTTGGCTTCTCTGAAATGCCTTTTCCTTCTTCTTCTTCTTCTTCTTCTTCTTCTTCTTCTTCTTCTTCTTCTTCAGAGGCTACTTGCACATCCTCCATTTCATTTGAATTCGTCCCTGTTACTCCAGAAGTTTCACCTTGTCTTTTGTCCTGTGACTCTCGTTTTTCAACTTGTGTCTCCACCACTTCTTTGTAGAGACGCTTTGAATGACTTCGTAGAGGAGTCTGAACTATTATTGTTCTTCGCCTGAGATTTCTGGTGATGAAAAGTACCTCTTCTTCATCTGAGCTCTCTTCTTCTGAGATCTCCTGGTCATGTTTTGTCACACCCTTAAGCCTCTCCACTTCACTTGCCTTCCTCTCTGCTTGCATAATGTCTTCTTCCAACTCATTTCCTGATGTGCTAGTTGGTATATCTTTCACTTTTTCTTGTGCCATGTTGTCAGATACAAGTGAAATGACCTGATTCTGATTACTTTTGTGTCCCACCACAGCACTCTCCTTCTTGGTTACTGTTTCCTCTTTTGTTGCAGAAGTCTCTGTCTCAGTACTGACCACCTTGTCTGATGCCACCTCAATTTTTTTGTTAATTTCTTTTGCTTCTGTTTGTTTGGCATCTTCTTGCAGCTGTAACTTTTGCAGACGTTTAGATTTATTTTGTGTTGAAGATTTGACAGTCACTGTTCTTCGTCTGAGATGCCGTGAGAATGGAGCATCATCTTCTTCTTCTTCAGGTGAGCTTTTCTGTACACGTCCCGGGCCAGGTGTCTGATCATTTTGATATTGTTCATTTTTGGCCATCTCCTTAGTCTGTGATGGAGTGGAGTCTTCTAACTTACTATTCCCTCTTTTATCATCTTTCAACTTTTCGTCTGTCATAACATCCTTCCTTTCTTCATGTTCCACATTTAATGTGCTATCTACAGTTATGGCCACAGTTTGCTCTTCAAGGTTTACGGTCCCGGACTCCTCTTGCTCCATCTCTGCACAAATATTCCCTTCATTTGCATTGCCAGTTGTGTTAAGCCCTTCTTCTTCCTGAAAGTTTGCTATTTCTGTGTGGGATTCATCACCATCTGGCTGTACCTTATTGAAATTCACAAGTACAACAGCAGCGTTTTGCTTTGTTACTGCTGGAGTGGCCTGTTCTACCTGTTGTCCATCATTCTCAAATGTTATTTTCCTATTTGGTTCCTCCTCCTCCTCCTCCTCATGCTCTTCATTAGGCTTACCAACTGCCTGATTAGGTGCTTTACTGCAAATTTCTACATCAGTATCATGACCGCTTTTCTCTACACATGCAGCTTCAGCTGAAGCCTCTTTAGGTTCTGGATCTTCTGTAGAAATATCTTGTTTTGACTGATCTTCAGTACAAATTTTCTCAAAATTAATTTTGCCCTGAGCACAATTATCCATCCTGTTTTCCTCCTCCCTCTCTTCCTCTACAGTGTCCTTTTGAGAGGTTATGAAAATACCATGATCTTCTTCCATTTGAGTGTCTGATATCTGTTCACGTTGAATTCGCTGTGGGATGTCTTTCATTTCTTCAATAACAGACTGAGTCTCTTCTGTGACTCTCCCTTCATCTGCTTTTAAAGCATGTTTCTCACGCTGAATCTTTTCGCATGTTTCTTCTTTTTCTTCTGAAGTGGCATTTACAGTTTCCTCCTTTGCCTCATCCCGCATTATTGTTTCACCTTCTGTGGTTTCCAACCTTTCTCCATCTGCTTGCCCTTTTTCAAATTGGTCAGTCTGGGATTCGGCCAGCTTCATACCTTCCTCCTCTGTTTTACTTTCTTCCATGCACCAAGTGGTACCTTCTAATTTATCAGCTTCTTGATGTTCCTCTTCCTGTGATGTTTTCGTACTAATTTCACTGTTGAATGCTTGTCTGAGGGTGGCTGTGTTGAAATCCACAAGCAAAACAGATGTTTTTTGCATTTTCAACACAACACTGCCCTCCTCATCATTTTGGCTGACCTCTCCAGGTATAATTTCTGTGACAGCTTCCTCTTCATCTCCTTCCTCAGTTTCTGCAGTAGACTGTTCTTGCAATTTGTCCTGAGTTTCTGTTTCATCCCTTTTTACAGCTTCAGCTACATCAGGGTCAGTAGCAGACTTTTCTTCCTCAGAAGTGGGTAATGTTGCAGCTTCACTCTGAATTGGATCATTTGGAGCTACCTTGTGTTCTACTGTTACTATTTCATCCCTTATATCTTCCTGTATCTCATTTCCACTAGGAGTTTCTTCCATTTTGTTCTCCTGTATCTTAAGGTCATCATCACTTTCTTCTTCTAAACCATGCTTCTCTGTACTGATGTTCTCAACAGTGTGCTGTATTTTATTCTGCATCTTTGAGTGCCTCTTGCTGCACCCTGCCTTTGGTTGGTTGTATGTATCCTTTTTTGGTGTAGTTTTTGAGGAGCTTCTGAGAACCCTCTTTGTCAATTCAATTTCTGCAGGCGGATCTTGGAGCCTTCGAGAACGTCTTAATGGGGTTAAAAATGCTGTTTCACATCTCTCAGCTTGTGTGCTTGTCTTAACTAAATCCTCATCTTCATCCAGTTCAGTTTGAACGTCACTATGCTTTTCCTTATAATTAGTTTGGCTTGACTTGTTGATATCTTTATGTTCCACATCCTCATTTACTGGGACTTCTTGAACTGTACTGGTAACAGATTTGTCCTCTTGTTCCACTTCTGTTGGATCTGCATTTGTGATAACTAACTTTGGAACATTAGCAGCATCATTCTCAGATTCCATTGATACATCTTGGATCTCTTCTTTTCCTTTGGTGCTGCATTCACCAGTTTTGACCATAATCTCTACCACGTTGCCATTTTCGGTGTCCCCCAAATCCTCAATATCCATATTTTCATTTTCTACCATTTCCACACAAGTTTTCTCTTTCAAATCAGGTTGACCAACCTCTGCATTATTCCCATTCTCCTCAGGTATCACTTGTGTGGCTGCTTCCTCTTCTTTCTCTTCACTGGGCTTTGCATCATGCTGTTCTGATAATTTCTCTTCAACTTCCATTTCAGTATCTTTTATGACGTGGACATCGTGAAGTTCTGTGACCGCTAATTCTTTCTCATCTGAGGGAATGTCTAGGAGAAATGCACTCCTGTCTTCCTTTGTGTCTTGGCAATCATTCTTCACTAAACACATATTTTCCACAATGCTCTCAACACTTTTTGACTCCACTTGGTCTCCTAATTCAGTTTCAATGTGCGACTCCATAACTTCTTTTTGCTCTTTAATATCAGGATCACAAATTACTTCTCTCCTCATTTCCTGTTCCTCTTGTTGCTTCTCTGTGGTGTTCTGATGCACATACATTTCCTTGGAGGAGGTTTTACATATTTTTGTAGAGCTTCGGGTAAATCTTTTTGACATTTCACTTTCTGCGGGCTTATTTACAATTCTTGTTGAGCGTCTTAATGGGGTGGTATCATTTGATCTTTGGCTCTCAGCCAGAGATCTTGAAGGGTCTGGGTTCTCTGTCTCATCTGAGTCTTTCTCTTTATTAGTTTCTATCCCTGATTTCTCCATGTTTTCACCTTGAATTTTAGTTTCCTCTTGTTTTTCGCTTGAGCTTTCTTCTTCCGCTTGTGTGTGCTCAGTTTGCTCTATCTCCATCACTGACAACTCTGAAACTTCATTTGCATCCAATGTAACTGTCCCAACCGCCATTGTACCATTGCTATTTTTGTCTCTTTTTTCAACACCATCAGGCAAATTCTCCATCACTGAAATGTCCTCTGCCTCTAATGCTTCAGTTTTATCTGTCTCTGCTGGTTCAATCTCCCGATCTTTGTCATTGCTTACCGTCATTTTGAGATTCCCAACTGCCGGTGTGGGGGAAACTTCTCCCTCCATGTGTATCGGTGTGAGATGATTTCTCTCATCAGTAACTGCTGCTTCCACATCCAACAAGTCCAAAGTTTCCTCCTTGTTTTCTGTTTCTGAACCCTTTTGTTTTTCTGCCCCCTCTTGACATATTTCCTCAATGGTTATTTCCTCTCCACCTTTCTTGAAACTTTCACCTTCTTCAGCAATAGCCTGGAGTGTGTTTTCCTTGTCTGTTTGCCTTAATACATCTTCACTGCTAACTTCTGTCTTCTGTATGCTTACAGGGTCTCTGACTATGTCTACAACACCTACTTCTTCATTTTCCATTTTATCATTTTCCTTGTCAATTTCCTGTCCACTTCCTTCTTTCAGTACTGTGTCGCTGCACTGCCTGAATTTTAGTTTGGATGCTTCAGCCTCTAATGGAGATGGTTCACTAGTCAGCTGAGGCAGCTTGTGGATATGAGAGGATTTCAGCTGAGTTGTTGCAGTGCTTAATTGATCGCTTCTGCTCACAGATTTTGTTTCTGTGATTGAAATCTCTTCTGTGTCCACTATGAATGTTTTAAGATCAGTTGCATCCTGTTGGCTCACACCTTTCCTCGCTGTATTTGCATCCTCACCTACTTCACCTTGAGACATTTCCTTTTCCACCTCACCTTTAGTATCTTTAGCAATCTCATTTTTTTCTGTTACCTCTTCAATTTCTGTGATCAGCTTAACAACCTCTACCTCTTCCTGAATTTCTAAAGGCTGAATATCGACTAGAGTAATGTTGCTCTCAAAAGACTGAACCGTTTGTGTTTCCTCATTGACCTTCAGATAATGGATTTCAGTGTCAGGAATCATTTTGATTAACTCTACTTTCGCTAGAGTTTCCCCTGAAATAACCACAGATGGCCCTGTGGTTGGTTTGTTTCCAACTTCTACCACATGCTCTTCAGGTTCATGAATCAATGGCTTTTCTTTTTCAGCATGACGTTGATGAGTAGCTTCTAGTACGGTCACCACATCTTGAGTCACTGTGATCTCTGCCTCCTGGTAAAAGGTAAAATAGAATATCACCACAGTGCCTCCTAAAAATACCAGAAAACTTTAAAATGTACATCTATTAAACTGTATTTATTAATCTAGCTTCTCCTTCTCTGTACCTTCAGACCTGCCTCCTTTACATTCTGAGAAGTTTTTACATCCTCATGCATTGGTTCATTCACTGCAGTCCGAACTCCAGTCTCAATGTCTTCAACCCTGTTTCAGTTACAATTTTTGTTATTACCTTAGTCAATGGTCTTAGTCGTGTACAAGGTGCAGAAGTGTAAATGGTTGACTCATAAAGGTAATTATTATGCGACCTGGTGATTTTTCCAATTGGCTCCCATGTGCCTTCTACAAGTCTTCTGCATTTGCGATCACTGCTTCTGCCATGTGCTGTAGCAGGTGTCCTCTGCACTTCTGTAAAGATAATATAGATATAATATAATATGAATATAACATAAATATAATATAAATATAATATAAATATAGAGGGTAATCTGACATACATTTGTGTGTTTTTTAAGTTCATCGCTTATAAGATGACCTGATTTTTTTTGTAAATATTTGTCACCAATTGTAACCTTTCTGTGAATGTTGTTTTAAAAGAAAGCCATATTCAGAGCTACAATAACTGCAATAGTAACAACTTTAAGCACCCTAATTTCCTACTAAAAGAAAATATCTCAGCATGCAAACTGTTTGGAAACCAATTTTACTATTTAGCATGTTTCTGTGTGTGTTCCTGTTTCATCAGAAACATCATTGTCTCTAAACATGAAAGATTCTATTGAACATGCAAATGTTTTTAAATATTATTTGTTAATTCTGTAAAACCTCAAATTCATACTTGCTCATGGCGTCTTAACCTTCTGATTGCTAGCAAATATATTAATTAATAACATGACTACACTCTTGCTAAATAAAAGATTGGGCATGCAATTTGAAGTTTGTCAAAAAGCAACACATACTTACCTTTCATCACATTAATCTTTACTATCTCCTCCTCCTACAGTTGGAAAGCAATTTCAGCATTATAGTTATTAGATCATTATAGATATTAAATCTCCATATTAACCTTCTGAGATTGAAATTGTAACATACCACAGTCTCTGTGTACTCAATGGTTTTCTCCTCTACTTTGTTCTGGACAACAGTGTCCTCAAAATTCAGTCTGCTCACAACTTGAGTCCCTTTAAAGACATATGGCTAATATAAAACTGAATTAACAATTTACTACATTTCACACTCTAATTTAAGACTTACCTTTACTCTTACCTTCTAATTCCATTGAATGTAGCTTTTTAGCTATTTGAGTTCTCTGAAAGGGCCCTCCTACACCCATTGCTTCCCACAGTCTTTCCTTGTCTTTTGGGAAAAGGCTGATATACTTTTTGCAAACTGTAATAGAAGAATGCAAAATGATGAATAAAACGATTACTGAGAAGAAATTGAGACTTTTAAATAAAATTCGATCTGTTTTTTAAATTACCTTTATACATTGCCATAGAAAGTGGATATTTCAAACCCAGAAAATCCTTTTTGAAAGTGCTGACAAAGTCTTCCAACATTTGCAAACCGTATCCATTGCCGCGGTGACGTTTCCTGACAAACATGGTGTCCATGACAGGGAGCTGATAATGCTGGGTTAAAAAACTTTTGCACAAACTGCCTGTTGATAAAACAAATGAAGTGATGATCACAAAGTCAAATCTGATCAATTAAAAAAACATGATCTACACGAAGTCAGTGGTACCTTCAGGTTTGACAGAATAAAAACCAATGGCCTCGCCATCTTTCCAGAGGATTTTGGCAAATTCTTGCTCTCCATGGCAGAGAAAGAGAACATCATCACTGGCTTTCTCTTTTGTCCTGTATATAATTCTGTTGAGAACATACAGGACTATTCTTTCTCCAGGGGTCTGAACCTGAAGTAAGGACATAATAGCTTTTAAAATGCTAATTTCACAAGTTAATCCTTAGAGTAAATGAATGTGATATTGACACATGGTTTGAAATGAGGATAAACATCAGTAAATATGGCATAACCCTCACTCATATCTCAAAAATGTTAACAGTAAAACACTGACTTTGAGAAGTCCTGTTCTTGAGGGGTCTGCTGTTTTAAGAATATCCTCAACTGACCACCACTGACCAAGAAGGTAGAGTCCAACAGCTGACAATACAAGCAAGAGGTTAATTTATTGTTGAGGTTGATAATAACTTAATTATATGAATACTGATTTTTATTCCTAGTATGTGCATTACCTGTAAAGCAGTCTTCTGGCGTGAACAGGGCCAAGACCTTTTTGTTAGTGTCCTCTCCATAAATTGGGACAAAGCTCACATTACATGGACCAATGTCTACCTATAGCACAAAGAACATAATATCTATATTTACAGTTTGTATTGAAGTATATACAGTGAAATGCTCGTATATAAGATTTATACTTCACTTCCGCTTGTAAAATAATCTAAGGTGTCCTGAAAAATTCAAGTTTAAAAGACTGAAAATCTAGTTTTGAGCATATTATGTTAAAAGCTTATAATGTGACCTCACGTCATTAAAATAGGCATCAAGTGTATCAATTATTAAAAATACATTAAAGATATACTGTATTTACCTGTTTGGAATCCAGTAGACTGAGATGATCATACATATTTGGATTTCTACAGATCAGTTCAGACATGTACTCGTTTCCCGACTGCTCCAGGGATTCAGGATCCACAGCAGCCAATAAATCCACCGGGAATTTCATCCTAAAGAAAGACGTATACACTCTAAATGACCAAGCATTCTTTCAGAATTTTAATTTTAGAACTGGTAGTTTAGGGACCACATTGGCAATACAGTCATTTAATAAAATACCCAGGCATGAATTTGAATCTGGTTCATCAAATCAAGACATATTCTTTTATGGCCCATCATGGAAGTGTTTAAATGCCAAAGCTGAATACACTTGTGCTAACAGGTTTCTTAAACATTCGGCTCTGATATTATTCTGCTCTTCATATTCTTATGAGCTTAGCCTACGCAGCAAAATCAAAAATAACATGTCAGCCCACATTACTCTCATTTCATCCAACCCGTTCCCATACCAAAGCAGGGCCGACTAACTTTTTAACATGGACACTGGAGATTTTTTATCTGCATAATATCTTAAAAGAAAATATTTAGGAATTTGATTTGTTTTTTACTTTGACAGGACATTATAATGTCTTACTTAAGCCCATGCTTAATGCATACACACTATAATTATACACATCAGGCAACTTAGATGGTTTTAAAAAGTTTTGAAAGGCTTCAGCAAAACAAGAAATGGCACTATGCACAGAAAAGATTTGTTTGATGAGTCTTAAGGGCTTTTGGATTTGCATTCATGACAACCACATTTAAATATAACCCCACAACTCCTGCACATACAGTTGGACCCTCAGTTCTACAATAAGCATATTAAGAAAGAGACTCCAACCAATTGCACGCTTTCTGCTCTCAATACATCTTTCCTTTTACCTTTCTTGCAAAGTGACCATTTGAGTGCTATTTAAGGATCTCTTCTGTAGATCAAAAGATTTAGTATATTTTAGTACATTCATGCAAGTAAACGTTACACTAATACTGTATCCTAAACTTACCATTTAATGTTAATTTAGCTCACATTACACTGATACAAGAAATGCCTTCAATGAGAACAGAGAAAATAATGTTCATGAAACAATGGGGTTGAATGATCCCACAAAACCTTGTCAGATAATTTGCCACGTAATTTAAATAACCAAAATTTCATCTCAACAATTTAAACTAATTTTCCATTTCTGTTCTCTAATTTACTATGTCAATCCCTTTATCTATAGCTACAGTACATCAATTTAGACACTTTACCATAAATGTAAGTAGTAACAAACAATATTTGAGAAAACACAAACTCACATTCCTCCCCATCCAGTTATATCAAATTACAAGTATATTTTAGCTGTCGCTGCCTGTTTTCGTTTTGTTTATTGGGTCCTCCCATCTCCACCCTGAATTTCTAGGCCTCGGGGGTTACATTAATCAAGTTACAGCAAGATGCAAACCAAACCATGGGTTAATTAAGATGAAATTAAATCAATTAAAAATAAATGGCAATCATTTGGGTTTAGGTTTGGTCTATATACAAAGATGGACAGTAACAAAGTACATTTACTTGAGTACTATACTTAAGTAGAGTTTTTGAGTATCTGTACTTCACTTAAGTAGTATTTTATTTAGGAACTTTTGACTTCCACTTGACTACATTTTAAAGACAAATACTGTACTTTTTACTTCACTACATTTCTATCAAGGTTCTTGTTACTCGTTACTTTCAAATCTGTGGATAAAATGGATGTTATTCCCCCTTTTCTGAAATGTGATTGGTTGTTTGGCAGGTGACAGTCTATCAGTAATCAGTAGGGTTACATCACACCTGTAGACTACAACTATAAAACCAAGTTCAGACAGTTCTGCTGTTTTCTGTCTTGATTAAAACACTGTTGCTGTTGGAAAGTCATGAAGCTAAAGGTGTATAGCTGGGTTTTAAGCAGGTTGGAATGTTGATTTTACGTTGTGAGCAGGCTGCATTTACAGTTATTGCACTGCCCTCCTGATCAACATGTGTGCACACACTGTCAGAGCTGTGTCACAACACTACCATGCTGTTTTGTGGGGGTGTGAAGTCTTACGATTAATTAATAAAATAAACTAATGACTGGTTTTCTTTATCAGTTCAGGTTGTGTTTCATTCTGTAACATTCTACCAATTCCCTATTCTACAGCTTCTGCAAGCTAGTCAGAGGCATTAGGTGTTATAAGTGTTGTGGCAATAAGGCAACAATGCGGTGAAAGAAGATGTACTTTTAATACTTAAGTATTTTTTAAAACAAGTACTTCAGTACTTAAACTTAAGTAAAAAATTTGACGGTACAAATTTCACTTGGATTGGAGTAACATTTGACTAGTGGTATCTGTACTTTCACTTAAGTAAAGTTAGCTATTTTGCCCACCTCTGTCTATATATGACAGCAAATATGGGTTGGCATAATAATTTCACATGTGTACATGATTGTACATCAATAATTAATCATTCAACTTTAAAAATGGCTACACAGTATGTTGGCTTCAGCTTCAGGGTGTTTTTCTGACAGTTAACAGTTTTGATGATTTGAATTTCTTATAGAAAGGAACAAGAAATCTATTTTGCTTTCAGTAATAAGAACGGCTATATGGGCTTTTATGTTTACTTGTTGCAAAATGGTTTAGAGTGTTAGATCTATACCAGCTGGACAGTGTGAATCATACATGACTAGTGGTGTGCTTTTACAAGGACTTATTCTCCAGAGAGCAATTATGAAACAATTCCCACACATGGGAACACCTTAATAACATAGTATATCTTGTGCAAAACTTGCTTAACACATTTAAGTAGATGATAATATAAAAGTATCTTGTAACACAGCAGAACAAAAATCTTAACTAAGGGCTTTACATAGAAAATGTGCCTATATGAGTCAAGCACAGATCTATGTGTCACCTCTCAAATTTACAGAACCCTTCACAACTACACAACTGAAGTCTTTTTCGTCCAGGCCCATATTTTAGGTTCTAGGCAAAAATACATGACCCGCCCGCTGCCCCCCGCCCCCCTGTTGACAGGTCATGTCAGATCTATAAGGGCATTCTATAGGCGACTGGAGAAAATGTTGAGTCGACATGTGTTTCTGTTGAGAAATTGAAGAATATATAGACATGAGGGGCTCTTAAACATGACTTGCATACACACAAACAAACAGAAGGGAATTCTCAACTGCTCTCACTCGCCCCCTCTACCTTACAGGTTTAGCAAGTCTAACAGAGCCATTGCTCCTGGGCTTTAAAGAGTTTGTTCCATGTTCACATAGAATATGTCTCTCTCAGAAGTGAGGGTGTGATTTTATATAATGACGGTCCCACAGACTGTTCAATATAGTTTTCCATCAGCAGCAAAGCAAAGGGTGTGTTGTTCGAGGCCAGTAAGTCTTCAGACCGTGAAGGGTGGGTGTGTGTCCAAAATGTGTGACAGACAAATCACAGTCCGAGTGCATGTTCTATACGAATAAGTACTGTAGTTGTCAATGGCTCCGCTGTCAGAGTTCATTAGCAGCAAAGCAGAAAATCGAGCCTGTGTGTACAAGCGTGTTTGGATTTGCTAAAAACCAGCTGCCTCACACTCCCTCCACCCATGACACCCCGCAGGGGTAAAGGGAATTCAACACTCACATGGTCGTTTTCCACTACACAATCTCTCACACACCAACAACTCTTAACTCCAATTGCATTTATGGCAATTGTCAGAGCCACTAACATTTCCTAATTACAGGGTAAGACCCCCTGAATTAAACTGGGGTTAAGGACCTCGTCCAACAGAAGCTTTTTCATGCTCTCCTGTGATTCAACCCCCCAACTGTATGGCCGTAAATAAATGGTTTCAGTCACTCAGACCACTGCCTATAGAGGGTGCAAACTGTTCTGCATTCCTCATAATAGCAGAGGCTGGTTTTAGTCTTTCGTGTACACAAGCTTATGCAAGCTCAACATTTCTTGTGCATGATTTGTTTGCACATGTAATAGTAGAAATGTTAAATTTTTCAGAGCTGCTGTTATTCTCAATGTCCCTTTGAATGTGAGTAACTGAAAAGGAACACAGTGTACCTTTAACTCAGTTCGCAACACATACATAGTCCGGCCCTCATTCTGAAATCCTTTTTCACATGGATTTGATTAAAGAAGCTTTTTTGCCCCCCTCCCATTTTATTACTTTACAAACAGAATGTTATGGAACAAAAGAATCTGTTTCTGCAGTGCCAGAGAACAGAGCAATCTTTATTGGGCTGAAAAGCCCATCCAAACTTTTTTGTGAACAATCAAGTCACAAACTGAACACTTATTGTTAAAGAAACAGCTTGGTTGTGCACAAAGATGCATGTGGTCATTAATATTAATCACTAAGCAAACACATAATACATGTGGAAAACTTGACATTATACTATTAGTAACATTTATATGTAAGCACGTAAACAAAATAACAAAAAGGTGGGCTTTTTTCTACACCATCTTACCATACAGTCTTTACCTTATTTAGCCGATAAGTTCTAAATGTGTTAATGTTATTCCTATACGTCATAACAAAGACCAAGATGAAAAGGGTCTTATGTGAAACTTGTTATGCACTCAGTGACTTGTTATGCACATGTGTGAAGGAATTTAAACATTATGCAACAGCCTTTAAAATCACAAAGGTCTGTGACTTTCTCGCAAAATGTGTACAACATGGTCAGCCTTACACCACAAATCACACACCATTCGGGGCTCAACAAAGGCGCTGAAACAGAAGAGTTTGGCGCCCAAGTGTGCATATGCCCGTGAGGAAAATCACAAGATAAATTCACACAACATAGCCTCTAAACACGACGTATGTACCATTTAAATGATGGCTGCACTTAGAATTATGTAACCACACGGTCAGGCTAGATTAAATGTTAATACTTTGAGATAAACAGCTATGCGTGTGTACACATAAAAACCGATTGATATCTCACGTCTTTCACATCCCCAAATTGGCCCTTGTCGTATGTTTTTTTAAACGCTGAAAAGAATTATCTCGAGACTTCTGTTGCAAAAACAAACAGACCCCGACCCTCAGTTCTTAATTTGCAGTGTAATGAAGCCACGACAGACAAATAACATGCAATTATATATGCATAAAACATATACGCGTGTTGCTTTGTGCTATTTAAAAGTCTATACGAATTCCAATAGGCTGCTGAAGTCCAGTTACGTCACGAAAAATCGACGGCGTAGAGCTTAGTTCAAATAAAATTAGCGAAATTATTAATGCATAACGATATCCCTACACATGGGAGACAGTGCAGCTGGTGAAGCAAAATCGTTCAGACTTCAGTAAACAAACCAGAACGATGATGCTTTATTTGCAGGTCGCGCCAAAAATACTTCTGCGTGTAAAATGCCCATCACTCACTCACACACGCACGCACGCACTCTAAACTTGCTGTTGGTAATTACAAAGAAATTTAATTTACCTGAAATGTGATGAAAATATAATCCCTCAATACTGAAGACACTTTGTTTATTTACCTAATTCTGTAAGCCTCTGTGATAAAAAAGAATAACCTGGTAGTTACATAGTAGGTTGTTCGCTCTCTCGCTCTCTCTCTCTCTCTCTCTCTCACACACACACACACACACAAACACACACACGCACAAACACACACACACACACACACACACACAAACACACAAACACACACACACACACACACACACACACACACGCACGCAGCACACCACGCCCCCTCCCGCCGCGCTCGCGCGACAGATGTACGCACCGTGCACGCGCCAGACAAACTAGGGGGCGATGAGGGCGCGCGCAATCCCATTACATAACCCAAATCGGGGCATCCTTTTAGGTTCTAAATTCGGAATATTTGACCCGCTTGGCTAGGTGATATGACAGATAGCAAACGCATAGCTTTTACTAAACAAAACCCGCTATCCAACGCCATTTTTATAGCTAGAAATATCTATATCCAATGTATACACTAAACTAGATGGTAATGGCATGTATTACATGTATGTACTCTCGCATAGCACTAGGCCTAATCTCATGTGTCAGTTTCTCGGCATGTTATTTGAGTTCAGACTGACCTGAACAAAAAAAGAAACTGAACCTGTTATTAAGGTGATATGGTTCAAAATATATTACGATATCAATCATGATCCGGTTAGAACTTTATTCCACCTGTGAAATTAAGCAGGTGAAACAACTTTTAATTCCATTCTACAGATGAATGCTGAGAACAAAACTCTTGACAAGACTTTCATTTGATGAATGAATTTAATTTTAATTTTATCAGTTATACATTTCTGCTCGGATTTACATCAACTGAAAAAGAAAGAATTTTGCTCCTATGTTTTATGGCCACCCGGGGGCGCAAGTACCCAAAATAAAACCTATCCGCCGATCAAACTTTATAAGACCTTCATCAAGACCAGGTTAATTAAACACTGACTGGATAGTGATTTATTTACATCATAGCCATATATTTACATCATTGCTGTATTGTGTGAAATTATTTACACTGTTGTTTTTAATCAACAGCAAACCTTTGACCGAACAGTTAGCACTAGAGGGCGTGAGAGTCATACCTACTTTGTAAGAGAGATGTTTAGGTCAGTTAAGACTCTGTTTATACCAAATATTGGAATATGAGGGTTGATTGCTGAAATCAATGACTATCAATTTTTTTTTTACTTATTTTCTTTCTATTATTGTTTATGACCCTATGCCTTTCAAAAATGTATAATTTAATAGTCATTTTCTCTCTTGTCTGACCTATTGACCATCTCTCTCTCTCTCTTTCTCTCTGTGTATGTGTGTGTGTGTGTGTCTGCCCACTCATTCCTCAGAAAAGCCAGGAAACCACACAAACATATCTGAATTGTCTCACCTGTCCACTGTCCATACCACTCTCCACCTGAGCTTTGACTCCCTGTGGGGTCTCTGCCCTGTCACCACCCAGGGAGGTAAGGACAGGAAGACACACAGTCATACAAGCCTTGGCATCAATTATTGAATGAAATCCTGCCCACCCTGTTTCTTTTATTGATGAACCCATCCAAGAATATTGTTTAAATGCCACGTCCACCTGCATGCTTACATGGTGAAGATGAAGAGGAGGCCATATTAAAAGCGGAATATGATACATCTAGTTAACAATTGCAGCCTTGTGTGGCTGAGACCAAGACCACATATTACGTTACATGCGTGCCTTCTTATGTTTGGTGCCAAGGCTTGATGCTTTGAAGCTTTTTGTCATTGTTTAAATGTTATGTGTGATGCATAAACAGAAGTAATCCTTCTGCAAGTAATGAATAATAATAATAAAGACCAACGGAAAGTTTGACGTAAGTGCTGCCATAGCTGAGATGTTTCTTTTGGCTGTGTTTTAGTACCTGCCCATGTTTGTATTAGAATACAAATTAGCAAACAGACTTAAGGAGGCCAGTCCTACTGAGGCAGGGGTGAATATCTTCTAAAATATTTTGAGCAATCACTAAACATCTGACTTAAAAACGACGCCCCTGTGATGCACCAAAATGAACCTTACGTTTGTACGTAGATAACTCAACTACATAAATATATGACATGTAATATAGCATCAATAAATCACTTAACTCAGCTTACTTTCTTCACAGCTTACACTCTTCTTTATTGAAACAGACCTTAGATATCCCTGAGTTGGCCAACATTTCTCATACTCTCTAAGTGTCTGGAGGCTTGCATGAAGGGTGACCAAACCTCTATATATAGAGGTGGGTAGCTGCCTGAGTTCTGCTTCAAATACCTACACTTGGCTCCTTGATAGTACTGAAGTCTTGTGCAGGTGGAGAATTCAGGTGGAGCGCAGTGTATGGTTAAGTAGCTGGTTTGGGGTCTCAGATATGCTATAAATCAAAGATTAACATGAGGTTCATAAGACTACATAAGATTAACCAACTATGGCTCTACATCAATACTGCTAAATTCACTGTGCTGGATATGCACTTTGACCATTTGAAAAAGCTTTGGTCTTGAGTCATACTCAAAAATATATCATCATCTAACTATGATCTCATCTGATTTACTATAAAAGGCAAAAAGTTACAAATGCGTCAGCCAGATGAGTAATTTAACCACATTTGACCAAAAAGGAAGTACAAAATAGGACATGTTGAAACATTTGATCGTGTGAAAATAGAAATGCTTGTAATAGATTTGTAAGTGTTAAGTTAAAGTGCCATGATTTTCAACCAACAAAAATTAGAGCAAATAAAATATTTTGAGGTTGTCAGGTAGTATGTGCACTATGAAGTCAACTATTCACACTATGAACATCTCACATTGACACAAAACTCAAAATTGACTTCAGGTATGATGCACTGCCAGATGTCTCACTAACTGTCAGCTAGATGGCTTAAAGTGAAAATCAAAACCAGTACCATTTCATATAGTATACGTAAGCTTTTATTTCAATCCTATATAAGATAAAATGCTTACAGTTAACAACATATGTAGATTTAGAATTACACAATATAAGTATTATCTTACAAATAATCTTACTTGATTTGCAGAGTCAAATATTGTTATTACATTTACGTTCTGTGTAACTGAACTGTCCAATAGCTCTTGCCATCTTAAACATATTTGGCTGGTTTCTTGCTCATGGATTAAGCCTAGTCTTGGACTAAGTTGTAGTACCAATGGAGATTTGCCATTCAAACTCAAAACTAGTCTAGAACTAGGCTTAATCCTTGACTGAGAAACTGGCCCTTAGTGATATGTTAAGCTACATTTAGTCGGAAATCTCTTGCAATGCATATGTAATGTTCATATATTTGTAAGGATCAGTAGGGTGGGGATCTACAAACCAGTGGGAACAGTAAGTCTTTGCTGTCTTTGACGTCCTTCATTGCTAAATCATACTTGTAACAGATGTATTCCAGGTTATTGTCTTTCTGAAGAGTGACAAATTGCTATAATTCTGTTGGGATGCCATGCTTCTGAAATATGCTTGTTGGGTGTGACAGCACCCCACAGCACGATGGGACAACCCCATCGTAATCTGTATGTTGACTTGCTGCTTCATTGTATGTATGCATGTATGTATGCATGTATGTATGTATGTATGTATTTTTATATTTATATTTAAAGTTTTTACATTTCTTTAATATATTTGTCATATATCATAGACCTGATTTGTCCATATATACTGTATTTTCAACCTTTCGTTTACATATGCAGCTGGGTAGGTAAGTCTCAGGCAGCCGAACCATTGGCACCAGTGTCCCACAAGGCTGTGTTCTGTCTCCCTTGCTCTTTTCTCTATACACTATTTGCTGCACCTCCATCCACCAGTCTGTCAAGCTCCTAAAGGTTGCTGATGACACCGATTTCATCGGACTCATCACGGGCAGAGACAAGTCTGAATACAGGAAGGAGACTGATAGCCTGTTAAGCTGGTGTAGGGACAACAACCTGGAGCTGTGGAGATGGTTGTGGACCTCAAGAGATAACTAGCACCACTAATCCCCATTAATTGCTGTGGCTCGCCAGTGAACACTGTGGAGTCACTCCGCCTCCTGGGCACAGTTATGTCTCACCAGTACCAATGGGAACCTAATATTAGCTCACTTATCAAAAAGGAAATCATTACTTCCTGTGATAGCTAAAGATGTGGTCTGCCCATTAAATTTGCTGGTACTCTGCTGTCATCAAGTCCATCCTCACCGCCTCCATTACCATCTGGTATGCTGCCACCACAGCCAGGGACTGGGGAAGACTACAGTGTATTATCCACTCTGCTGAGGGGATGACTGGCTGCAGCCTGCCCTCTCTTCACAGCAAATTTCTTGTTTTTCTTTCTGTAAAAAAACTTGGCACAATAATTAAATTCTATATTCTGGTAATTACATAAATGTTTTGCTTTATTTTCTTCTTTTTTAATTCCATTGCAACAAGCAATATGATTTTAATTCTTACCTCTGTTATTGCATGAATGAGGCACAGCCAGTTGACCTCTTGCTGGTGTCCTTGGGGCAGATGAGTGGGTGGTGGAGGGTAAAACTTTCCTCTCACTGTGACTGAAGGCTAAACACTGATGAAGAGAGCGTAAAAAAATAAAGGCTCTTTGTTCTAGGAGAGCCGGTGTGCTCAGGCCAGCTCTGGGCGCGCTGCTGAGTGACAAGGTTTGTCTCACAGTCTCCATGGTGCTTGCTTGTCTGTCACAGACCCAGAAGTCTGTCGTCATGCTCACAAAGGGCATGATTATGGCCCTGATTATGCTTTTGATGACAGCCGTCAGAGACGGCCAAAAGAGCACAGAGGCCTGTCGTGTTGACTTAAAGAAATATTCCAAAATGCTAACGTGACAAAAAACGTAAAATACCTCCTTCATAGACTTTGTCATTTATCATTAGCCACATGAGCATTAAGGGGCAGAGCCTTGCTTTAAGCTGGGTTTCATGTTTCTTGAGCTGGGCTGATTTTGGAGACACTGCAAAACTTACAGGGTAAAAATCATTTTCACAGAGAGTTTGAAAAAAAGATTTTTAAAGTTATGTTGGGAGCTGTCTGCACTGTTTCAGTGCATATGATTATACCATGTGGTAATACCATGACTTGTATGTAAATTCCATTTACATACAAGGAGAACTACATAACTACTTATGTTAAACATGAGACTAGTTGTCAGTCGTGAATCACTCAAATAAGAAATACTGAGTTATTTACAGTAAATGCAAATGCAGTGCAGGGGCACATGGGTAACTCTCGCATGGGCATTTCAGCTGATTTACATATATGTTTAAATAAATGCAAAAGGATGAGCAACAGGTGACTGGAGGTTAATGTCAATTTCCCCCTTGTGTTTAAAGCTCTTAAAGGAATTTGTTGTTTGTTAGCCTGCATAAATAGATTCTATTATTTCTAGCTACAGTTCTATGCATATTTTATGTTTGAAGTTTTGAGAGCATACAACATGTGTAAAAAAAGACCTATTGTTTTAAGAGTATTAGTACATATGCATATGAACAAATAAATGCAATGAAAAAACAACTAATTGTATGATATTATGATAAGTGATACAATTAAGTAATTTGATTTGAGATTAATTGTACTATATTATGGCATGCCATACCTGGGCATCTATGGGCGTCTCATATAAACAAAGCAGTGCATCATTTGTCCACTTTTCACATTGTCTTATTGAATACTAGTTGAAGTGCTCTTTGATCCGGTTGTCTAGTGGTGGTCTAGTGGTAGAATACTGGCCTCTAGATCAAAGGTTGGTTCAAATCCCTGAGCAAGTCCCTAAACCTCAAGTTGCTCCAGAGAACCTGTCCCTGTAAATAGGGACTGGAAATCGCATCAGCAAAATGCCATAAATGTAAATGTCCGTTAATGTCTAAATGTGATCACCTCTATGAATGTGACAATTACTGAATCAGTCTTATTAGTTTAGGGTAATGCAACCTAAATTAATGAAAAAATATATAAATTATGATATTTAACTATAATTATACCAGTATATATTGATGTATTAGTTCCAGGTATAGGAAAATATAAGGCTTTTATAAAAGAACCGACCATAATGCAAAGTGGAACAGTGATGTTAAGTAACAGTCTACATTTGGAAAGGTGAATTTGTAGGCGTGATGGTCATAAATTTCTGGTTGGATAAAGGTACACTGGGTGACATTTTGTCAACTGTGTCAACTGCATAATTAACAACTACCATTCACCATGTAAATTAATATTACAAATAATATTTTTTCCTTTTGAAAACATAAAATATGACAATAAGAAACCAACTGTCATTAAAAGTCAGTTTCTTGACTGTCCTTTTCCGAAAATCAATAGATGTAATAAAAACGTTTTATATATTCGTTGTTACCAATGAAACACATCCAAATTGCTATATCAGGGGAATGACAACTTTTCCTTTAGGCAAATTACCAGCGCTTTAAATCAACTCAATGCGTCACTATGTACACTCCATTTGTTTCCTTTTCCAAATGATGTTCCTCAGGATTAGATCAGTTATCAGTCAACTCATGTAAATATTTCTGTAAAGACACATAGGGCCAATTACTATTTCCCCAATGAAATCATTTTTACTGCTTCCTACAGGTACATTGACCATATGGCTTCATTAGGAAATATCTCTTGGGGCTTCAGCTGGACATTGCAAATGTGAAAACAGCCACTGACTGACTTTAAGGAGAACTCGTTTAGTCTAAGTTGATCTGGGCCTTGGTGTGTCACAACAGGAGCACAGAAGGTTCAGTTTTAGGAGAAATGTCAGGCATCTACATTGCAGTTTGTGTTAGTTTATACTGTCAACACACTGACCCGGCTGCATGGGAAACTGGTACTGGCTTTAGAGGGAAACTAGACCTTGGCTGGATACAGCAATGATCAGACCTACAGCACAAGTCTTGTGGAACCTCACTAAGAAGGTCTGAAATCTCTACTTTCAAGACTCGGATTTGGAAACTAAACATACAAATATTGAGCAACGCAGAATGGCTGCAGGAGGAATGTGATCTTTTATCTAAAGTTAAATATTAAACATGCTTAGTGAATAAAGAGATAAGAGAATAAACCAGATAATAGTCATAACAGAGGTTTAAAAAATCTAAATGCAGAAGCAGCTTGAATTAGCACATAACTTGTAAAGGCTGGTTGGCTTCGGGTAGTTCATTTAATGCTCTAGCTCGAATTTCAAACTGCGTCAATGATTCAGATCTTGTTGTTCAGCTGCTGACTTACTTAACCAACAAAATGAAGTGCATTTAACATTCATTATTCAGGTGTTACAATCTTACTCAAGACTGAACACAGAGCAGGAGCTTACGATAGTTGGTTGGGTAGCTTCAGTTATCTCCGGATACAACACATTTTAAAGCCAAAAAGACACATTTAAACAAATGTGCCTACATTTCAAATGATATTTATCTAAAAAAGTTTTAAAAACATCTATTAATATTGTAAGGACCATAACATTTCAAAATACATTAAAAAGACAATAGCAAATATGTCAACAAGTGGGGAAAATGTGATTGAAATAGTTATTAGGCGGCATTTCAAGCTGAATTAAACAAGGGCAAGAACACTCTGCACAAGCTTTTATGAGCAAGTCGCTCAACCAGAATTAATTGAATGGGTTACACATTTGTCTTTGAGATCATATTTATTCAAGTAAGTATGCAGCCACACTAATTGTACTCTGGGGAAAACCTAATTATAAATTCAGAACGGAATAAAGTTGTATCATGTAAGAAAAAGATTTTGCATCTTAGAGCAGTATATGACAAACATATAAAGTTATATGACATATATATTTTAAAAAATGCTTTTAAACACAAAAATGACTGAGGTAGAATACTGGGTATCCATGAACAGATGATTATGTTGTCAAAGGAATATATATATATATATATATATATATATATATATATATATATATATATATATATATATATTTATTTTACTAATGCAAAAAAGTCCATGTCTAAATTTGTGGATCATTAGAAAGGCACTTCAAACTCTCAAAAGCAAATTTTTGGTTAGAAAATTGATAGAAATGTATTCTTTTTTTCTCATATTAATTTTAGAAATTTGCATATTTACCAGTACGGCAAAGGACTGAAATGAGCCATATTTAGCTGAGCAAACACAAGAAGGTAAAAAACGAACATTTAAGACTTCCTACTTTTAAAAAACTGTGTTCAACCAGTGTCTAAGTTTTTTTTCCTCAAGTTTTTCCTCAAGACATTTAATAAGGATAGGGTCAACTTTAGGGTCAAACTTGTTTGCAAACCAGTGGCCATAGTCCAACAGCCACCGGAGCTCTGCAGCACCATAGATACAAACACTGCGCCTGTGTATTCCAGTGCACTGTGGGTACAAAGACCCTTCCAAATAGTTCCATTTCACCAGCCTGGTTTTACTTTTCAGATCTGTAACATCGTTTTCAGTTCGGGAAATCTCTCCAGGCACCCCAGGCACTCGGACCAGCGTGGCCCAGAAGTGCTCATCTGGAGAGTATGTGTCAGCTGACCACTCTAGAAAGTCTTTTGCCAGCTGGCTTGTCTGGACATAGCTGACGAATTCGTGTGAAAGGACGAAGTAGGCACTTCCAATAAACATCTCAATGTCATGTGGCGGGGGGCTTTTAGCGTATGTCGTTTTAATGGGTAGTTTCTGGTACTCATATGGGACATCCTTAAGTTCATATCGAAAGCTGAAGCGCTCTTTCTTTAAGTCACTGGGTCGGCTTGTCTCCAGCATATTGGCCCCTCCCAGCTTCTTCAACTCTTCCACCAGCTCGTAATTCGATTTGAGTGGGAAGTCTTGTCCACACAGATTGATAGCATACTTCCATTTGACCTTTGAACTCATTAAGTCTGACAGACAGTTGAGATCTGCGTTGAGTCTTGTGATATGTGCATACTCCACCGACTCCAGTTTGGAGGCAATGATTATGTTTGGGAAACACTTTGACAGATTTTTCACCGCTGCAGTAAAGGCTCTGGTGGACTTCTGGTCGTAGTGGATGCAGTAGATGTTATGTGGGGAGTAGATGGCTCTGATAATCCTTTCCACCATATGCATGTTCTTATGCACCACTAAGGAGTAGGCCAGGGGAAAGTCTTGCTCCTCGTCAGTCACGTAGATTTCATTATAGCCCCTCACCTTGATGTAGTTCGGGCAGTCGGAGGTAAAGGACTCAATAGTCCCATCATCCAGATCCACAATGTCTCTGCGCCTTATCTCCAAGGACTTGCCAATTTCCACTGGATCCAACTGATAAATGGCTGTGCAGTCAATGCCATCTTTGTTAGACCGATCATTGGATGAGCTTACTGTAATTCCATAGGGCTCAATGTAGAATCTGTTTTTTTCTGAAACTCTTACGAAGACGAGCTTCCCCACGTACACAATGAACAATGCCACAAAAGCCAGGTAGAACTTGTGCCTTAGCTTATGTAAAACAGAACAAGTCCTTTTCATCCTGTGGACATAAAAACAAAAATTACTGGATGAAAAGTTTTGAACTTCTTTGACAAGCTCTACAGCCTAATGGAGGGAGTTGGACCTGTTTGTCTTGTAAATTCCTAAAATATATATATATATATATAACTAAAAAAAAAACACAGGTTTTACAAGTCTGTATGTTTCAGGTTACCAGTGCTGTTATTTTTACAGTTCTGTACAATGTACAAAAAGCAGGCATGTAACCCACCTTGCACAATAGCGATGTCACGTCTTCTCTGTCACGTGCCATCAAAAACTCTGTTTTCGTTACTGGACATCCTGTTTGAGGAACAAGTAATATCAGAGTCTAAACTGTACAAACTATATTAAACCTATTTTAACAATTACAAGCGAAGTTCAGACATGTAATAAGACTTACTACAGTTCATTTCCTAGTTTATATGGAGACCAAATGAAACAATAAAAACAATGGGACCACGATAAAAGCATTTGTGTCTTTAGTCACTGTTTGTAAAGGTGCTTTATTGCCTGTCACTTTTTAAGACACTTTACTATGACAGTTAATTATGTCATTACTAGACACCCTTCATTTTAAATGTTTCATCTTTAAGATGATCAGAAGCAAAAAAAGATTTTCAAAATAGTATTTTACAATTGTAAAAACACGACTACTTACAATCTCAACTCGGTCAAAACCGGCTCTGCCTCAGCTCTGCTTTGACGGACACAACAGCTCTAAACGGCTCTGTTGAGTTTTGTACCGGTGGCGCGGACTGTAACAGGGGCAGTGGGTGTGACAAAGCCTGACAGCAGCCAATAGACAGACTCGGATTCTCAGCGCACGTGATACCAAGCCCGCCTGTGTAAGAGTGAGACTGACGGCTCTTAATTCAGACAAAAAGACTTTCAGTTTGAGCTTTTCGGTTTAAGACTTTTAAATATATATATATACATTTAAAAAAAAAAAAAAAGAAAAGAAAAGAAATCCCTGTCTAGTTTAAAATGTATATTGTATATTGTCTGGTTTAAAATGTATATTGTTTAATGTATATTTTAGTATTTCTACTTATTGTCTATCCCATGTGCCTAGTCGTGCCACTGCCTATTTATTCTCTGTTCTACTGTTCTTTGTTTGTTTGCACTGGAAATAACCTGGAGCCACGTCGTCTCGTCTCTCTATGTATCTGTACAGTATATAGCAGAGATGACAATAAAGTTAAAGTTGACTTTGACTTTAAACATGCAATCCGGCAGCAGCTCATTTGCATTTAGGAAACAGCCTGTCCTGAAAGGGACTGAAATAGAGGAGTAAAAAGCAGGCGAAAAAAATGTCTAATCTGAGAGCAAACGACTTCAGGCATGTTTAGTGGAGCTCATGGACCTATTTTAACTTGTTGAAAAATCCATTTGAATTTCTTTTCATTAAAACAAATTGAGATATCTTAAATAATGGATATCTTTAATGAGTTATGCTGATTCAGAATTGGATCACTGATTTCTAAACCTAGTTTTTGTTTGTCAGGTTTGAGTTAGCAGGTAAAAGCTAAAGAGGCTTGCCATTTTGCTTTAATCGCAGTTCAGCATTAATGAAAAACTGATTTTGTATTCACTCATCTTTTAAAATAACAGTTCAATCATTAAACAAGGGATTCTCACAAGACCTACATTCCAAATACAGTCGCTTAATAACAAGGATGCAGTCATACATTTATAAAACAACAGGACAAAGAGAGTCTAATCCTTTAGAAGGCCCAGTAACCACTCTGTATAAACAAATTCCAGTATTTTTCCATCATGTAACAAGGCAGGAGCTCCTCATCACTGATCTGGTTTATGGAAGTAATGGCCATGAAAGCTTCTTTTGCCTCTGCTGAGAAAACCAGACAAACAACCAAACAAACAAACACTGTTTCAGTAGGATTCAGGGCCTTGATCATTGTAAAATATTGAATGAAAAATGTGTTTCTTTTATAGATAAATGGTAAAACAAAACAAAAACAGACACTCAAATATTTTGTAAAGTGTCTATGAAATATTTACAGCTTTCTGGTTACAACTTTTTAACAGCAGCATTTTGAGTGTCTGGGTTTTTTACTTTTATTTTTACCATTTTACTACAGTTTACTTTCAGTTCAACCGTCAGTTCTGAGTTCCTGTTTCGACAGTGAAGGGGAAATGCAGATACGTGGGTGTGCATCTGCCTATTTTCAGTGACACAAAGAAGTAAGTTCCAACCACAGGTTTATTAGTCTTGCCTGCGAACCGAAATCCTATTTGTTCTTGTTTCAATGCATGCACTCTACCATGTAGCTGTTCTTTTTCTGAATCTGAAGTACAGTCATACAGAGTCTGCGCAACAACCTGTCAGAATGAAAATGCTTTAGGTTGAGTCATATCTGACACCAAGTTCTCAGGACAAGTGCTCTATATCTAATGTTAATTTGAAGTAGTATTAAATAATTTAATTTATAATTTATGGTTTGGGTCTGACTCACCTCAAGTTACAAGTCACTTGAGATGATTAATAATCACACAATTAAACCACTATAGCCAGATACATAAGCACTAGAAGTTATATTACCAACAAATATAACACATTGAGATAAAATAATGTTAATGCATTCTCCTCACAGCTGCCAATGCTTTGTAAAAGGTCACTTACACGTCTTTCTGTTTTATCCTCACAGCAAAAGCCAGCAGACTGTATTATTTCGGGATCTTGTAAGTGAGAGAAAGCAACTTGATGTATTTAGCAGACCATTTGCACTTACTTCATTTTAATGCATTTATATATGTTTTTTGAGTCCCTCTCAAAGTTACTCAAAGCATCTTAAAGACATGAATATTACCTCTCAGTGTTTGTTCAGGAGTCATGGTTGTAGACCCTTGCTTGGAAGATTGAGTCATCTGTCCAGGTAAAACAAAAGGTCCTTTGAATGTCAAGAGCAGCTCTTTGATGCTTTCTTGGCCTGCAAGGTCCAGTGCACTCTGTCCGAATGCATTCTTATCATGGGGGTTAGAGCCATATTGAAGAAGAAGCTTCACAATCTATTTGTGAACAGAGGGATAAGAGTTTTACTGCTTGTGAAGGCAGTCACCTTTAAGTGTGGTCAGAAGGTGAGAATGAATGTTGGAGAAATGTGTTCAAAAAGGTGAAATATCTAGTTAAAATGGGGGAATACTATTTTATCTCACTAGTGTACTAGTGTATGGGTAATTTCACAATAAAGATTGAGTTGAGTTTAAAAAGCGATTTTGAAGGTCAAATTTTCATGTTTTACATCTCTAGTGTCTATTAGTGTAAATACAGTGTGTAAAAACTAGATAGGCGGCATTTTATAATAAACATTACTTACGTCATATTTGCCACTGACAACAGCATCATGGAGAGGGGTCACTCCCTCTAGCCCCCTGCTGGTGACATCTGCACCTGCAATCAAAAGTTGCTCCACCACATCTGTGAAACCTGCAGCACTAACCTCATGCAGTGGCGTCCAACCTGAACATAAAATATGATGTATCACAGCGCAGAGTCATTACTGATTTAATAATGGGACACTGCAGTGAAACAGCATTAACATTCTGCGTTAGATCTAACCTGCATTGTCTGAAATATTAACAGTGTTTCCAGCTTCAGTGATGCTTTTAACCAGGCCTAGATCTCCCTTCATGCAGGCACTATGCAGATAAGTCTCCCCTTTTACATGTTTCTTTAAGAGTTTTTTCTGTGAAATCTTTAAAGGTCCTATTATTTATCAGAGGCAGTAGACAGAGAGGAAAATTCATACACATTACAACCACGTACACAAGGACACAAACTATGCAGCTGTCTTGTGTGTGACCAAAAGTCTATATGGCTCTATGTGTGTATGATTTTAGTCCAAGAACAATACTGTTTAGGTAATAAAATTCACCTGAATTAGTTTGATTGTTTATTTTCAACCACTTTTTCTGTCTGTTCTTTTCTTTCTTCCGGTGCCGTACTAGCTTACTAGTGTCCGAAAGCTGTTGATTTCCCACATCTTTTTGTTCTGCACTGTCTGCACCTTGATCGTTATCTACTGCCAGATGTAAACACAAAGGTTTCTGCACCAAGTCAGTCAGCAAATAATATATAGAGGCCTGAGTATCTGCTTGCTGCTCAAGAACTTCAGATGAGCCTTCCTGCTCACTGGGTGTTTTTCCATCACAATTCCAGGCTGCTAGGGCTTTATTTCCTTTTTTTGGGTTAGTTACATCCTCTCCGTGGTTCGAAGCATTTCTCTGTTCTTGTTCTTTAATAGCAGCACAATCTGAACAAGCAGAAATTCTAACATTATCAGTGACAACACAAGCTTCACCTTCTTTTGTTGATGAGTCTATAGAGTCACTGACATCTGGGGGTGATGCTCTGCTATGCTTAGTGAATTGACAATCTCTTAGGGTGTTATTGCTTTGCTTAATTATAAATGACAGCTCTTGTTTGTCAGCACAACTGACTTTCGGTTCTAAGAAATTAGTTAAAGCTGATTTGACCACTGTTTCTTTGTTCCTGAGATCATTTATTGCCTCTATATTGTTTTGAGACCATTCAGAAGCATTGTTCATTGTAATGGGCTCATTGGCAAGGAAGGCTGGACTAGAATTCTGTCTTGGTTGACTATTCTGTAAATAATGTTGAGCTGGAACTGTCTTTCTTAATGTTGAACTACCTGCATCAAGTATCTGCTGCTCGTTGCTAACTCGAAGCCCCTGTTCATGTATTGCACCTACAAGTAGAGATGGTGAGCCAGGGTCACTTATATCAAAACATTTCTCTCTAAGAAATAGTGATGTCACTGTGTTTAGTGGTGGATCATTAATATGCACCGTGGACTGACCTTCTAATTCTGATCCACCAACTTCATGACAGGGTGTAAATGGGATGAAAGAATTGCTACATTCCTGAAGAGAAGTATTTTGAGTATGTGAGGCACATGTAACTTCAGTACTTTCTCCATGGGTAGCAGCAGGACCTGATTGGCAATTATTTACTTCATTTTTGTTTAATAGAGAGGCAGAGTCATTTGATTCTCCCTCAGTTTTGTTGTCACATGAGGCAGTGTTTGTCTCAGAAACACTGCTCAGGTCAAAGTTCAGCAAGTAATCTAAAAAGCTTTGGTCGCTCCTTCCTGTTGTAATTCCTCTCAACCTTTTTCTTGCCACAGTGGAATGACTTCTGACTCTTACGTCACTTGCACCATCATTTCCGGAAATATCCAAGACTCTCTTTACTGCTTTGTCATCCTTCATGTCCTGGGATGGACTCTGATTTTCATTAGCAGCTGAAATCAAGCTCTATGATGGTTTAATCACATCAAAAGAGTGCATTACAAACCTTATTTGGAAAACAAACTAGTTAAATAGTATTTTGAACATATGAGTTCATAATAAAAGAATACTACTCACTTGACTTACAGGAAGATCTGGGGTGCTGGAATCATTCATTACTGTTGCATCCTCAACCCCTAAAATTGATGAGTATGTGAAAATAAATCAAAAGACATGTTCAATAACAGATTGAGGCATAATAACACTTTCCAAACAAACTGTTTCATATCAAGTAAAATTCTTTTTCATTTTAATTAAACTGTTTTGAGGTGAAGAAACAACATTTCACAATGGAAGTTAAGTACATTTAATATGAACTGAAAATAATGAAATAGATAAAACAATAACAAATGAAAATAAAACAAACATGTAATACTTCAAATATATAGAACATTTCGAAAAATGAAGTGTAATTATACTAGCATCTAGTTTTATTAAACTCAAACAATAGCACATTTTATGTATCTGTTGAAGTGGCAACTAATATCAAACCCTGAAATTAAACGTGCACAACATTGCCATTCTTTAAATGTTTCTAACATCAAACCTGAACTATATCGATTATAAATCAATACAAAGAGGAGAGAAACATCTCTAAAATGGTGATTCACATCAATCTGAAAATTTTTTGTTTGTATCATTCTGACTGCGTAACTCCCCAGAGAAATCTTGAGTGGCAGTTAGAGCCCAGTGCCCAGGTGACTCTGTGTAATCCACAGTGACATCACTCTCAGATTCACTATCTACGGAGGATGGGGTATCTGTTCGCAGACTCTCCCGTTCTTGTACCAGTAAGTTGTCATGAATATTGGAGCCCTTTGCTTGGTTTCTCAGTGGAAGCATAGTTTCCTCTGAAGACATCACTGAGGAATGAGGAGAGATGACACCCCCTTTCAGATTCAGTAACCCTAATCAGCAACCCGAATCTGTGTAACTTGAATCTGGACTGGAATTTGTTTTCTGTTGCTAGCAAATAATCAGGGACAGGAATCACCACTGATAGTCTCCAAGCTAATCCTTAAGATGTCACTTATAAACACAATGCATCCTTTATTACTTCCGTGTTTGCAAACACATGCTTGCCTAGGTTTAACTGAATTAAAAAATGTCTTGAATTAAAATTTCCACTTCGATAACCTCATCATAAAATAGCAACAAATTTAATCGTTATCACATATTAAGCATTTAATTTAAAGGTTCAAGTCCCATTTTCTAAGTTTATACCAACTCTGTGAGCATACAGAAACTATGATGCATAGAAGTTAAACCAGCGCTCTACAGGTGCATGTTTAATGCTTAAATAATAAACATCATAGGGGGGCCTATCTAGTTCTCCAATCCCTCTCAGTGTACCTTTAGGAGAAGCCTCTGTTTTGGTGATAAAATCACGTATTTCTTCTGAACTCACTGCATCTGGCCCAACATAAGGGTCAGTTTCATTGGTCTGTTGTGTGCCTTCTTCTCTATTTGCAGTTCTTTTGCTTCTCTGGGAGTCAGAGAAACTGTGTTAAACTTATTAATAGACTAATAATAGTGGTAGGTAAACATATTCACATCTGTTAACAATTTATTTACTATAAATTATCTAACGATGACACTTTAACGTTCCAATAAAGTGGGTAGATCACTTCAAGGTTCTTTTCACTGATCAATGTTTGTATTTTAAATGTTTAAAAAAGTGGTTCAAATTCTCAACATGTAAGTAAATTGTCTACTTACTCTATATGGCACCTTCCTTAACATTTTGTTACTATTTTCCGCAGTACAGACATTGCAGAACATTCTCTGAGCTACAATGACAATATAAACAAATGAGGCCCACATCCATCAATGATAGATAAATAAAATAAAATTTAGTTATTAGATATTATGGCAAGTGACAAAATTGTTTTTATCAAAACAAGTACTCTTTCTATGTTAAAATGCATGTACCTTTTAAAAGTCTTTCAAACTTCGGTATATATTTTTCCAGCACCCTTTGTACATTTATATCTTCACTGATGCCTATAGCTGGGTATGGGTCAGCACCATGTTTCAGCAAGAGATGTATCATCTAGACACACAAAAAATAATAATTACATTAAAAGCACAGTAACCATTAATGAGGAAAGTCAAACGTTCTTTCCAAGAACTCACCTTAAGGTTACCTAGCCTAGCCGCATCCTGCAAAGGTGTGACTCCTTCTTGTCCCATGCTGTTCACTTCAGCTCTGGCTTGTAGTAGCATCTCTGCAATCTTGTAATAGCTGCGCAAAACTGCCTCGTGAAGAGGAGTCCATCCTGAAATTCAGAACTTATGTCTTATATTGAAGACAAAGACTAGAACAGTCTGACGGAAAATACTGTCATCTGCCATGCTGTAGATGCTTGACATTTTATATATGATTGTGTAATCTAAGTGGAGTTCTAATTTTTTTAGAATTGCATTTTTTGTCATACTCTACCTGCATTATCCACCGAGTTGACACAAGCACCGAGTTTAATCATGTCTCTCACAAGCACAACGTCTCCCTTCATCACAGCAGTGTGCAGCAGCGTCTCTCCAAACTTATTTCGTCGGTAAATGCTCTTCAAATTCAGGACTTTCCCTGTCTTTGAGTTTTCAATTGCTTTACCACGGAAGCCTTTAAGAATGTTATTGTGCACAGAACCTCATGTCTACTGTTCATGTAAAAAATGTATAGCCTATTTATATGGGTAAAAACTTTTTTATGTGGGTAAAAGGAGTAACAGTTATGAGTTATGCATTAAGTTATGAGTTAAGATGGTTGCACTTTTGCCTGGGTTGAGCTGAACTTCTGCTTCTGGTTTCTGCTGACCCCTTGTGGACTGGCGTGATGAAGTGGCAGTCTTGCCAGTCTGACCTCTTTTAGATGAATAACCCATGCAGTAAAAGAGGATGAAAATCAGTTGAATGTCAGCAACTTTACATTTTTGATTCTTCAGTTGATTGAAGTCATTTACAAACAGAATTACTCTATATGCCGGATGTGTAAAATCTGTGTTGAAAAATTGAAAGCTGGTTGTAAATTCACATGGCCTCTTAAAGGCACTTAATTTCGAACATATGTTGCAAATACAAGAATTCCTCTTTTATTCACTGTTAGTACAAATGTAAGTGCCTATCTGTCTTATGGGGCTGGACTTTTTAACTTTTAGGAAAGATCCAGTCCTCAGGAAAATACGCCCAGCCACCTCAGGATGACTGAAAAGTGTCTAATCCAGGAGTTACCTTTTTTCCTATTTTCTGAACTTGTTTTTGTTTTTTGTTTTTCCATTCAGGACAACATTGGCCAGAACAAGTTATCTTGTGAAAGATTTTGTGGAAAAGTTCAAAATGTTCAGTGCAATCTAGGCCTAGGGGCCACAATGTTCTTTAAGGCCAATAAAGCTCATTGATCAGAACACTCTGTGTTGACAGATTTGTAATTCCAAATTCCCAGTTCAATCAATCATTTCTGGGAGGTGCTGAAAAAACGAGTCTGATCCATGGAGAGCCCACCTCACAACTTACAGGACTCCAAGAATCTGCTACTGACGGCTCACCCCATACCCCAAAATACCAGGCTGGACTTATATATAACTTATATAAATACAAATATCTAGGCAGGTTTTTACAATCTGAACATAGACGTTCCACCTTTATACTCCTCTACTATTCATCAGTTATATGCCCCCCAAGTTATTATTTTGCAAAACCTGACTGACCTGCATTTATTGTCACTAACTTTGGTCTTTATGGCTTTGCCCTTTCCTCTCCTTTCTTTCACAGGGCTTTTCTGACTGTCACGTTTGCTGATCATTCTCTGTGACCGCCTGAGGGGTCTCAAATTCTCTCCACTTCCTTGATCGGGCTGAGATTCGGGACTCTCCATATGGGTTCTTTCACCTTTTGAAGTCTCAGACAAATTATTGGATTCCTCTTGCTCTGCAAAGTACAAATGGCATAAACTGATAAAACACATCAAACAAGAAATAATACGCTGTACAGATTATCTCACGGCAAACCAGTGGCCACTAGGTGTCAACAACATTGTGGACAGTAGTATGGCTTAGTATAGAGTACTGTGTACTTTGACATGTATGCACTTCTTACACAGAATGGATCTTGGTGAATTATGTGAAACACATTATATTACAGTACTTTGACTAATGCACTTACTCAATTGTTGTTATAGGAATTGTTCTTATAAACTATAAACAATTTTTTTAAAAATGTAATTACTGAAAGTATAATACGTTGAGTTAAAAAACTAATGATCAGTTAAATCTGCCTGAAACTTGCAACTATATATAGTATATATATATATGCATTTGACCCATCCGTGAAGGAGCAGTGGGCAGCTGACATTCCGGTACCTTGCTCATGAGTACCTCAGTGGTACCTTTACCAGGCCTGGATTCAAACCGGCGACCTTCACGGGACGAACGTCATAACCGTTACACTACCAACGGCCCCAAAGTATCTAGTCGGACCCCAAATCCGAACCAAAAATCTGTCTGTAAAATGTTAAACTGCTTTGGCCGATCTGAAAAAGTAACTGAATGTAAACTAAACTGAGCCTACCACTGTCATGTGACTGCTGCGTTAATACAGCGCCATAAGGCAAGGCGGAGCAAAATGGCGCCGATGTGTCCAACAGTGACAACCTGTGAACAGAGTTTACAACTTCTGCTCAACACATAAAACATTTATGAATAGCTACATTAACAGCTTAAAACATTATTGTGATGTATTAACTGTTTAACGACTGTTAGTCTGTTCACGACTATTGTTAAAACTACTGCTAACTACTTAGCCGCAACTACTGCTAACTACTTAGCCGCAACTACTGCTTACTTCACCTGTTTGTGTGAACCGTCTCGTCAACTTCGTCGTTCTCGGGGTCACATGAAACGACCTCTTCATGAGCTACGAAAGCCCATTCCATTTTAACCCTGACTGCGACTTCACCGAATTATGTTACGTTTTCGCGATTTAATACCAAGTTGTGAAAAGTTCTTAATTTTCCTGCCGCTGAAAATACCCGCGAAAATGCACTGAGCTGATTGGTTAAAAGAATCATAGCTCGCGCAGCAAATATTACTCGTTATTTAGACAATTTATTCAGGTTTATTAAGGCGCAGTGAAACACGCAGAGTCCATTGTTTAAAACTAGAGCAGCTGAAATAATTCCTTCATATTTTCTGTTCTATTTTATCCAACTGAGGTTTTATAATTGTCCGGGATTTTGAGCTGCCTAAACATTCGTCACGTCATAGGCAATTATGAAAAATTAATTGGTCAGCACTGCAAGTAGCACCAATCACTGCCATCAGCACCGGGTTCCTTGCTTACAACAAGCAAATGGCGCTCGATATCTGCAGTGCAAAATGTCGAAACGCCGTTGTAAGTTCACTGACGATTTACCCAATAAACTTAAAGCATATGAGCAATCCCCAGCTATTAAGAAAGATCCAGTCCTCAGGAAAGTACGCCCAACCACCTGAGGATGACTGAAAAGTGTCTAATCCAGGAGTTAACTTTTTTTCCTATTTTCTGAACTTGTTTTTTTTCCAAATCTGTGGCCTGATATAAGAAATGTGTTTTGTTTCATTCAGGACAACATTGTGCCAGAACAAGTTGTTCTTGTGAAAATTTTGTGGAAATGTTCAAAATGTTCAGTGCAATCTAGGCCTAGGGGCCACAATGTTCTTTAAGGCCAATAAAGCTCATTGATCAGAACACTCTGTGTTGACAGATTTGTAATTCCAAATTCCTACAACCTCAGTGCAATCAAGCATTTCTGAGAGGTGCTGAAAAAACAAGTCTGATCCATGAAGGGCCCACCTCACAATTTACAGGACTCCAAGAATCTGCTACTGACGGCTTACCCCATACCCCAAAATACCTTCAGACATCTATAGTGCAGTCAATGCTTCAGTGAGTTAGGATTGTTTTGTGACAAAAGGGGACCTACTAAGTATTGTATTATTCAGGTGACCATAATGTTATTGCTAAACAGCTGCGAAGACCATGAAATTAACACATTAGGCAAGACAAGGCAAGTTAAAAAAAAATCAAAAACTACAAATTAATGTGTCACTTTCAAGCATACATTTTTGGTATTTGTCCAATCAGAAATAATCAGGTAATGGCATGATTTTTTCCCTTATGAATTTCCTTATTATATAATTCCTTAATTTAATATTTAAGCACTATATCTCAAGTTTAGAACGCTTTGGCCACCCCTGTAAGCTGTTTAAACAGTGGCGAGATCACGCGTCCCTCTCAGGGAAACGCCCCCGTGACAGGCGTGGGCGGGGTTTACGCCTTCACTTAGGCACACCGTGGATCTGATTGGCTGAGAGACTGTATGACGCGGTGCCGTGCCATCTCTCCACACGACTTACAAGAGGATGCCCGGGCAGCGATTGGGTTTGTCACTGGAGTACGCGATGAAACGACGGGCTATGGACTAATAACGGCAGACTTTTATTTTTGAAGCTAACCGTGGAAAACGCGTTTGGCTGTTTTGTACCTCTTAATTTATTCTTGTGGGTATCAAAAGGCCGAGCGGTCAGCACAGCCTACATGCGAGGATTTGATTAGCTCTAAACGCTCTAATTCTTTGACCTGTTCTCGCACCGGTGAGTCTAAGCTCCGTCCGACGTGCTGCTCTATTTATTAATCAAGTATATGTATTTATTTATATAGACGATGTGATGTGATGATGTAATGATAAATGGTGTTGTCATACTCAGCTCCTTTATTTTAATATGCCAGATGACGGATGCCGATATTGATGCAATTATTCTAAAATTTAAGAAAATCTATCTTGGAATGTAACACCTTTAATAATGACATTTAATGTAATATTATGTAATATATACAATGTATTGTATGTAATGTAATGTATGAGCTTTCATATAATTAGGTAAATAATGTAATATATGTAATTTGTCAGTATTAATGCAGATTAATACTGAAATATTGTCTGATTATAGAGAAAAAACAATAAGTTGACGAATAACTTAACCACAAATTGCGTCAGTGTAAGTTAACAGAACGCCAATATAAATGAATTTATGAATGATATTTATTGATTGACTTCAGATTCTTGAATGTGGGATGTAATATCTCAGTAATTGTATGAGAGAATGTGATCGTCGAATCTTATCAGCTCTCTCTCTCTCTTTCTCTCCCTCTCTCTGTCTCTCTCTCTCTTCCCTTCCCTTGACAACTCCTGTTCTATAGCAAAATATCAGAGAACCCAGGATGCTGACCAGACTTTTCCGTATCCATGGGCTGTTTGTGGCCTCCCATCCCTGGGAGGTGATCGTGGCTACAGTGACCCTCACCATCTGCATGATGTCCATGAACATGTTCACCGGCAATAACCAGATATGCGGCTGGAACTTTGACTGCCCCAAACTTGAAGAGGTGTGGTGTAATACAGTAGAAAACTACATAGATCTACATTGCTATTCATGATAATGCCAATCGTAACACATTCCTTTCTCTGCTCCGAAACACAGCAAATTCTCAGCAGTGACATCATCATTCTGACAATCACAAGATGCATAGCAATTGTTTACATCTACTTCCAGTTTCAAAACCTTCGACAACTAGGATCCAAATATATTTTGGGTAAGAATGTCTTCTTATTATTAATGCTTATGTTATAGGCTTGCACTAATATGGTCAAAGGTATTGAATGTGATATCAAAAGAAATAAACACGGTATAACCTCTCTGTCCATCCTAGGCATTGCTGGACTTTTTACCATCTTCTCCAGTTTTGTCTTCAGCACAGTTGTGGTTCATTTCTTGGACAAGGAGCTGACAGGGTTAAAGTATGTCAGTTGCTACATTTTGTAGTATTGTATATGAATCTTTCTGTGTTTGGTGCTATTTAGTCACTTTTTTCATTTTCAGTGAGGCGCTGCCTTTCTTCTTGCTGCTTATTGATCTCTCCAAAGCATGTGCTCTGGCCAAATTTGCTCTGAGTTCAAACTCACAGGTACCTTTTATCATATTTTGTTGTAATTTATAAATTTGCAATTTGTTGTAAATCATTTGTTGATTAACTTTTAATATCTTTCAGGATGAGGTCAGGGAAAACATAGCTAAAGGAATGGCTGTACTGGGGCCAACTTTCACCCTGGATGCCCTAGTGGAGTGTCTAGTAATTGGTGTTGGTACTATGTCAGGTACTAATTGCTCCTCTTTAAGCTATAGCTTAAAAGCTAACTTTTGCATTAGTAGAAAGAACAAAACTTATTGACAAAACAAACTGAAAAAGTTTGCCTTTTGCCATAGGTGTTCGGCAGCTTGAGATCATGTGCTGCTTTGGATGTATGTCAGTCCTGGCCAACTATTTTGTCTTCATGACATTTTTCCCTGCCTGTGTCTCATTAGTGCTGGAGGTAAATGAAAGTTCCCTGAGCTTATGCTTCCTTTTAGTTTGCCAAGCATACAAAAGTCAACAGTCAACATTGTCTAAAATGTGTCCCGGTATCACACAGTTGTCCAGGGAGAGCAGGGAGGGACATCCCATCTGGCAGCTGAGTCAGTTTGCTCGGGTCTTGGAGGAAGAAGAGGACAACAAGCCCAACCCAGTCACCCAGAGGGTCAAGATGATCATGGTACAAATACATTGTCCTCCACACTGAACCACGAAACCTGCCACAATCTCTTAACATGATCTTTATTTAGATGGCTTGCCACAAATATATTTTCCTCTCTCCTTTGCAGTCTCTTGGCCTGGTGATGGTTCATGCCCACAGTCGGTGGATTGCCGATCCCGTCTCTCCAAATGGAACCCTGGATGTGCCCCAAGTTGGGATGAGTCTAGGTGATCACAGCCCCAAGAGGATCGATCCAGATATGCCCCTCTGGCAGTTCTACTTGTCCAGGTAAGCAGTCTCAAGTGTTAAATCTAAATTCCGCCTTTTTAATGCTCTGATTGCCCCAGTAATCCATGGAGTAGTCTATATACAGAAGCATCCTTTCTATTTTACAAGTGATATAGATAAAATATCCTCTATTGTCATTTTGTCTTGGTTTACATTTATAGGATGATCAGCATGGACATCGAACAGGTCATCACTCTGGGCCTCGCCCTTTTCCTGGCTGTAAAGTACATCTTCTTCGAGCAGGTGGAAATGGAGTCCACATTTTCCCTTAAAGTCCCCAACCCTAGCTCCATGCTGACCCAGCGGTGGTCTCCAGACCAGTGCTGCAGAAAGGAGACACCACCTCGCCCCAGCAAGACTGAGAAGCCTCTCACTCTTCTCCCTGTCATCACCAAAGAGGAAAGAGGTACAAACAGGAAAGGGAATCTATTTTTTATTCATTTCATTTTCAACTCAGCGCTAGCACAACCTCAACATTATTACTTTAACAATTTGTTGAATTACAGGATCTAAAATTCTGTCATCCACCTTTTGCCAGATTCTGTGATTAAGCCATTGCCCAGCATGACTGAACCAGCTCCTAAAAGTACGTTTGTGGTGGGGGAGGAAGAAAGCCTGGATAATGCTATTGTGGTGGAGCCCCAGCTCAACATCCCCTCTGAGCCCAGGCCGATGGACAATTGCCTGACAATTCTGAGAAACCCAGAGGTGAGTACAACCACAAAGAAGCTAAGATATAAGAGAACTCTCAGTGTTAGCAAAGCTAAGGGCTACTTTTACCTTCCTTGTGACCCCTGTAATCTCTAATGAGCTTGCCCACTTTAGTTATTCACTTACTCTTAACCAATTAAGTGTATGACGTGAGAATGGATCAGGAACCTCTTGTGACACCATCCAGCTCTAAGAGATGATTCTCCTTAGTTAAATGTATTGTGTAAGGGCTTTTGTACGAGTTCGAATAAGGGAAAGCGTGTTGATATGTGAATGATTTGTTGGAAATCCACAGATGGGTGCTCGCTACCTTAGTGATGCTGAGGTCATCATGTTAGTGAATGCAAAACACATTCCTGGTTACAAGCTGGAGGCCATGATGGAGAGCCCAGAGAGAGGAGTGATGATCCGCAGAAAAATGCTCAGCCCCAAACTCCCAGAGCCTTCTGCACTGTTGTGCCTTCCCTACAAAGACTACAACTATACTCAGGTAAAGCAGAAGAAATCACATAATTTTCAGAGAATTTTTCACATTCAGGGCAACATGCATCTCTAGTGTTTTGACTAACCCACAAAACCTTTTAGGACATTGCCCATCCCTAAACACATTCACACTGTCATTTTTTATACAAAATATATGTGTGTATGTGTGTGTCTAAGTTAACATTTGCTTTAACATTCTTTAATTTAATCAGTTTTCTTAATGTTAATGTTGCGTAAGGCTTAATTAATTTATTTCAAAATTACTTGCATAGTCTCAGGTGAGTACCGGATTCCACTACATTATATAACTATGTATGTGACAAATAATCTTGAAATTTGAGAATAGTCATCCTGCTGAAAAAACATGTTTTTAACACGTTATCTATAATCAGGTCCTTGGCTTGTCAGCTCTCACTCAGTGTTTTTAGAACGTTCCCAGCTGGTTTTAGTGAAAACCTTGTCAAAATGTAAGGGAAACATTTTGCAACAGTTAAAAATCTGTGCAAGTCTTCTGGGTTTTTTTTAGCAGATGAGGAATCGATTTTTGGGCAAGTGTTTACTTTTACCTGTTTTTATAGGTGATGGGAACATGCTGTGAGAACGTGATTGGGTATATGCCAGTTCCAGTTGGCGTTGCAGGGCCGCTGATTTTGGACGGCGGGCAGTTTCAGGTCCCCATGGCCACAACTGAGGGCTGTCTGGTGGCCAGCACCAACAGAGGCTGCAGAGCAATAGCTGTGAGTTACATCATTAATTTACTCTCATTTCATATGTCAGACTAATCAGCTCTCAGAGAACGTCGTATAGACTTAATTGCTCATGACCACAGCCATTTAATGCATGGCTGACTAGTTGTGCTCTGTGTATTTTTTGAAGCTGGGTGGTGGAGTCAGCAGCAGGGTCTTGGCTGATGGTATGACTCGAGGGCCTGTGGTTCGCCTGCCATCTGCCTGCCAAGCTGCTGAGGTCAAGGCCTGGCTGGAGAGCTATGAGGGGTTTAAATGCATCAAAGAGGTCTTTGACCACACAAGCAGGTAGTCAATTCGGACTATTACCCTGGTTACACAGTTCTATAATAAATCTATATTAACTATTTAGGGTATTACATGCTGTATACCAAAATATCTATTTTATTAATAATGTCATATTAGGTAAGTATTCAGTAATGTAAAATGATTTGATAAAATAGCAAATCAGACAATTTGCATTATTCTCATAGGATTAGAAGCATTTTAACTGCATCCATTGTTTAAGTGTAAGTCTTTAAAGAATTCTTTCAAATGACATTTACAGTTTTTCATTATCAGTTGAGGTGTTGGCCATCTGACTAAAATATTCATACTACACTTACACTGCTTTTCTACAACATCAAGGGAAGTTGCTCTTCAGGATGTGTTTGAAAATGTGGATGCTGTATAAACGTGGCATGTTGCTGTTCCTTAACTATCACTGTGCTTAGGCTTTCACTGAATTTTTCTCTTAGGTTCGCTCGTTTGGAGAAGCTCCTGATTGGCCTTGCTTCACGTAATCTCTACATTCGCTTCCAGTCCAGAACTGGAGATGCCATGGGAATGAACATGATCTCAAAGGTATGTTTTTGTAACGTCATGGTGTTTAGAGATGTGTCACTATAAAGTAAAAACTGGTTAATTTAATAAAAGCATTCGTCTTCATTGTGCTGACTTAACCTGGCTGTTGCCATTTGTGTCTTCAGGGTACCGAACAGGCTTTGGCTAGGATTAAAGAAGAATTCCCAGAGTTACAAGTTCTGGCCATTAGTGGTAACTACTGCACTGACAAGAAACCGGCTGCCATCAACTGGATCGAGGGCAGGGGCAAGTCTGTGGTGTGTGAGGCCACCATACCCGCCAAAGTTGTCAGAGAGGTACAGTTGTTCAATTATTTGAAGAATTGGCAATGAACGACTTAAGTAGTGCTGCAAAAAGCCAGGTTTATAACAACACTAACTTCTCCAATGTTTAATAGATTTTGAAGACATCTACAGAAGCTCTGGTGGATGTAAATATCAGTAAGAATCTGGTTGGCTCTGCCATGGCAGGAAGCATTGGTGGTTACAACGCTCACGCTGCCAATATCGTTGCAGCCATTTACATCGCTTGTGGACAGGTAGGGGCTCTCACTGCAAGACCATTGCAACACAGTGAATGATGCCACACGTTAGGCATCATACGTAACAAATAAGAACCACTACATTTTGTTGTGACAGGATCCTGCTCAGACAGTGGGTAGCTCCAACTGTATCACTCTGATGGAAGCCTCAGGTCCCATGGGAGAGGATCTTTACATCAGCTGCACTATGCCTTCTATAGAGTTGGGTACAGTGGGAGGGGGCACCAATTTGGCCCCCCAGCAAGCTTGCTTACAGGTACTTACATGGCTCAATTGATGTATCATTGTTCTGAGTTTATATTGTTATTAATTGGCATAAAGAGGAACTCTACCAGATCTTTATGAGGCTAATAATAAAAGAAAGTTATTGAAGCCACCGTTAGTAAATGGCTAACAATACCTTAGTTAAACTGATAATAATTGTTAGATGCATCTTTTGTTTTCTTGAAAAGGCATAAAACAGAGGGCAGTAAGATGATGTGGTTTTGTTGTAATTCTTTTTTAGATGTTGGGTGTCCAAGGTGCCAGCAACACTTGCCCTGGTGAAAATGCTCGGCTGCTTGCCAGGGTAGTGTGTGCCACCGTACTGGCAGGGGAGCTGTCACTAATGGCTGCCCTCACTGCTGGACACCTGGTGAAAAGCCACATGACACACAACAGGTAAGCAAATATAGATTTTGCAGTGTTTTAAAATGGACTTTTGGTATTGTCAATTTTGGTAAAGACTGGTAAAGGCATATTTGCGTTTTTGCGTTTCTGTGATCTCATTATCAAATTTTTAAATCCTCCATATATATTCTAGATGTCTATGTTGACATAATGAACTGATTTCAACTACTGTTTTTGTATATTCTTACTATTTTAGGTCAAAAATAAATTTACAAGAGACCCCTGGAGCCTGCACAAAGCAAGCATCTTGAAACTGTGCCAGTTCCTGAAAACACTGGGAAGGGGCAAAACTGCAGAGAGAAAATCTTAAAGGGAAGAAGATCATTGAGGAAAAACCTTAAAGACCATTTTACCTCCACTTAAGAATCTCAGATGGACTACGTAACTGAATCCATTCCTGACACCCAATTCAGGAAAGAACAGTTTTCACTTGTGGAGTCTCTAATCTGACATCTCAAAAAACTGCTATGTCATTGAATTCTGTTCTGATTCAGAGGCCTTGTGTGCTTATTAAATGCACTTAGTTCAGACTAATTTATTTTTTCACATTTCACTCTGTATTTAACGATGAAATATGGCTATATTTTGTTAATATAACAGCCTGTCTTTTTAGGAAACACAGTGGATTTCATTTTAGAACTTTACAGAGAGGAGCTGAGAAGCTATGATTCTGTTGGATAATAGTATTTTTCAATTTGGTATAAAAACACTTTTATTGTATCATTGCCAAATGCAGCCTTCTGCAGTGATTCTCAGATATGTTATGAATGTACAACTGTGTAATGGAAGTGGGAACTTTCTTCAGGTTTCTTGAAGGGTCTAACTGCAAAGGCAAAACTGTTTTCACAAAGGTGCTATACAGGGGCAGAAAATTCTGGTTTCAGGAAGTGAAAGTCCTGTCAGGTTTTCCTAATATCTTCACATAAAAAAGACCCAGAGATAACAATGTTATCCATATAAGCATCTTCGGGTGGAATGACCCTCTAACCAGGTGAGAATAAAAACAAGTTATAATGCAGTCGTGTTGACACATGAGTGACACATTTAATAAACTTGTAACAAATTTCTGGTCAGGATTTCTGTTTTCTGAACCAGGATTTGACCACCCTGAAGCTGAAAAAGTGTGAATTTTGTTGGTCTTAGTTCTGCTTTTGTATGCAACCATACAGATACCTGCACACACTGTATGCTACACACAGTTTTTCTTTGCTTGGAGCCTTTAGCATTCACCAGTTTCGCTGTATATGTCAGCACGCAGAACCCAAGGACCCTAAACTCCGCACCTACCTTTGTTCACATGTCTCTTTTCAAATGCCACAATATGAAGAGAGCCAAAGGTATGAATGAGATTGTGAAATAAGAATATAATCAGCAGTTTTGTATGTTTTTGTAATAAAAATAAAAGGCACTCTTATTTTTTTACCTGTTTTTTTGCCACATAATTAGCTTACTCATAACCAAATATATATACAGTCTGGGAAATAATTATTTCATCCCCTGTTGATTTTACAAGTTTGCTCACTTACAAAGAATTGAACAGTCTACTTTTTATGGTAGATTTATTTTAATGAAGAGAGACAGAATGTCAACCAAAAATCCAGAAAAAACACACTACATACAAGTTATACATTGATTTGCATTTTATTGAGAGAAATAAGTATTTGATCCCCAAGCAAAACACAACTTAGTACTTGGTGGAGAAACCTTTGTTGGCAAGCACAGCGGTAAGATGTTTCTTGTAGTTGGTCACCAGGTTTGCACACATCTCAGGAGGGATTTTGGTCCACTCCTCTTTACAGAAACTTTATGTTTCTTGTTTGCAGCTTGGCAACTCAAAGCTTCAGCTCCCTTCACAGATTTTCGATAGGATTATGGTCTGGAGACTGGCTAGGCCATTCCATAACCTTAATGTGCCTCTTCTTTAGCAACTCCTTTGTTGCCATGGCTGTATGTTTTGGGTCACTGTCATGTTGGAAGACCCAACCACAACCCATCTTCAGTGTTCTGGCTGAGGGAAGGAGGTTCTTGTCCAAAATTCTATGGTACACGGCCCCATCCATTGGCCCCTCAATGCGGTGTAGTCGTCCTGTATCTTTAGCTGAAAAACAGCCCCAAAGCATGATGTTTCCACCTCTGTGCTTGACTGTAGGGATGGTGTGCTTTGGGTCATACTCAGTATTTCTCTTCCTCCAAACACAGCGGTAGGAGTTGATGCAGAAGAGCGCGATTTTGGTCTGATCTGGCCACAGCACTTTCGCCCATGCCTTCTCTGAATCATCTAGATGTTTACTGGCAAACTTAAGATGGGCCTATACATGTGCCTTCTCGAACAGGGGGACCTCACGGGCACTGCAAACTTCAATCCATTACAGCATAGTGTGTTACCAATGGTATTCTTGGTGACTGTGGTCCCAGCTGCCTTCAGATCATTAACAAGCTCCTCCTGAGTAGTTGTGGGCTCACCTTTCTCATGATCCTCCTCACCCCATGAGGCAAGATCTTGCATGGAGCTCCAGATTGAGGGCGACTGATAGTCATTTTATGTTCCTTCCATTTCTGAATAATCGCAGTAAAAACAGTCGTCACATTCTCACCAAGCTTCTTGCTGATTGTCTTGTAGCCCATTCCAGCCTTGTCTAGGTCTACAAACTTGTCCCTGACGTCCTTTGAGAGCTCTTTAGTCTTGCGTATGGTAATGGAGAGGTTGTAATGGAAGAAACTCATTCTGTGGACAGGTGTGCTTTATACTCATAACAAGATGAGATCTGTAATTGATTTATTGCAATCTGTGTGCCACACCCAACCTGTGGGAGCCAGAATTCAGGCTGGGTTGTAGGGGATCAAATACTTATTCCTCTCAATGAAATGCAAATCAATGTATAACTTTTTTGTAATGTGTTGTTTCTGGATTTTTGGTTGATATTCTGTGTCTCTTCACTAAAATAAATCTACCATAAAAATGAGAGACTTTTCATTTCTTTGTAAGTGGGCAAACTTACAAAATCAGCAGGGGATCAAATAATTATTATATATTATATTATATATATATATATATATATAACAAACCTTGACCTGGAGTGGTGGTGATTTAGAGGTTAGAGGACCCTCAGAGGTGAACTTTGAGGGACTCCCAAAGCAACAGAGTGCATGACCTCAAGAAATCGAGGCTACCAAGGCCACGGAAACCCATGAGGTCAGTGAGATATTTGAATAGTTCTCCTGAGGCAACGTCGTCACGGCCACTTTGCTCACCAGAGAGCGAACTGGCCAATCAGATCAGCCTGCATCACATCTCACCAGGGTACAGAGAACCAATCGGCTCAGCAGTATGACCTGTAGAAAGGATGTAGTGTGTTTTACACACACACACACACACACACACACACACACACACACACACACACACACACACACACACACACACACACACAGGTTAATCTGGGTTAGGAGTGTCACCACTAATCTCCTACCAGTACTATCATTATCTTTTGCCCATGGAGCTCTATTGATATACTTACTGTAAGGCCTGGTCATCCAGGTGTCCTGCATGACTTGTCTTAGTCCACTTTCAGAAACTGACCCAATAATATTGAATTAATGCTCACAATAATCACAGACGGGTACATGTATTATAATTTATAACTTGTTATATTTTGAATGTATTGAAGTGCTTTAGTCTATTTAACACACACACACACACACACACACACTACAACAGGTTGTACAGCAGTATGTGTAGCGAAGTGACAAATCTTGAATCTTGGTTTAACGGATACATCTAGCAATAACGACAACTGATGCAAAAACGAACCGTCTTTATTGCCAGACAACAAAACCAAGGTTTCATAGAGTTAATTTGGCAACAAATGTAAACTTTTACCAATCAACTTTTACAGGCGTAATTAGTGCAAATCTTAGTGCGAGCAGCTTCCTCCTGGGGTTAAACTAGGGTTAGCAATATGATAACGTGTAATTAAAAATAAAAACCAACAATCCCGTTTACAAAACACAGATTTAAGATATGCAATGAATAACGAGTGCATGAGATTAAGAACAATATTGTATCACTGCAAATCCCCTAAAATCATTTGAAACAACACAAACCACATCTATCCAAACACACAATCGGCAAAAAATGTATTTATACTCCAAGTATAAGAAAGGTTAAGTCCTGACTGAATATGCAACACAAGGCAAGGATGCAACATTTGGTGTAATATGTAACAAAGAAATAAAAAAAGAGGCCAATTTATCAAATTACACTATTTTGTAATTTTAATTAATGTTAATTACTTTAACAAATAATACCTGGCAGTCTAATAAATCTTATCCCCATCAATTCTGTGCCTCTTGATTTTTAAAAACTACCAAATTTATGCATGAAAGATTGCAAATTATACAATTTCTATAATTCAGACAAACTAATTTTAAAGCTATTTACCTTTTTCAACAACAAAAAAAAAGGGGGAGGGGTGTTAACTTTGTCTCAATCAGAATGCTTTTTATTTACGGCATTCAAGTTTGTAGTGTATTTTCCATAAAGTCAATAGTATTTTACCATAGTTGAACCATGTGCAAGAAAAAAACCCTAATACAAAATATTTACACAAGTAAACATAGTCATGTAAAAAAAGACAGAAAATAACAAATCACTGCTCATCTCCCAAATCTGATGCTCATGTACATGAAGCATAATGGCTCATGCTGTTAGACATTGTTAAATATTAACAGCCTGCAGTCCTTTGGTGGAACACTAGTTTCAGGACATATATAACTTGTTCAGAAAAGTCGAAATCTCAAGGCGAGTCTTCATATACAGAATTTCACCCTGCTGCCTTCCCGTTTTACTTCTTTTCATGACAAAACACTGTACTCCTTATTCTGGATGAAAGGATCATAATTCTCTGAAGATCCTGTGCACGTCACCTCAGTTTTTGCTCAGTGATTCAGGCTCTCTGGAGATGAATAAGGCCTCTTCGTCGTGAACGTTTAAGGGACACTGGGAGTCACAATAGTAGAGAAAACCTACATGAATGTGGAAATTTTGTTAGCAAACGTAACACTTAATACTTGCTGTGTAGGAAGAAGACAGTAATAGTGATGGTACCTGTTTCAAAAGAGGATTGTCTGACTGCTCGTCTTCTCCTGAACATATGATGTAAAACGTCTCAAGAATTTAGGATACTCTCGTTTGGCCACCGCCCGCAAAACTGATGCTGGTGCCCATCCCCCCGGGTTAACTGGGAATAAGGAAAATTTGGGATTATGTAGTGGTACAGTACATTACTAGTATGACATGACAGATACTGTACTTTTAGTATATATTTATTCTGTACTTAATGTATAATGTAATATATATATCTGTACTTAATGGTGTTTTATTGTTAGTTTGACTTTGAGAGACATTAATGGACTGTAAAGAAAATGTGACATTTATTTTTTTTTATCATTATTATTATTAGTAGTAGTTGTACTACTATTAAGATTCTGATGCTGATATATGTACAAAGAAATGAAAAGCTTTGTAATTTACTGAATTAGAGAAGTTTGTAAGTTTAATGTTATTTAACTACTTGCTTTGGCAATATTTAGGCAGCCTACTCAATCTGAGCCCAATATTTTTTTCATTTCGTGCCTCTCTTTTTTTTCAACAAATACTACATTAAGAAATAAAAACATTCAGAATTATACAATATATATATATAATGTTTTTGTTAAAACTACTTGCATTTCAAATCAATGATACAACAAAAATGCTTGAAGTAAAGAAATATTAATCATAAATAGATTTAAATAAGCGCCATAAACAGAATCATAAATAAGGGTCATAGTTAACGTAAAAGTTATTAAAGTGTTTATTTTCCATAATCAATATTTAAATAGTCTTTTACGTTTTGTCTTGCTTGCTTCTTCTGTATTTTGATTCTGACATAAGAGTGATTTCGCACTTACCATTGGCTACGTAGGTGATTTTACAGAGGATATTGTCTCGACTGATCTCTTTGTCGCCCTCTGGTGGACTAACTAGCGTCTGACAGATCATGGCCACATTGATTTTGGCACGGATGCACCTGCTCGAAGGCTGGTAAAGTGAAAAATGATCGTTAAGCACTGCCAACACACTTCAGAACTTTCCTACTGCTTAAGTAATATGTATATGAGCCACTTACTGGATAGCTGTCGTGATCTACGGAGAAGTTGCACACCAGCCAGGTGTCTGGCTCGTTCTCATTGGTGGGGAGGATTTTACGGATGACTGACAGATAAAGGACGTCCCTTTGTGAAGCCGGCCACACCCTCTACACCAGAGTCAAAAGCAAATGCTCTTTAGAACAGCAGCGCAAAATGTAAACACCCAGGAGAAACATTTCAAAGAGAAAAAAATGAACGCAACATACTGAACGTACCTTTTGAGCTTGGTAAATAATCACTGCCGAGTCTGACAATTTCTCTACCACGGTAAAATTCTCTACAGTAGCTGGAAAAGATAAACCCGAATGAAAATGGTCAGAAATAATCAACAAGATTTCTCTATATTATTTTGGTTACGGGTAGAACATTTTTAATGACCCGATACTCACTTTCCCAGTCATGACGAAAGGCTGTGTCCCAAAAGTAATGGCAGACTTCATGACCAGTGACGCCTTTGACAACATGAGTGGCTTTGAGGGGGTCCAGCACGACGCCGTTTTCCTCCACCTCTCTCCTGTACACCTAAAACATCAAGAGTTACTGCAGACTGAACAGTTAACGCACAGCAAATAGGCCTCACTAAAGGCTTAAATTCTGGAAGCTTGTGCCATCTGGCGGTGAAGTTGAGTTAAGTGAGCGCACACACAATCTTTGTGAGGTACTTACATTGATTCCTGTATATCTGCATCTCAGGGGTTTTCAACTGGTTCTGTCCCAGGGATCACCGTTCAGACTAAGCAGTGGTCTGCGGCCCACTATGTGTCCGTGTGTGTTGGGGGTAGGGAGTTTTTTTCCTTTTTTTAATTTTATTTTTAAGATATTGGCATTAAATTAATTATTCATAAAGATGCCCAAATCTGGAAATGTGTTGATATCAGTAGTGAAACTGGATTTCATGTCACGGACCACCTGCACTACCACTGCGGACTACCGGGAGCTGCGGACCACAGGTTGAAAACCCCTGCTGTATCCAAATAATTCTACACTCAGGGGCGTTTCTGGCCTTTAAGGACACCGTGGGCTTAGCCTGTAAATTCAAAGAGGAGCCAAGGATTTTTTTCAGTTTGTATACAGTATATAAAAGGTGTTATAGAAGCCTACAGACTACAGTAAACTGCCTAAATTATCATTTAATTTCCAGATGCACGCATGTTAATGAAATAAATTAGCTAAACAGCTGTACAGTTATTTCGGCTACCCGGGCTAGACTTAAAATTAGGGATGCACCGATTGCAATTTTCTTGGCCGATTCCGATTACTGATTTTTTTGTGTGATCGGCCGATACCGATTTTTTTCCCAGATAACAGAAAATTAGAGCTGCTGCGAGTAGTCCATGACATCGACACAAAAAAATGGGTTTCAACTTTTTTAATGTAACACGGTAGTTACTTTCCCTGTTTACTAGTTACTTTTATAATAGTGACATATAATAGTGGCAGCTCTACAGCAAATACAAACAAAAATCTAATCTTCTTTAATATAATGCTTTCTTTTCATAACAAATTTAAATGTAAAATGTAACAACTCCGGTAACTCGACGTCCGAAAAGTAACGCCTACGTGGCATTGTGTATTTTGGGCAGAGGTGATTTATCAGATTTCTGAAGCCTGTATCCTCAACTATGGAAAACGGTTGATCATCTAGTGATCATCTTGTGATTGACTTGTGCATCTGTGTTTATGTTGAATTGGTGACAAGTGGGCAAGGGGAGCCATTGATTGCGTGCTTAATAAACGTGTAAGACCTAACTATTAAATTATAATTATAAGGTTTAATTATAAACTTGCGTTTAATCTACCTGTGGCCGTTCCTCTTTCCTCAATCGGCCGATTCCGATCGCTGGCCGATCGATCGGTGCATCCCTACTTAAAATACCCTGGGCTGAGGCCCCGTCTGGCAACGCCCCTGGCTACACCTACACCTAATTCTAACAATCTCATTAAACAAGAGTAAAAGACTATTTTAGTTTTTCAAGTGAAATCTGGATTTTCTGCAAAAATGCACATAAAGACAACTAAAAGCCTGCATGAACACTTTGCACAGATACATACTGACACACACAAACGTTACTCATGGAGACCTCTTTCAACAGTTTTGTGGCTATGACATCATGGGGTGTGTTTCCAATGCTCTTTGTGCCCCGATCCAAAAAAAAAGAACGTGGGATTAAGTCTGACTCATAACAAACCAAGAGATTAAGTGTGACTTAAATGACAAATCAAACAATTCCAGCTAAAGCGTTCTCTCAGTACCGAAAAAGAATACAAGTGTCACTGTGCACAATAAACTCAGCAGTACTGTACAGTGCCTGGATTTACCTTCATCTCCCCTTCCTCGGTGATAAGTTGCCAGTTAGCATCTCCTCCCACGTCCTGCAAGGAGTAAGTCATGTGGTTGTGAACCATGTCCTCCACCTGGGCAAAATCGAAAGGGTCACGCCGGTCAGTTTTCCCACACAAAACAGAAAAAATCTCCTACGTTTCTCTGTGAAACAATTCCATTCAACTTAGTGACTAAATTTAAAACGGGGTGTTTCTTTAAAGCATCTTCATATGAATGCAGCATTGTTTGCGGTTAACCCGTCTGCTATTCTTTGGGTCTCTCTCTGACTCATCGGCCTTCCCTTAGCAAAAAGTAGTTTATTCAAGTGTACTACGAGTATACTTATTACATACTAAAACTGAGGCAGTATACTTGAAGTTTACTTTTTATGTACTATATTTTATATGCTTAAGAATAGTATAGTGAAGTTTACTTGACTTATCCTGATAAGTATAAAGAAAAGTCTACTAAAGTCTAAAAGTATACTTTTGTAATCTTAAAATGACCTTATAAAGCATACTTAAAGTATACTTTTATAAACTTAAAAATGTTCCAATTTAGTCCGAAGAAGTATTAAATTAGTATACTTTCTAGTACACTACAAGGTGCATGGTACATGGTCCGTAGTATACTTGCTATACTTATACTCAAGCATACTTAATAAAATGAACTCCAAATATACTACTTTTTGCTAAGGGTTTGTGCTGGCCTGAGACGTTACAGTTTATGGAACGCCAGCCCATGCATTTATATATATTTTTCATCCTGGATATAAAAATGTTTGTTTTTATGTCCTACTATGCATTAACACTACAGTAAACCAATATTTCTGAACTACAGTTCCAACAGATGGTGCTAAGAATTCAGTCAAAGACATAATTAAGAGTTTCTCTCCATTCTAGCAGACAAAAGACGATACCTGAGAGCTGAGTCTGTGCACATCATCTGAGGCACTGACTAGGTCAAGAGAGGAAAGGGAGGAAGTATGACTGTGAGGCTGAATCCGAGAGTGACACAAAGAAAAAATGAAAGAGAGAGAAATAGTGAGAAATAGAGACAGAGATAAACACCACTTCCCTTGAATTAAAACAAGCACCTCGGATGAGAAATGGGAAAACAGAAGTGTGTAGGCCAAAAAATGCTCCAAAAGTGCTTCTTTGCAGACAGTAGAGCTAGTAAAGCACTATTAAATATTGTGTTGAAAAGGTGTGTGTTGAGGGATTGTTTACCAGCTACAGTATATGTACAATTTCAAATACCTTAATGGAGTATCTGTGTGAATTGTAGGCATCAGGAGTGAGGGTGATCGGTCGAGATGTTCTGCACTTCTCAGACTATATAAAACGATAGAAGACGACAAATATTATTTTAATATTCATGTTACAAGCTGCTGTTCAAGATGTAGAATTTAGAATTGCGACGTTTACAGGTTTAGAATCTCACAGTAAACTTGAGCAGTGGTTCTCAGACTTTTTCTGCAGGGCCCCCCTTTTCTAGACAGGAACATTATTGAGCCCCCAAGTCAAACTACACAGGTTGAGATTCAAACTTTATTTGAAATACAACTCCCTTTTCTCACTGAACGAAACAAATGCAATTACAAATGGTGCAATTTCACCACTGTGGGAGAAATAAAGAGCATACTGAAGTTATAAACAAGAATAAACAACTGTCTCCACAAAAACGGGAAAATTAAGCATCGGTGCGCCCCTCTGCAATACCTCTGTGCCTCCCCCCCCCCAAACACAATCATTGTCAATTTAATATTCATGCTGGATTTCATAATTTAGTTGTGTATAATGCAAAAAAACAATAAAATACCACTTTATTCTGCAAGCACCAAACATTGTACTGTTTGGCGACTAACACAAATGTGCATATTGTTATTATTTTTAGGTGTTTATTTCATTTTAAAGTGTATATACTGAATGATATACTGCATTCTTTTGAATGCATTATTATTTACTGGTACTTACAGTATATCCAACATTATTCTCTTGTTGCATTTGCATGAAACCTAATCACCCTTCAAATGTGTTTCCAGCTGTTAACTAATGTACCTGCAGCACTGATCTTTTAGCTGCACAAGTATTAATAAAAAATTAATAATGGGACTCAAGTAAACTTGGTAAATCATTCTTGGTAAAAGTGGTACTTCTCCCTGTCACTGAGCTGGTGTAACACTGACAAAGTAGATATTTTCAAAATGACACATGCATGACTAATTTTACAAGCGCTTGTCAGGGAAAGTGAAAACAGCAAAGAGCCGGTTCTAATCAGACCTACCTGCTCCTCCATCCTGTCCTGTTTGTCTAATGCTGCCTCCACAGCATCAAAAAATTCTTCTTCATTGATGAGACTATTTGGCCCCTCCTGAAAGTCAAACATTGAGGAAAAAGGCTTAACAGCGTCTCAGCCAGCATCTCTTGCTCTCCTTAGATCTGCAGTGTCAAACAAGTGAGGACAATGTGGATTTGTCCAAATTCCTGATAACAATTCGCAGGCCAGAGTGCTTACTTCATAATCTGGTCCTCCATAATGTGACGTTTTCTTTAGCTCTCTTATGGCCGACTTGTAGGCGTCTTCCACTCTCTTCCTCCTTTCTATTTCCTTGCAAGAAAAAAAAGGATGGAGGGGTTTTTTTTAAATCTCAGACACTGGACAAAAACAAACTAAATTATATCAGACTCGATCTCTTTAAGAAACATCAGACACTTCGTTTCTGGTCTCAGTAAACAAACACTTAGACTCATGATTCCAGATTTATTATACTAAACCAGATTAAACTGCAGCTTTACATTTAGTAGATTAATATTCTACAACATGCAAATTAGCCTTCAGTGACCTATGGGTGTTTTTAACCTGCTAGGAATCGACATGCATCACCTTAAGCCACTACTATGCTTTCATTTTGCACTTTCATTATGCATCTTTGTGGGTTAGCAAAACACTTTGCAAATGACCTTCTCGAGAACCAAGAAACAAGACTTTGCTTATGCAGCACCTGATAAACTGCTATACACACGTCAAAAGATTCACGAACAAACAGTAGCCTGCTACACTAAAGTAGTCCAGAACAGCACCACAGTAAGAGCTTCTATTTCCATCTATCTAATGACTAGTCTTCTAATCTAAAACGACAAATAACACACTCAAATGCAAAAAGACAACACTGCAAAAGGTCTCAGGATTTAAGGTCAGAGGTTTGATCAAACCCAAAGACACAAAGACTGCAGAGGCACCAAGCAAAGCAGGCAAAACGTACGGCATATAAGTCGCTCTGTGTACACAAAGGAATCCAGTTCTGGTTGTCTAACTGTAGAGAATCGACTGCCCAAGGCAGCCAGAGACCCGTAGAGACACACGAGTTGCTCGACATCGTAACTCCGCACAGGTGTCCGTAAAGAGCACAGATCGATCTACGGTCGGCTGTTCTCTAGCCACTGATCTCTACCAATGAGCCGGTCTATACATACAGAGAGATACATGCCCCCTTAACTTGCACAGTGCTGGCAAATGGAACGGAATTCAAGCACTTCCTGACTTGTGATGCTTCTGGGCTGGACTCACCAGGAAAAAAAACGCGTCAGGCAAGTCTTTTTGCAATTAGACGTGAGAAGTGTGCAGGTCTGTGAAGGAATGCTCATAGAGAAATTAACGCCACCACAAAAGAATGCAGCTCCTTGTGGCTACTAGCAGTTACACTAGCAGTGTCCCGTTTAGCTGTAAACACTGTCCGTCCACTAACAGTTTCAATAGACAGTGTTTTTTCATATCATGTTGGTAAGTCATTTCCTGCCGGGCCACTTATTAAAAAGAGAATATTATATTCCCATTAATACACGGTAGCTCCTAAGGGTCATTGAAAATGAAACGAAATTGAAGCACTCTTACTTTCCATAGAGGTGTGAAAATATTGAGGAGCTGCTAAAAGCTTCTTTAGAGGTGAGAATCCCATGGTTCCAGTTCCACAGACCAGAAACCAAAGCGTTTCCAGAAAAGCTAGTCTGAATTCGCAGCTGTGGTTTCGCTGTCATCTCAATTATTTAGTCCCCATAAAAACAGAACTAGTTACATAATTGTTGTCCACCTCCTATGCATAAAAGCAAAGAGAGGTGGACAACAATTAAAATCAATTAAAACTGCTGGGTTTACCAGAAAACTGCAGCCTCATTTGAAAGGGAACTGTATCTTCCGCCCTATTCACTTTCGCGGTTCTATACATCTCTGATTTACAACAGGTGGTATTAAGAAGACAGGGAGGGTTTATTTATTTGACATACTCTCTCCATGCGCCTCTGCCAGCTCTCCTCTCGTTTCACCATAATGTCAATGCAGTGCGACAGCGTGGAAAGGATCCCGGCAGTGGTGGCTTTAAAAGTGATGGCTTCACCTTTGAAATCAATGCCAGCGGGTTCTCTGGAACTTGGAATGGAGAACACTAAGGGAGAGAAAAGCGAAAGAGAAAGCAGCTGATAAGACTGGGGCTAACACATTGGGTAAAGCAATATCATCCTCGACATTTCGTCTATGATTTTTAACCATTTATGCCTTATGTGGATACATGAGTGTTCTGCTGGGGGGGAAAAAAAAGGCCAGTGCCATGTACTGAATGGCTTAATCAGGTGCTGAGACTGTTTTGCAGTTGTCACGGTCAATTGTGATGAAGGCATTTCTGCCCCAAAACATCACATTATCATTGTTGCATCAATTTGGTAGAGAATTAGTGAATCTGAGCAGGACTGACATAGAACCAGTGGTGGACTGAAGTTCAGTACTTAAGTAAAAGTACAAATATCCTGCAAAATATGTACTCAAGTAAAAGTAGAAGTGCACATCAACAATCTTACTTAAGTGAAAGTACTAAGTACTTACTTTTAGATTTACTTTAAAGTATTTTTTTTTTTAAGTAAAAGTACTCACGCAATGGGTTGTCTCAACATCTGGGCTGTGCCATTTTGTAAAAGAATGTAAATATACTGACTTATGCCTCTACCGATGCTTGTGTGTGTGTTTTGGAAAGTTTGGTGTGCTTATTGTGCGTGCACTCTGCAATACTGTGAGTGTCTGTTGAATGGCTGTTGAATGTCTCGTCTTCTTGAAATCGAGCCACTCTACCTGCTCGTGCTGCTACTAGATGCACGCTCTGCCATCGTTGGAGCTAGTAAGGCCACCAGATTGGTTGGCAATGGCAAACAACGCCAGAACGCAATCAGTAGGCCAACTATTTTTTCATGCAAGATTTTGAGGAAATTGTGCTCATAAAGTGTAACGAGTAACGGCATAAATTGCAGAAAGGTAGTGGAGTAGAAAGTACAGATAATTGCCGCAAAATGTAATGGAGTAAAATAAAAAGTATGCATTATTATTTTTACTTAAGTAAAGTACAGATACGTAAAATTTTACTTAAGTACTGTAACAAAGTACAAATACTTTGTTACATTCCACCACTGCATATAACAACAATGGATCCAATGGCTGATCACAGGTAAGTGCAACGCAGCGCAGATAAATTACATAAAGGTCAAGTTAGTGTTCAATACGGACGTATGTATGTAAAGACTGGTATCCCTTTTCAGACATATCAGTATATAAAAGAACTTTTGTACTGATCTAACCAGCCACAAATAACGTAGTCCTTCTTAGATTCCTGACCAAAGCAGTTAATTCATAGTTTTATATCATTAATCAGTCCACAAAACACACTAAACATTGATGCATTCATTAGATTTCGTTATACTACCATGACAGAACGACTAGCTTCTGTTACTGTACGAGGGAGATGCACACAGGGTCTGGAACATCCTCGTATTTAAAAGAGTGCTGTAGGCTATTTTAAAGGGAAAACAAATCTTCATATAAAATAAGTACGGAACGATCACACTCACACTTTTCTTTGCTGGTGTTGTTGTTAAGCAGGTAGTCTCCCTCTGGTCGTAAGCAGTGATAATCCTCCTCATCGTCTTCCACCACTGCAACACAACCAGCAAAATAAGCGTCAAGAAGCAGCACCACGTACACACTATTTCTCGTAAATAAAGTGAAATGAATTGTATCTACTGAGCGTTTTTGGCTATTGTAGAAAAAACAGCACTCTTACACAACACATACATCAAGGTAATTGCATTAAATTGCATATTTGCCACAATATTTGCAGAATTTTGGACTGCAGCTACGATATTTGCACAGCTATTGAACACTGCTTGTACATATCAATAATTGTAGTTTCTCACTGACTGATATCTGCACAAATTATAGAAAGTATTGCACAGACTGTAGTTCTCCACTGACGTTACAATATCTGTTCATACTAGATCTGACTTGGGTAGCTGAGACTTTATAAAAGACACTGTTTTATTTAACAGACTTTCTGTATTTTTTTTTTCATACTGAAACTGCTACAGAACGTATACGCATTCAGTGTAAAAGACAACTCTAAAACCATAATTGTAGGCTGACGTAACCAAATTGTCTCTCTTTCGACTTTTGGTTTATAGTGTATATTTTATATACTATTAATATATTGCTTACACTATGTGCCTTATTTGTTCTTTGTTCCTTGTTCTTTATTCTTTGCACTGTTAAAACTGGAGCCACGTCGTCTCGTCTCTCTGTATACTTGTACTGTATATAGCAGAGTTGACAAAGTTTACTTTGTCTTAAAAAATCCGTGATCGGAGTTTTTATCGGATCGAGGGTCACCGGTTCAAGTCCTGGACCGGTAAAGGTACCACTGAGGTTCTCTTGAGCAATGTAGCATCCCCAAGCACTGCTCCCCGGGCGCTGCACATGTCAACTGCCCACAATGTGACCGCATTTCGGTTGCGGTGTTTTCACAATGACAAATAATCTCTTCCTCTTGTTAAATTAAGTCTAAGAAAGTCAAGTCCTTTTTTTCAGTTCCAGTTCCGATATACAGTACTGTGCAAAAAAAGTTTGTCATTTTAATTCATTCCTTGAAGTTATGGAAAACAAAGCGCGGCTGGAACATAGCTTTTCTTTTATGCAGTGACTCAATAATAATATCCCACCTTTGTCCCTGTGGAACTCGTCCCTGTACTCGCCATTTGCACAGTTGTCAAAGTATCTCTGAAGTGTGTCCACTTGTCTACACAAAATGTCCCGGAACGTCTCCATCTCTGCCAGCTTCTCCCGCAGACGATAACCTTTCTATAAAGTCGTTATTGACATGCAGCAATATCAGTTATATGCTCAAACATCATTTTACAACAAGTAGATGAAACCTTCAAGTTATAAAAAAGGAAGGTTGCTAGAGATTCTGCGACGTAGGTAGCAGTGAATGAGTGAAGTAGCAGCTTCCATTTAGTGTTAGTGCCCTTGGACAGAATTTACCCTTCACCTTCTATTAACCAATTCGATTAACTATATTGGTTCATTCCTGATACAAGCATCACTCTCATACAAGCATCCACTACTCGGGGCTGTTGGTAGCGTAAAAGGTCAGGGGAGTTGGCCGCGTGATCAGAGGGTCACCGGTTCAAGTCCTGGACCGGTAAAGGTACCACTGAGGTTCTCTTGAGCAATGTAGCATCCCCAAGCACTGCTCCCGGGCGCCTGCACAATGTGACCGCATTTTCGTTGCGGTGTTTTCACAATGACAAATAATCTCTTCTTCCTCTTGTTAAATTAAGTCTAAAAAGGAAGTCAGAATTCTTTCGGTTCCAGTTCAAATATACAGTACTGTGCAAAAGAAGTTTTAGGCAGGTGTCTTTCAGAAATATAAATAATGATTGTTTATTTTTAGCAATTTACAAAATGCAAAGTGAGCGAACAAAAGAAAAATCTAAATCAAATCAATATTTGGTGTTACTACCTTTTGCCTTCAAACCAGCATCAATTCTTATAGGTACACTTGCACAAAGTCAGAGGTTTTGTAGGATTATAGTCATTATATTATTTTGTAGTCATTATATGTTATTTTGTAGGATTATTGGATTATAGATCTGTGGTTGGATTCTCCAAGATGTTTGGAACAACCTACCAGCGAGTTCCTTCAAAAACTGTGTGCAAGTGTACCTAGAAGAATTGATGCTGTTTTGAAGGCAAAGGGTGGTCACACCAAGTATTGATTTGATTTAGATTTCTCTTTTGTTCATTCACTGCATTTTGTTTATTGATGAAAATAAATGATTAACACTTCATTTTGAAAAGCATTTAACTGTTTTACAGCATTTTTTCACATCTGACTCGACTTCTGCACAGTACTGTAGATAACTGGGCTTTAATTGTGTCAATATTAAGTACTGAAAATGAACAGGAATTACATTTCAAGTTTAAACATTTTAATGCAGCAAAACAGTTCAGAATTTGAAGCATAAGAGCGACGGTAAAGAAACAAGAAATAGAAACAGTGTCCATTGTTACTGTTACGACTCAACAATTCCATTTTCATTTAATCTTGTTAAAAAATTGTTAATTTCAATTTACTTTCACTGCCTTAAGAAGAGAACCAGGATACATTCTAATCAATAAGTATACACTCTGACTAATAAAGATTCCTGATTGTTTAATCAGTAACAGACCGAAAACAATAACAGTGCTGGATTGGTGCATTTTTATTCTGATAGCATCAGCTAATTCAACATCATTTCTGCAGACTGCTCTTTAGCTAGACGCATCACTGTTCACTGGATATAGGCAGAGAAGTTTTCACCTTGAAGGAGGATGTGGAGGTGGTGGAGAGGGCGCTGGTAGCGGAGGTGAGTGACAGCATGGAGCCATGGTGTCTCAGACTGCTCTCTGAACCGTAGCCCGACTCAGCCTGCAAACACAAATAAATAAATAAATAAATCAGACGTCGGGTGCATTAAGGCCATTTCAATTTCTGTAGAGACAGAAATTGGCCTAGAATGTTCCAGCAGTAAAGACATACTAGCATACTAAAAGATGTTCAATACTGAAAGAAATTTCCACAAAAGGAAAAGAAATTGAGCGAAAAACTCTGAGACAAATTTACATGGACAATTCAGCATGGCATGGCTAGTTCCTGCTTGTTTTCCTGACACGTGAAAAGCATGAACCAGATGAAAAGACCTTAATTATGGCTATACTTTTCAAAGTGTAGTACGCTGTGGTTAACTCACAGACACACACATACATAGGTCTATACAGAAGAAAAAAATATTTTTGCAGATTTGATGAGATCTTGCAGATTTGTAGAGTATTAAACTGGATGCCTATATATATATATATATATATATATATATATATATATATATATATATATATATATATATATATATATATATATATATATATATATATATATATCTACACATTAACACATTATATATATAAATAATATAATTATAACCAGATGACGTGAAATTGTTAAAGTGTTACTCTAAACAGTGCTATAATCAGCTCCAATCCAATTCTCTGTTGAGGACTGCTGGTAAGCTAGGGTGTGGTAGGAGCGTCAATGCGTTACATAACAGCTAACACCAGGGATACCATTATCTAAAATTAACGGTTTAACAGACCAACGAGAGATAAGACAGGCTACTGACAGAGGTGGGAATAAAGCGCAGGCAAACAACGCACAAGAGTAGAACCACTAGCTAATATGTCTGCAAAAGACTATACTGCAAATGTTACTGCACTACTGCAAATGCCTGAAAAGAAAAATGAGCTGTAGATGAAAGCGTTCTATTCATGTTTAAAATAAGTGCTTAAGATGCTTAAATTTATTGTCCGATACCAATAGTGTGGTATACAGTATATACCACCTTAATTATTTTAAAAAATAATTACTGGTGATATTGGTATTGCCACAGCATATATTCTGACAGCATATATCTATACAAAATACTTCTTTATAAAATATGTCTATAATGAAAGATACATGTAAAATATATGAAAAAAAAGTACATAAAAAATACATCGTGCTCTCTTAACTGGTATGTGGAAAAAAAAAATCTATTTTGGTCAGAGGAATGTCGTTACCCCAATAATCGTCAAATATTTTTCTATTCTAACATGCAACAATTCCCTGCCATGTACAATAAGAACTGTGCAGTACAATGCTATAGGATGAGATGTCTTAAGTAATTAATAAAATGTTCCGTAAAAAGTAAAAAAAAAGCTGTGATGCAGCTGATGCTGATATGACGATGCTGCTTTAACATTAACAATAAAGGTATTTCTTTTCAGATGAAGCGATCACATTCATGAAAAATGAAATGATCACTGATCATGAAAGCCAGAAATAGAAAAAGTTTTAACATCTGTCCATTTATGACTCAAGAAAATCTTTTGCAGTAAACAGTTTGTGCACTTAAAACTAATGACATTTCCAACAATAACAATTTCTCTTCTCGTGCTCTTGCCATTTGGTGTCATGACCCATAGATTTGCAGTTAACAGGCTAATACTATTAAACCCAAAAGCTACTCACGTTAAAACCCCCATACCACACTTCTCAACATATATGGGGCACAAAACACAAACACAGTAATGGCAATGGACAGACAGTGAACGACCAAAAGCAGTCCGCATGCCAACATGCATCAGAATGACGCCCACCATTCGTCCATTCCAGCAGCCAAAGCACAACAGGGCTCTGGTGCAGTCGTAGCCGGCTGAGCTGAGCATGGCCCCTTCACGGCTCTTCCTACAGAGATGACCAGGTTCTGCCAAAGCTCTCTATCCCCACTCCTCACTGGCATGTGCTGGAGAAGACGGAGTGGAAGAAAGGAAACCGAGCTTCTTTCTCCTGTAGAAGTTGCAGAAGCAGCAGAGAAGCGATGACGGGGAACAGAAATCAAAGCAAACGATCCTATGTTATGGCGTGGCTTCATAGCAGTTAGTGGAGAAAGGGGGGAAGCAGAAAGAACAGGAGAGAGGGACATATGGAGGGAGGGAGGAAAAGAATGAAAGAGTGAGAGGGGGAGGGAGAGAGAGAGAGAGAGGCTCCAATTCTCCACTAAACCACTGACACCTAGTCCCACCCCACACACACACACACACACACAACACAAACACACAGAGCTAAATATCACAGCACACAGAGACCTCTCGCTTCAGTCGTTCAGGAGCATCCATAACCGAGAGATGACAGAACCAAGCGAGATGATGATTGCCAGACGAACGAGCGTTTGCCAGACACGTTCGTCTCCTCACCGGCAGCCGAGGCGTGTCCTCCCTCCTGTCGTCTTCCTACTGCCTTTAAGTGGGTAGATGAAGTCTACGGACGGCACCAAAAGAACCCAGAGGGTGGGGGGTTGCCACAAGGCATATGAACCCCCTTCCCATAAACAAACCACACCTCTGTGCACTCTGGACTGCAGGACCTCACGCTGCATGACCCTCTTCTTCAGATCTGACACATTCATGCATTATTCATGCACAATGCTCAGAGCTAGAAGCAGAATAAAAATGCCTGCACTCTGCTGCCTGAATCGCCCACACACACACACACACACACACACACATACACACACACACACTTACGTGCCGATTCACAGCCACCACTAAACAACCTGCAGGGCACCATCCACTTCACAGTGAACTTTTGTTTGGAGAAGCCCTGATTTACATAATGTTTTTACTGTTAAACACAGCCAAGAGGATGCTTGAAAGTCAGGGGGTGAGACAGAGTGAGTGCACAGACAGAGAGAGACAGAGAGAGAGAGAGAGACAACAGGCTGGAGGAAGGAGGCCATAATGTAAATATTTAATAATGGGAAAAGAGAACTTAGCACAAAAAGTAGAATAAGTCAATTACTTTACATTTACAGCATTTGTTAGATTCTCTTATCCAGAGTGACTTCCGTTTTCTAATTTCAGGGACAGACCTTCCTGAGAGAGCAACTTGGGGCAGTTGGTAGCGTAACGGTTAGCGAGTTAACCCCGTGATCGGAAGGCCGCCGATACGAATACCGGCTCGGTAAAGGTACCACTGAGGTATCCATGAGCAAGGTACCATTCTCAAATACTTCTCTTGGTGCTGCTATATTTACCTACCACTGCTCTTTCTGTGGGTTAAATGCAGAGGTCACAATTTGTTGTGGTGTGTTCACAATGACAAATAATCAATCACTTTCACTAACTTGAGGTTAAGGGCCTTGCTCGGGGAGCCAGTGGTGGTAGTGCTGGAGGTAGGATTCAAACCTACAACCTGTTGTTGGTCAGAAGTGGCGTCTAATCGCTAGACCACCACAACCGCAAGATGACAAATAAATGCAATCTAGCAACTACTAATAATGTAGCGCGATACCGCTTTTAAAATCTCTGATGCCGATCACGGATAGTATAATTTGGATCTGCTGATACAATACAAATCCGATACGGTCTCGGAGTCTTTTTAAAAAAGACAACAGAACATAATTCTTTAGAACATATCTGAATACGTGACTGAGAATATTCTGTTATGCTTAAAGAAATACAAAACTTAAATACTGTTTCCTAACTAAAACAATGTAATAATTACCTGTATGTATACGCTTCATTATTCATTATTAACTGGCGTTATTAACAACTAAACACAGTGAAATGGCGTTTTGCTTGATGCTGAAACCAAGTGCCCATTAATGTCAGGTCTACTTCCAACTGGCAAGTTTTAAACGGATGCTAAAAACTGCACTTTTCTCAGTTGCTTTTCACACACCTGAGTGCTGAGCTTATTGGCATATTTTAAATTTCTGTTAATATCTTAACTGTGCCCGATTTTTAAATATTTTATAGCACTTTTAATTGTTTTATTTCAATTTTATCTTTATGTTTTACTCATTTTCTTATTGCTTTTTCTTTTTACCTCTACTTTTAATTTTCAACAAATTTTATCTTGTTTCTGTAAAGCACATTGAATGACCCATGTATATGATAATGTGCTCTATAAATAAACTTGCCTTGCCTGCCTATTATTTAATAACATCTCAAAAAATGATTCATTTAAACACAGTTCTGTAATTTTGTGATGGTCCCTAAGCCTGTGGCACTAAAACGTTCAGGAACGAGAGGTGATGTTGTTAAGGAAATCAAACAGTATAACTGCGTGACTTGTTCTGCTCATTGTTATATCAGTATGTAGGAATTAGCGCGCAGGTCGAACAATAACCAGCTCTATATTAGAATTCATTATATTAAAATCATTTTTCATTAAGATGCATGTCACAGTCCACGTGCATTGCTGCTGCGGCCCACCCCTGCTGTGAATCTTCGTAGAATTTGCATTTTAGTCTTAATATAGACCGCATCAGATGTTTAAGATGAATTCCTTTATTGTCATTGCATAATGCCCTCAGTGAAATAAGAAATTAAGGAATATAGGAAATACTATATAGGAATTACTCTGCTTATAATAGGTTATTCTCCTTTCTTCCAATGATGCCTTCAATTATACATTTAACCTGTGCAGTATTTACATTTACATTTACATTTACAGCATTTAGCAGACACTCTTATCCAGAGCGACTTACATTTCCTAATTTCAGGGACAGTTCCCCTGAGAACAACTTATGGTTAAGGGTCTTGCTCAGGGACCCAATGTTAGTAGCGCCCAGAGGTGGGATTCGAACCCACAACCTCTTGGTCCCAAAAGGTGGGTGTCTCTAGTAGACCACCAACACACTATATGATATAACAATCATGTGCAATATAAAGTCATTAGGTTTACATCACTTCAAATAGGACTGGAGTGTTGTGTATTTATTGTGAATTGTTTTGTATTGTGATGCTCTTGCACTCCATCTGTTATAAGCTGCTTAGATGCTGATGCTGCCAATATGCCTTAAAACATACACTAAACAATACTTGTGTACCTCCGTCTCTTCACTTGGCGATAGCTTTCTTACTGTATTTATTGTGTTGGTTCTGTATTTATTATTTATTATTGCACTGCTTGTTTGCTTTTGTCCTATTGAATGTAATGTTCAGTGTTACTGCGCGCATGTTGCACGGGGCCATGAGGAAACGCTGTCTCATCACCACTTACTGGCCATATATAAAAGTGACTGATGAAAAAATAAAAATTACCTTGAGCAATATTTTAAGGGTCTGTTGCTAGGAATCTACTCTAGTGATCTGAAACAACCTGTTTTGCTTTAATCGGCACTGAGACAACAGCACTGCTGCTTTCCACCAGCTGGTGGCTCAGGCGCCAGAACAAAGCCACTGGTAAATCATTATCTTATCACTCCACACTCTCTGTTTTCACCATCACACACACACACACACACACTCATAGAACCAACAACCCGCGACACACTGCTCATCATAAACCATTAACAGACTAGACCTACAGTGGTACCTTGACTTCACGAGTGTGCGATTAAGCTAGGATTTTTTCCAAGATATGAGCCGTCTCGGCGTTTTTTTCTTTGAGTTGAGAGCTAAAATTCCCAGGATCTGAGCCGGCTGGGTACAGCGCTTCATTGTGACACTTGCCTATACATTTCAGAAACATGCTGAAAGGGAGGATGAAACAGACCACATTGGACAGGTTTTTATCGAAAACCCCTGCAGATGAAAGGGAGGAAAGCGTGGCGAAACGGGCAAAAATCAGCGAATAAGATTCAGTTATTCAGTTCAGCCTTTCTCCTCCACATCGTCAACATCTTCGTCGTCAATCTCCAAACAATGCTCATATTGTGGCAATAAACCAGTTTATTACTGGGTACATTCATGTATTGTGTTTTTTTATACAATATTTGGTATTTTACTCGCTTTGTTTTGTATTTAAACATAAAACATGTGGTGTTTTTTAGGGGGTGTCGAAAGGATTAATGGCATTTCAATTCATTTTCATTAATGCAAAATCCCAGGTTGACTTATCTGACTTATTTGAGATTCTGACTCCGTCACCGGAAGGAATTAAATTTCATAATCAAAACACTTACTGTATTTCAAAAAAATAATAATGTAAATATTAATCTATTATTAATATTATTCTCTATATAACTACTTCATTTACAATACACCCCAGGATATAAATGAATATCTTAATAAACCTTAATAAGCCAGCTATAGAATCACTTTATCCTAAAGGATATTGTTTAAAAGAGGAAAACATACAACAAGCCTACAATTCCCAAACGTTAAACACTGTCTGGCGCCAGTGTCGCTTCTCACCCAAGCAGACGCATGTGTCCACACACGTACACACACCCACAGGCACAAGCACACAAACTAAATGCAAACATATGCCTTTCCAGATATGCTTCGTGCTACCTGTAATTTTGGACAACCAGCAACTGCATTCTGGAGACACTCCCTCAACAGTTTATTCTCAACTGAGCAACTCTGAATCCGGTCTGACTTCGTGGTTGAACCCAAGCCGTTGGAAGGAAATAAGCAGCATGTATCTCTCGCAAAACGAATGTCATAATAATGGCTTTATCACACTATGTGGGGAGATTAGGTGTGGTGCCAGAGAAACTGCTGAGTGTGTCTTTCAAAATGCAAGTTATGGAAATTCCAGTGTTGTCAACCCGCCTTATCCTCTGAGCATCTAGAATCAGGTTTTGCAACCCTAACCGGAACAAAAACAGCATTTCAACCTGCCTCGGTGGAAAGACAGATAGACTAGAACAAAGTGACCGCCTACATTGTCGTTACACACTCACCTTGTAAAGCCCGATTGTATCAATCCATTGCTGCGGAGTTCAGATGTGGGCCCTTAAATTTTAAACATTGTGGATTTCATGATATGACATTAAATCAAACTCATGGGGCTGCGAGGGCAAGGAAGGACACATTAGAGGAAAGGAAAATAACATTAAAAGTACACTTATCTCAGTGTAAAAGTATATTAACACAATAACAGTTCTTTTCAGGGACAACTCAAATGAGATTATTAAATGCTGCAAAATATCTGTGCTATGTTGCACAGAGGATAAAACCTAATGCAAAATCTTTTGTAATAAATTAGTAGAATATAATGTGTAGTGTTTTAGATTAAAGTTGTGGATAAATCAGACAAAATGTATGAGTTGTGCTTTTATGAGGCCGTTACATTTAACTTGTTTGCACTCTAATGGTATCAACATTTTATTTCAATACATTGTTTTCTTCTAAGATGCTTTTACAGTGTGTAAAAATAACCCTAAACCCATGCTAACTTAGAAACGTAACACAAGCAATTACTTTGTCATAAATTCCCATATCTTAACACATGCACAAAGAGATGACTTATCACAGGTAATGAGAATAAAACATGCCATAAAACGGTAAAGCACTTCGTATAAAGACCTTGACCTGAATCTTGTCACATGTTATCCTTCAGCTTCAACCGCAGTCGTCAAGTTCTCACTATTCTTAAATCAAAGTTCAAATGAGAAAAGTACCCAAATACGTCTTCATCAAAATGTTCTCTCTGTGATGAAACAATGCAACTGTTTTAATTGGTGGATTCTATGCAAACACAGCACGCAGTACAACTATGGACTCATCTGAATTCAGTCTCTGAACTGTTTAGAATTATGACAAAAATTCAAAAATAAAGGGGGCACTTTACAACACTAATGTTAACGGCGATGAATACCATCCACTTGTATCAAAAAGGCCCTCCCTTAAGCTAACAGTCAGTATTATCTTTCGCTCATTGTTTGCCACAATTAGAATAGTTATAATGCTGCTTGGAAGAAGGCGATGCCCTGGACCAACACCAATTACACCCCCCTTTTTCTCAGCGTTCCTAAAAGAATCTGTGTGTTTTAACATGCATGTGTGACTTCCATGTTTTGGGTGGGAGACTTCTAACAGGGCCCTATATAAATCACAGTTCTGGATTAAGTGAAGAGGCAGCAAGCTGTTCTTGTTCAAACAAGACTGTGGAGTTCGTTCCTCCTCATGCCTCTTTCAGACTCCCTACATCTCTCAAGCAGTTTAAACAAGTCCAGTTACCTGAGGAAAAAGCTGGGCAGTGCGGCAGGAAAAAAGGCAAATTCTGGAGCAAAACTATAATTTCAGTTTATTATTGTTTTTAAGCATTTGGTTTATTCAAATGACTTTTACATTAGCTTTTATGTTTCATTTGTGAAAGTGAAAAAGAAAGTGAGTGATTTTTGTCATTGTGAACACACCACAGCACACAACGAAATGTGACCTCTGCATTTGACCCATCCGTGAAGGAGCAGTGGACAGCCGTAAGGGCAGCCTCCGAGGCAGTGCTTAGGTTAGACGCTTTGTTCGTGGTACTTCAGTGATAGCTTTACCGGTCCTGCATTCGAACCTGTGACCTTCTGATCACGGTGCGAACACCCTATCGTTACGCCACCAATTGCCCCTCACTGTCCTGGAATATCGCTATTTCAGTAACACTGCACAGCAGTTCTTCATATGATGAGTAAAAAATACTTGATACAAGCTAATGGTGCATGAATGAGCTGGTAACAAAACGTGAAACTGTGAGCAATCCAGAAAAAGAACTTTCGCATCGTATAGCATAAACTAACCTGCCCTTTGAGAAAAGAATGAAAATGACAACTCAAATACTAGTTTTTGAGGGGCGGTTTCATTTCATTTCTTCTTTACTTCCAACACATCAGTCTGTAGTGTAATTTGAGTCTGTTAATGCCCATTTTGACCTGATATGAGAAGTGTGACGCTAGAGCTGCAGATTAGTTTAACAGATCCAGCCTTACTGAGATGATGGCCTTGCTAAGACAGAGTGAGCCTCTGCATCCATATTCCCTCTGGTCCTCAGACTTGTAGTAGCTGAGGGTTTTGTTCTTTAGTACCACCCAGCGGTCTTGCCACCCATGGATGTAGTTGGTCCACTGTAAAAAAAAAAAGAAAAGAAAAAAGACCACATTAAATATGGCGTTAGGAAAAAACATATGTATGTATGTGTGTGTTTGTACAGGTGTATGTACAGTATGTTCATGTTATATATGTGTATATTATTTTATGGGAAATCCCGATGGCCTATTTGAGTATCACGCAGTGTGTAGAGATTAATCATTTTGTTCGGTGGGTATCAAGCTGATGTCTGACAGTGTAAATGCTGGCCCCTGAGGGACCAGGCGACCAGCTGGGGACTATGAGGTAGATGGTCATGCGGACCTTTTGGAAAACCTGATCTTTTTTTCCGATTTCTGTGGCTTTTTCAGGGCATTTTGCTGTGTGAGATGATATTGTATGCTTCCAGCTTTTTAGCTAGAAGTCAACAGAGTTGACAAATTGCTTTAGCTCATAATGCTATTTAGACTGACTAATTGTGAGACTTCCGAAGGAAGCAAGACTTGACTGTGTACATTTTCCTCCACTTTAACCATCTTGAGTCCCTCGGTGGATGACACCTGAAGTTTTACTCTGTTCCAATTTCTGTATTCTTCAACTTATTAGAAATGAATAATACTCTAATATGACAGTGTGTGATAGTGAACTGTTGTGTGTAATGGTGTACACTGGCGTCAGTGTGTGTGTGTGTTTGTGGAAGACTACGGGGGTTGAGAGTGTGTGAGTGAGTGAGAGTGTAATCGTGTGTCATCTCCAGCCATAGTGTGTGTGTGTGTGTGTGTGTGTGTGTGTGTTTTGTGTATATGTAAGTGGGGGCAAGAGCTTGTGTGTGTGTTGACATTATTGTTTTACGTGTGTAGAGTGAGAGACAGAGCTTGTGTGTGTGTGTGTGTGTGTGTGTGTGTGACAGTGTTGTGTGTATATGTAAGTGAGAGACAGAGCTTGTGTGTGTGTGTGTGTGTGTGTGTGTGACAGTGTTGTGTGTATATGTAAGTGGGAATAGAGCTTGTGTGTGTGTGTGTGTGTGTGTGTGAGTGTTGTGTGTATATGTAAGTGAGAGACAGAGCTTGTGTGTGTGTGTGTGTGTGTGTGTGTATGACAGTGTTGTGTGTATATGTAAGTGGGAGACAGAGCTTGTGTGTGTGTGTGTGTGTGTGTGTGTGTGACAGTGTTGTGTGTATATGTAAGTGAGAGACAGAGCTTGTGTGTGTGTGTGTGTGTGTGACACTGTTTTGTGTATATGTAAGTGAGAGACAGAGCTTGTGTGTGTGTGTGTGACACTGTTTTGTGTATATGTAAGTGAGAGACAGAGCTTGTGTGTGTGTGTGTGTGTGTGTGTGTGTGAGACACTGTTTGTGTATATGTAAGTGAGAGATGGGGAAAGCTGTGTGTGTGTGTGTGACACTGTTTTGTGTATATGTAAGTGAGGGGGCAGAGCTTGTGTGTGTGTGTGTGAGACACTGTTTTGTGTATATGTAAGTGAGAGACAGAGCTTGTGTGTGTGTGTGTGACAGTGTTTTGTGTATATGTAAGTGGGAGACAGAGCTTGTGTGTGTGTGTGTGTACTGTTTTGTGTATATGTAAGTGGGAGACAGAGCTTGTGTGTGTGTGTGTGTGTGTGTGTGTGTGTGTGTGTGTGACACTGTTTTGTGTATATGTAAGTGGGAGACAGAGCTTGTGTGTGTGTGTGTGTGTGTGTGTGTGACACTGTTTTGTGTATATGTAAGTGAGAGACAGAGCTTGTGTGTGTGTGTGTGTGTGACAGTGTTTTGTGTATATGTAAGTGGGAGACAGCTTGTGTGTGTGTGTGTGTGTGTGTGACACTGTTGTGTGTATATGTAAGTGAGAGACAGAGCTTGTGTGTGTGTGTGTGTGTGTGTGTGTGTGTGTGTGTGACACTGTTGTGTGTATATGTAAGTGAGAGACAGAGCTTGTGTGTGTGTGTGACAGTGTTTTGTGTATATGTGAAGTGGGAGACAGAGCTTGTGTGTGTGTGTGTGTGCTGTTTTGTGTGTATATATGTAAGTGGGAGACAGAGCTTGTGTGTGTGTGTGTGTGTGTGTGTGTGACACTGTTGTGTGTATATGTAAGTGAGAGACAGAGCTTGTGTGTGTGTGTGTGACACTGTTTTGTGTATGTATGAAGTGGGAGGTGGAGGCTTGTGTGTGTGTGTGTGTGTGTGTGTGTGTGTGTGTGTGACACTGTTTTTGTGTATATGTAGAGTGGGAACAGAGCTTGTGTGTGTGTGTGTGTGTGACACTGTTTTGTGTATATGTAAGTGAGACAGAGCTTATGTGTGTGTGTGTGTGTGTGACACTGTTTTGTGTATAAGTGAGACAAACTTGTGTGTGTGTGTGTGTGTGTGTGTGTGTGACACTGTTGTGTGTATGTAAGTGGGGAGACAGGGCTTACGTGTGTGTGTGTGTGTGTGTGTGTGTGTGACTGTTGTGTGTATGTGTAAGTGGGGAATGAGCTTACATGTGTGTGTGTGTGTGTGTGACACTGTTTTTGTGTATATGTAAGAAGAAGTGAGGAGACAGAGCTTGTGTGTGTGTGTGTGTGTGTGTGTGACAGTGTTTTGTGTATATGTAAGTGGGAGACAGCTTGTGTGTGTGTGTGTGTGTGTGTGACACTGTTGTGTGTATATGTAAGTGAGAGACAGAGCTTGTGTGTGTGTGTGTGTGACACTGTTTTGTGTATATGTAAGTGAGAGACAGCTTGTGTGTGTGTGTGTGTGTGTGTGTGACTGTTTTGTGTATATGTAAGTGGGAGACAGAGCTTGTGTGTGCGTGTGTGACACTGTTGTGTGTATATGAGAGAGTGAGAGACAGAGCTTGTGTGTGTGTGTGTGTGTGTGTGTGTACTGTTTTGTGTATATGTAGAGTGGGGAGACAGCTTGTGTGTGTGTGTGTGTGTGTGTGTATTATTATTATTATTATTAATGTGTGTGACAGTGTTTTGTGTATATGTAAAGTGGTAGACAGAGCTTGTGTATGTGTGTGTGTGTGTGTGTGACACTGTTGTGTGTATATATAGTGGGGAACAGAGCTTGTGTGTGTGTGTGTGTGTGTGTGTGACAGTGTTGTGTGTATATGTAAGTGAGAGACAGAGCTTGTGTGTGTGTGTGTGACACTGTTTTGTGTATATGTAAGTAAAGAGAGACAGCTTGTGTGTGTGTGTGTGTGTGTGTGTGTGTTTTGTGTATATGTAAGTGGGAGACAGCTTTGTGTGTGTGTGTGTGACACTGTTGTGTGTATATGTAAGTGAGAGACAGCTTGTGTGTGTGTGTGTGACACTGTTTTGTGTATATGTAAGTGAGAGACAGCTTGTGTGTGTGTGTGTGTGTGTGTGACTGTTTTGTGTATATGTAAGTGGGAGACAGCTTGTGTGTGTGTGTGACACTGTTGTGTGTATATGTAAGTGAGAGACAGAGCTTGTCAGAGTGTGTGCGCCTGTTCGTATGTGTTTACCTTACTGAGAGTCCCGCCGAACTCATCCGCTGGTTCCGATTCGGGATCCACATCCTCGTCTGAGCCTGACGAGCCCGAGCTCTGGTCCGACATGAGGCGGGTGAGAGATGTTCAGCTGCGCCCTGACTTTCGCTTCTTGCGTGTAGTCGCCCGACGTCGCCGCAAACGTTGATTTATTATAAAGCCTCCGACCGAACTCAGTAAACACTACGAGGGTCGCGCGCGCGCGCCGAGCGGACACGAGACGAGCGTAACATGACGACGAACAGCAATAACAACACCCTCCTCTATTTATCCGTCCTACTTTATAAACGACTCCAAGATCCGTGCGATATTTCAACTTAAGCGTCAATCCAGCAAAAGTCCACCTAACCCAAACTTACTCGTTGCAGTAGTCGCGGTCCTCATTATTCGGAAAGACACTTAAAACAGCGAGTGAACGAAGCAAAGCGTTTGAGAAAATCTTAGCTGTCGATTTTCCACCATCCTAGTCCAATTCGGCGCTGAAACACAATTCTACTAGACGAGTTGACGTTTATCCCAGAGTTGTGACGGGGGGATGTTTTCCTTATTGTCGCCCCCTGTCGGCCCGATGCTACAACAACACATGCAACAGTTAAGGCAGTGGTTCCCAACCTGGGGTCCGAGATCGCAGCGGGTGCGCACAATTTTGTCTGTACCAGAATTATATTTGTACACATTCTGTACAGTTGTGTGTGTGTGTGTGTGTATAAGAGTATAAGAACAAAAACCTACAACTGCTGTTTATTTTTTGCAAATAAAAGTTTGTAATTAATCACTTTATTCTTTTCTATGCGGGTAGGAGTAGGGGGGGCTGGCTTGTCTTGGACACAGGCAAGGGGGGCTTCAAGGAAAAAAGGTTGGGAGCCACTGAGTTAAGGCATACGGGGCATTTAATTAAAAGAATCAATGAAATCTACACTCCTTGCCTTTATTATTGATTACCTAATAGGTTAAATGGCAAGCTGTACTTTCACAATATGTTGTATTTGCATAACTCTGATAAATAAAGAATCTTGAACGCTGGACGTGTTGCACTGAAAGCAGTGTTTGGACGAGCAGCCCCAACTATAAAAATCTGAGTCTTAGTTTGATAGATGTTCATGGAAATTCTCAAAAATAAAGTAACGTTCAAATGAGTGTATAAAGTACCAGAGTTTGAATAGAAGAATCAAATAACAGTGTAAGTTTTTATAAGTGAACTAAGAATTATAGACTCAACATAGAGTTAAATGGATTTATTTCAATGGTTATTTTCCTCTTAAAGTTAATTAATACACAAAGAACAAATGCTGCACATCTTGATGCATTAAGATAAATAATAAATATGAGCTCTCTTTAACAAGCTGTAACACTGCTAGCAGTACCAGACTGCATGCACTCTTAATTAATTGTATTAAAATACTGTTTGATCAAAGCATGTCCTTTGATCAAATGTAAGAGACTATCCTTCTGCCAAATTTTCATACTTAAATACCTTTTGAACAAAGCCTTCAACACAACTTTGAAAGATGCTCTAAACTGGGCGTGGACAGCAGTGGTTACACGGAGGACGGGTAGTGATAGAAAGGAGAAAGCACTGAAATACAGGACCTGTATACAAGACACATACATATACACATGAATCATGTGACATTTTCCTACTGCTGGTTTTCAGTTCATTTCCATGTATTCCTCATTTTGTCTTGTATGCAGGTAGCATATTATTGTTCAGTCAAATGAAAGGTGTGTGAACATAACATAAAAACACATCAGCTGTAAAGTCTGTTCCCAAAGTCACAATTCTATATTAATTCTGCTTTAAAAAACAAATGTAAATTTAGTATGGCAGGGTTTCACATCCTGTTTCTCAGAACATGGTCCCTGTAGAGTACATTTTACTACCGAAGGTCATTCTAGCCCTGCAAGCCAGTCCTCAATAGCTTTCTCATTATACTGTGCATTCTTTTGCCAGTCCACATGCCAGCGCAAGTTAGCGATGACCTGGCTGTAATTGCTGCCAAGCTTTTGCTTCCATGCCACAAACTGATGCTTGTTGTAGCGCTGCACGACCAGAGAGACTCGGGGGTAATTCACTATGGACCGAAGCAGCTTGTCGAGGTGCTTACACACACCAGGGTAACGGGGGGCCACATTCTTCAGCTCTGCTTCATCCTTGGACAGATCTGGGTTAGGGTAAGAGGTGGAAACATAGCTTGTGTTATTACATTACAATAAGAAAACAGAAGAAAAATCACTTGCTGAAAATCCAACTAGCACAGATTTGGGTCCATGTGATAATTTGCTGTTTTGATGCAGATCAAGGATTGAAAACCAAAACCATTTTGTAGTGTCAAAACCTCGACTGGTCACAAGTGAATCCTGCTTACCAGATGCTTACCAAAAAGTTGCTGAGGGACACTAAGTCCATCTGAATAGGTAATGTACTTCCACTGGCCTATTCGCAGCATGTATGTAGAGGCGTTTGCATTGCAGCCGTGGTATTCACTGAGAACCCAGCCAGGATGAGATACTGTCGACTGCTTATGAGCCTTTGAGACCAGAGGGACCAAAGAATGACCACTCAGTCCCTCTGGAATTTGGACACCTGCAAAATCTGTCATACATAAAATATAGATGAGTATGAGTGATATATGATTTGGTGTTACATTTCCAAAAATTGCATTACTATGTCTTGACATTTTGTGTTTAAAAAGAGCATAAAATATGCAATGCTGCAAGCCTAGACAACCAGGATTAATGAATTACTAGTTGTTATATTTAAATGAAAGAAGTCACTAAAACAGTGTGTAATCCTAAAAAAAATATTTAAAATTCTATATTTAAAAATCATTTGTATGATTAATATTTAGCCTTATAACTGAACTTCCCAAGCTACAAATAGAACTATGACACTATCAATCCTACCAAGCAAAGAAGGAAAAAGGTCTACAAGTGAGACCGGTGAGTTGATCTCAAGGCCAGTTTTAACCCCTGGCCCCATCATGAGTAAAGGAACATGGGAACTGCCCTCAAACATGGACATTTTATAGAACTGCCTGTGCTCCATGGCCAGATCTCCATGATCAGATGTGAACAGCAGGACTGTGTTGTTCAACAAGCCCGTGTCTCTGAGAGCAGCAATCACCTCACCTGCAATAAGAGGACACAATGCTTAACTTTACCACATTTCAACATCCTGTATATGTTGTTTGACTTCTATAGACGTTGTGTCACCTCATGCATCAAAAATACTTAAACAGTTAGGGTTAGCTGGCCCTTTAATTTATTATCCCTATAGACTTACTTTTTACATATGCAAGATTACTGCAGCTTGTAAACAGAAGTAAAAAACTGCACACAAAATGTCTCAGCCCACTGCTTACCAAGCATGCCATCTGTTTCTGCACACATAGCATAATAAAAGGCCCTGATGTCTCTGATTTCCTGCTTGGAGAAGATGCCACTGCAATTTTTGGTTAAGGTCGAATAATAATCCACAGGATGCATTTCAGAAAAGGGCAACCATTTGGGCAGGGAAACTTGCTCATATGAAACCTTTGAAAGCAAGAAATTAAATCAGCATTAGTGGAACACATTTCGTCAGTTACTATGAGATAATTACAGGCCTTTATCTTAAAATAACACTTGTGGGGAAAATATATAACAAAAAAGTGTGACTGGATGATAAACCTATGTTCCATCTAGCCAAGGAGCAATATTTACTTAATTATTTATATATCAGAACAATAAGTGTTTATAAAAACAATAAGAATGGTGTCTTTCTTCCAAAAACTGTACATTCTTCTTTCAACTGCTTCCATTGAGGTCACCATAGTAGATCTGCATACTGAAGGCAAAAGTTTTACACTAATTGCCCTTCCGGAAGTAACCCTTCCCATTTATCCAATTTTGTAAAATACTAATCGTTTCTGATGTTGTAACTGGATCAAAGCAAGCAACCTGCCTTTTTAAGCCAGTAAGGTGATGTGCGGAAGGTGGATCCTCCCGCTGTGGGTCCAAGTGACTCTGTGCGGTAGGGGTGGGGAAGGTTCAGCCCCAGGTACAGAGCAAAGGGCTGGGACAACATTGTAGCTCTCTTCCTGATCCACTGGGTGGCTCTGTCTGTGGTGTTCCAATCTTTGGACATGACCCTAACTGTGGAGGTGTCGCCGACCAAATCTGTCACTGGACGTCCCTCCTGTCTCAAGAGAAACGGAACCTCTCTGGTCCACGCCTCCACACGGTTACTGGATAGGATTTTTTATGAAAAACAGTCATTAAAAACTAGTATGCCATTCATTAAACATTGTGATAATTTTGACAATTTGATACTCTTTACCTTTTTATCTTTGTTTGGACAGTCCTCATAAGGAATTTTAAAATCTAGGAATTTTATAGGACCTTTTGTTTTAAAATGAAGAACTAAAAGAGTCATGAGATTTGCTTTTGGTACTGAGGTTAAGGGTAGTGTTAGTGAAACTAAGATCTGGTAACACTGAAGGAATTCCTTCATAAATATAACAAGACGTAACTGTGTATGTATCTTGCTCTACTCTTCTGTAGATGGAATTAGACACAAATGTGTTTTATCGCATTTAGTGCTGAATTCGTTGTGTCACCTGACAGAGTGACCTCCAGATGTGTAGTCCAGCTTCCCCAGGCTGTGTGTATTATATCCAGCTTTTTTTAAATAGTCCATCCATGTGCTGGTGTTGGCAGCAAGACATTTATAATTGTTCCATGCCTCAGTCAGATGGACAAAGCGACCACTCCACATAGCTAGAACAACAAATATATATTGATAAAATTTCTAGCACTTACACAACTTTTTAAATCCGTACCTTACCATATAAATACATGACAGTGACCAGTATGAATTACTTCTCTTCACTGTACCTGCCCTCGATGGACAGCAAATAGGGGAGTTTGTGTATGCGTTGAGGAAGACAGCACCCATCTGTCTAATATAGTTGATATAAGGCAGCTGAACTACTTTACTCCCTGGTTGGAATGTTAATCTCCCATCCTAGAAAATATGGGAATAAAATGGTTTTATCTTCAGATAGAAAATTATGATCTTACAGTACAGGACTAAACAGACAGGAGAGTTTAGTGACTGGTTTGGGCAGATTTTAGTTAGTTTGTTTAGTTTACACTACACTACATTGGTGGTGTTTGTCTAGTGGTACAATACTTGGTCAAAAAAGGCTATGGTCATGCACGGAGGTCAAACAGTACTTTATCAGTTTGACATTTTTTCCTGCCTACTTAGACGTATTTTAGATGTGTCTGACAATTCCCCTTACATATATATTTATCTATGTGTTAATCTATTCTGACGGTACATGTGCTATAGTTGTAACCACTGTTTCTACAGTATGTGTAAAATTTTACACCACACACATTTTACTTATATAAACAGATATCTACGATTTCTCGTCAAAGTCTAGATATTAAAAACGTTTGTTGTGAGTATTAATTCATTACGTAGTAGACTGCAATACTCATACTGGATGTGGCACTTACAATTCCAACAGAATTGAAGTAGCATTAAAGTAACATCGTTACATGATGATTATTAATCTAACTTTCAAATATGCCAGAAAATAAACTAACAAAGTCTTGAGAGTGGCGAGTGTCTCTGCGCATGCGTGAACCGGTAGGGACCCAAGAGGGGCGCACACTATCGACCGCAACTCAGTTAAACCTGATTTTGGTGGAAATAAACTGTTTATCAATCTACGAGTCGCCCCCACATCGGAAGCCCACCGACTAGGGATCCATTCCGTACCACGCTGCATTTTCTGTGGCCCCCAAAGACTGAGAATTGTGCGCAAAATCAGGCGAAAAGTTCAAAAATCACTGGAATGCGCTTGTTGCATTAACCACATAGTTAATTCCTCTTAACTCTTTGTGGAATAACACTGTTACTCACAAATGCATCGGACATGACCAGGACAATGTTGGGTCTTTGTTGTGTCGCAGTGCTCAGACTCACACACAGCGCGTGTAGCTGGAAAACTCGCAGCAAATAAACCCGTAACGTTAAAATGTTCATCATAACACTGCTTTTTTTTCTTCTCTCGCTTATATATCTATATCGCTTAGATACAAAAGTTCGTTTTCAGCTGCCGAATGTTACAGTAATTCTTGCATTCCATTGCTTGTCCAAAGCAAGCCACACATAATTCGAACAGAACCCTCATGTAAATTTAGTGTAAAGATTCTGCGTCGCATTTACAAACACGACAGACTTCTCACAACTTCCTTCCTCTTTCTTTCTTCACAAATGCTCCAAAACTAGCAATTGCCCCCTAGTGGTGTTTCCAAAATACTATCACAACGTTCAATCAATGCTTTCGAGTGATTATTTGTCATTGGGAACACAGCACAGCACAGCACACAGTGCACCAGAACGGAATGTGACTTCTGCATTTGACCCATCCGTGAAGGAGCAGTGCATTGGGACAGTACCTTGGTCATGAGTATCTCAGTGGTAGCTCTATTGGAACCGGCGACAATAACGCTCAGAAACATACTCTGATTAAGCATATGGTAATTATTAGTTGACCATCTTTTCACAACAATTAAAACAACAGAAACGGCTTGAAAAATACATATAAAATGTGGTATATGTAGAAACCATCGTAATACACGGCATAATACGATTTAAGCATTATTCCCAAGTTGTCTTAAAAGGTCCATCGTTCCGTCTTTAGTTCTACTTTGTGCACCAGGCCCTCCCCCATGATTTTGAAGTCCTGCACAATTGCTTCTACGTTAGGAACCGTAGTGGCCACGTCTTCAACCACCTCCACCTGCCTGGCGTTCATCAGTGCCGTCTGGAAGGAAGACGGAAATATGGTTAAACACCTAACAACAAAACCACACTGACATTTTCCTGTGCTGAGGTGTTTTTTGCATTTTTTTTGTACAAACCTTGAAGGGCAGAGGCTGAAAAGCTTTGGGTTTCCACAGCACAGCAATCACATTTCCCCCATAGGGGTCATTGAAGAACAGAGCCAGTTCCCCAAAAGTCTCCTAAAAAAATAACGTAAAATTACGTTCTGTACCTTGAAATTGGAAATGTCTATTAATAAAAGTTAGATTCCTGCTAAAAGTGAACATTAGCTTCCATTATAATAGACATTAGAGTCAGATATGTTGACATTTAATGAAAAACTCAAAACTCTGTTTCTGGACTTCTTCCATCCTGGGGTTTGTCACAACACCCTTTTTCACACCCGTAAATGTGAAAATCCAATATGTTACTTAACCTTCTGACAGTGTCAATGAAAATGATTGTTTTTACACTTCTAACTTGTCTAAAATTATCCTCTCTTAGAGGTTAAACAAAGCCACCAAAAATAAGGAACTATATACAGAAACCCACCTTCAGTTCAGACAGATACTGCTTCACAGGATCAAAGTCCACCACAGGTAAAACTTGCCCCAGCTTGCCTGGTGTCTTCTGGATAGTGCCCCGTTTGATGAATTTAGTGGGAGGGTCCACAGCATGAGCTAGCAATGGGATCTGTTTGTCTATGAGGTGGATCAGAACATCATAAGCATCCAGAGGAGGCCGGAATGCCACCTAAAAAAAAAAAAAGACCAACACCTTCATATACTGAACATTTATCAGAAAATTGGATGCTCTTTGATGCATTGTAATTTCATAAGCAGCCTAACTGACCCGAATGTCCTGTTTTTGGCTGGGGTCAACAATCTGGGCCTCCAGAACTCGTAGACTCTCTGCCGCAACCACAATGATACGCTGAAGAATCTAAATGTAGGATGCAGCATAAATTAAAACCAGACATTATTTTGTCCCTCGATCTACCTGGTTTCGATGAAAACATCTGCTCCACAAACCTGCACTGAGGGGCCCTGCTTAGTCCAAACAGAAGACTTTTTGTCATTGGGTGTGGCTATGAACATTACTGGAAGAGATTCCCTCGATGACATGAAATGGTTCTTGATTTCAGTGTAGTCAGCAGCTACAAAAAAAAGAAAACACTGACTTATAAACATATGAAGCTGAGTTAGGGGAGTGAAAGTGATCACAGTTTTGAGTGATACCAACCTGTCAATTTGCTGTTAAGGTTGACAACCAGAGGGCTGTTCTTCCAGTCAAATGAGGAGAGCTGGTAAAAGAAGCGAAGAAGGCCAACCTGTGGAGAACTGACAGAAAGGACAGTTATGTTATATTTAGTAAAAACACAGCAGCAATGACCATTGGGGACTTTTTACCATAATCCTATAACTAAACCATCTTTTTGTTAGGAAAAAAATGTATTTGGGTGGAAGCTTCGAAAAATGTGAATGTGTCTACACAAATACACTGACTCAATGATCAATGAGCTCATAGCACTGATCCAAAATGAAAACCTTGATGAGACATCATATATATTGTGACACCTCTAGCCAAGTAGGCGCACAAACATTAGCTGGTTTCATCAAAACTTGTATTACCTTGGAGGAGAAAACGGAGCAGGCTGTAGGAAGAGGGAGGCCACTAGCAGGTCAGCAGCATCGTCTCCGACATATCCACTGAAGAACTGCGCAGCCAGCCAGCGTTTGGCTAGACGACACACAACTCCGAAACACGGGAACTGCTGCTGGAGTCTGGGGGCCGAACCACAAACGTAAGAAGGAAGGCAACCCAAGTGCTGGCATAATGTATGTGTGTTCATGTATTTAAAACCAAATGTTGCTCGTTATTACCTGTATATCACCTGTTCTGACAATTTTATACCTCAAACATAGTAATACAATTACGTGTGTGTCTTACCCGTGTAAAGTGCTGGTGAGAAATGGTTTGTGCTGGATCTCCAGATCAACAGCCTGAGCCTCTGCGTTATCCCGCTGGATTAGAAGCCCTTCTGCAGTCACGCTCTCCCTCAACACCTGAGCCTCTCTGTGGTACGCCACCTGCACCTGGAACACTAGTCCATCCTGTTCAAACACATTTTAAAAATAATATTAAAAACTATCCAACAAGAATGGAAGACTAAGAAAAAAAAAAAAAAGACATTTAGTTATGCACACACACTCACACACACATTTACCTTCCACACATTCAAATGTGTAGGTGTACACATGCAGGTGTAGCCGTGCTGGCTCTTAAGCAGCTCGCCGAGGCGGAGGTGGAAGGCTGCTTTTATATGGCGGATTGCCAATCGGTCGTTAGGCCACTTTCCACTGCCCTCCACGTGACAAATGACTGGACAGAATTAGGAAAAAAAACACAGCAAATCAATAAAACCAGCGTACACAGCTTATCTAAAACAGCAAACTTTCCCTGCAGCGTCCCCCTTTAAAGACAAGAGTATTCCCTCCTGGGAATAGCTCCAAACTTTAGGAACTATAGTTATAAAACAAATTGTTATGTGTGTGTTATCATCAAGTTCAATGAATGATGGTTATAAAAAAGTCAATATTTTTTATACAGTCCTTTAAAAGGTTGATAAACAAAGTACAGGAGTATATACTGTATATTTTAACTCAAACATATGGTAAAGACAAGGTAGATTTTAATCACCTTTTATTGGAGCAATATATTCAGGGCAGGGATTGTCAGCCTTTGGAACCATGGCTCTGGAACTTTGACTTCTCTCAAAAAAGGAATAGATGAGGTTTACTGGAACTGGTGGGAATACCTAGAGAGCGAAAACTTATTTAAATGAAGGATAATTTTTTATTACAGACATCTGATATTGTTGTTTATTTGACACTAACCTGGGTGTATCTCAGGGCTGGATGAGCTCCCTGCACCGAAGTGATGGAGAGTGGCAGACCTTCGAGCTGCCAGAGTTTTCGACTCAAGTCATCAAAACTCTGCACCACTTTGAGGCTCTCCTCCTCCCCGGTACTGCTGGCCTGATCGGGTGTTAGCATACAGTTTGAAGCTGCAACCAACTGGCCATGCAACAGATGCTTCAGTTTACTGGATACATAACTCATGATTAATTCATACCTTATCGGCCTTGATGACATCATCGACATGCCCTCCTACCAACCGTACACATGATTTCGGTAAACCGGCATGGCTACAAAGAGAGGAGAAACAATTAGCAGGTATACATGGGTAAAATGTAGGTTCCTTCTGGTGTATATATGCGCAAAGTGTGCTTACAGGTGGAGCAGGTACGTGATGATCTCCAGTGGGATCTGCCTCCTCTCGCAGGTGGAGGAACCGGTCCACACCACAGCCTCGGTGATGGAACCATCCTGAAATCGCCGCAGCTCCGAACGAGAACCCCAGAACTGCCGAAACTCAGCCGCCTACAGAATGTCACATACAAAACTTAGATTCTTCAATGGCATAGTGGCTTTTGAATTTCCCAGTGTCCACCACGACTTCCCCAGTCACAAGCATACTTATACATGTAAGCGCGCAGCAGTGCGGTCAGGACTAGTCGGTAGTGTAACAGTTAGGGAGTCGGCACCCTGATCGAAAGGTCGCCGGTTCGAGTCCCGGACCGGTAAAGGTACCACTGAGGTCCCCAAGCACTACTACCCGGGCACTACCAATGTCAGTTGCCCACTGCTCCTTAATCTAGTAGCACCACTAAGAAAGGAAAAACCCAATCTCGGTACATTAATATCATATTTAGACAGGAAATATGCATCATTTCCCTTAATCAAACAAACCCACCTCACTGTTGTCTGCTGGTGGTCCTCTCTCTAAGACAGAGAGGGCATCTTCATAGTTGAGCAGCAAGCCAATGGACAGGGGAGGCTGGTCTTTGTGCTTTGGCGGCTCAGCACACACTGGCCACTATAAAAAAATACAAATAAATTTCAATGTACACAAGCTATTACATTACACAGATTTAAGATCATAAACGCTGGTTAAAACCAAAGTTTGTTGTTTATATGCAGTATCAGCAGTCTGTGGATCAGGTTCCTTTGTGTTCACCTCAGGCTCTGGAAGAAGCGAGTGTGTAATAAGCTGGATTCTATTCCCAAGTCCTCGCTGCAGTAGAGATAAAATCAAAGGGAGCGCTGCAAGAACATAGTTCCCACTGTGGTCCATGAGGTTGCTGAGGAGATCAAGTTTCTTACAGGAGGACTGGATTTTTACCAGGTTACTCAGTCTGAAAAGAAATCAAGATTAAAGATTTTTGACTAACAATATAGTGACAGCAGATGACAAGAAAAAGCCTTTCAAAGCCGCTTCACCAGATACTGCCCATAAGATCATGCTTATAGTCTATAGCTGTAAGTCATAGGTCACTCACTGAAAGACATTGTCGTATGTTCTGATAAGAGGTTTGGGGGTCATAAGCAGAGCCTGGAAGCCATCAAGAGTGGGATCATCCCAGAACTGCACAGACATTGACGCCTCATGTTGGATCTGTGGAGCAATCAAGAAAAACCATGTCATTAAGAAACATAGCCCATTTAAATGATCAGGAAGACCAGTGAGTTATTGTTAGCATTTACACTGACCTGCTTGTAAGTGAAGGCTGTCATGTCTGCACACAGATTGAGATGACCAGATGGGTCCACAAACACCACCTGGAAAGCGCTGTGGAACTCAGGGAAGGAAGGCTAAAGAAAATAAAAGACATTTATTCCCACAGTATGAAGATAAAAAATCCTGATAATTAAAGCTTGAACTTGGCTGCTGCTTACCGCTTTCGAATCAGGGTTTTTGGCCAAAGTAATACCATTTACAGTCAAGTCTGTGTTAGCTAAGGGGAAAAGATTACAAAAAACATTTTCATAAAATCCACATGAAAAAACCAGAACTGCTAATCATAAACTGGCATAACAGGACCAAAAATTTACACAATGTGTATGAGATTTTAAACCCTACACCTTCAATATCAGTTTTATCTCCATCAAGTAGGTTAAGATCCGTAAACAAAATGATATCTTAACCTTCTTGTTGGGGTTGAGATTAAGACTAAAGGTGTATGGGTAGAGATATGATTAAAAAGGAGGTTAAAATCAGGAAACAAAACGTCAGGCAATTCCAATTATTTAAAAAGAATCTTTTGTAAACCACTTTTTTTGCTTGTGGTGACCAGCTTTATGTCCTTATACCAAAAATATATTCTTATCTTTGCTAGGGTCTCATCCTCAGCAATGACTAGATTCAAAAACAAACACACCGCGTCCTTACCCAAAAAGTGCAGGGCATTCCTGAGCAGCTGGTAAGCGTTCATGGTTTTTCCGACTTTGTGTGTGGACAGAAGATATGCCAGCAACATAGAGGCTAAGAACCCTCCAAAACACCCAGATCCCTGCAGAATCCAGACAAAAAAAACTTAAAAATCAGGAAAAAGAAGGTTTAAAATAAAACAGACTCGGAAATGATATCTACCTGGTCTAATTCCCTCTGCCTGAGCCACACTTTGAGAAGAGCCACAGCGTCAACAAAAGCAGGACACTGACTGCTGTGTGCGCTAAGGAACTGCAAGTGTGCACGAGGGAGGTGATCCCCCAAAACCGTACTGTTATAATAAGGAGTGGGAGGTTCACTGCTCTCTGAAAACCAAGCAAATAACATACTGTTAGAAAATCAAATGGAATTAATTGCATGGTAAAGCAACATGCACAAAACACTCCAGTACCTTGCTGTGTGTCATGGCCGGTAAACCATGCTGTCCGGATGTTGTTCTTCTGAGGATGCAAGCGACTCGGTTTCAGGAAGTCAGGAGGCGGGAGGGCATGAATTCGTAATGTGGCGCTGCCACTGTCCTTACCTGGGGAAGAGGGAAAGGGAGATAGAGAGGGAGAGAGGGAGAGAGAGAGAGATGCACGCTCATTTAATGGTTAATTGGTTTATGCGTTTTGATTTTTTGCACCATACTTGATTTTACTTAAGTTTTTAAGTAGAACATTCAGTCATAAATATAGCTATGGTTACAACTAACAGTTTTAATCTGGCATCCTCAAATTTGCACTTTTGTGAACTGAATTAAAAACCTAGACTGCAACACTGTAAACTTTTAGTCCACATTGCATAAATTATTGTTTTAGGATGAATGAAAGAAGTATGTTAACATGATTTTTTTTATTTTTGCAGTATACTGCATGTGATCCATATTTCCTTAATTCAGAATGTCATAAAATAGAACCTGGTGGCGTGACCAGAAGAAGAGGACGGAGCCGGTTGCCGTGGAGGCAGGAGAAATGAAGCGTGCCCACAGATTTTGAAGTGGACAAGTGCTGCGCCAGACCGGTCAAATACAGCGCCCGCTTTCTTGAGTACCTCTGGTTTATGCCATCCATTGGGTGAAGGACACTCTAGAAGTAAAATGCAAGACAAAAACTGTGAAATTCTCGCCAAGGAAATACTTATGTATGTGGGACATATGTGGCAACTGTGGCCTTCTCAGGAGCTGGAACGTACAGGAGGAATGGTGACAGCCAGGTCTACAGTAACTTTTGGTTTGATGCAAGTCCCCAGGGGAAAACTCCCAATCAGGTCAACAGATACTGGAGGCTCCATGTGGAATTTGCCCTTTGATGACTCAGGGACAAGAATGAACGGAACTACAATTTCCGAGTCCGACAACCACGACAGATCACTTAGCTAGGAAAAAGACAACATGGTTAATTGAGCCCAATTTCACCACAGACCATACAGACGGGAACTCACTAAGTGGTTAGTTTTCAATAGTTTTTCCACTGCAATATACTGATATTATCCAGTACTCACCTCCACCACTGGAGTCTCAGGCACAGACTGCAAAAGATCTGTGACCTTCTTTACAAAGGTGTTCACCAGCTTCTTCCTGTGCTCACTCAGAGACACTTCTTTTAGGAGCTCCTCCATCTGCAGGCAGTCACACCATATGAGCCAGTCACATTAAGAAAAATGAGTCAACATTAATACAGACTGTATCAAAGTCATAAGGTGACATTAACATATAAAATGAGTACAGAATAGGGATCATAAGCTCTGTGTGTAAACATCATTAATGAGCGGATGACACTGAAATACTTTTTCCTGTGTCATATACTATTGGCTGAAATTTAAAGGAACATGATTTCCCCGAAGGACTTAAATTACTATTGGTAAGAAAGTCATTCTTGAATGAATGGGGTAGTGCACCTGCACAGAAAGTAAAAATAAATGAAACAAATATGCTTTCACTCTAAAGTCTTAGAGTGCGAACCTTTCATTCTAAAAGGTTATCTAATAACCGTTTGCATCAAGCAGCATGACATGATTTACCTTATTTGCCACTACACATTCCGCACATTAATCAAATCTGATAAATCTGAGTTGGAAATGAAGGTTAGTGAAAAGTGCTTTGTAAGGTACTGACCTGCATTTTCAGGAGGCTACAGTGGAAGAGACTCTCAGCCTCCTTCAGCTGGTTGAGCTCCTCCACGGTTGGGGCTTTGTACAGCTCGCCTTTGGACAGTTTATGTGGGCGAAAGACACCATCGTCAGCTGCTGGGGTGCCAACTTTCTTATTGGAGTCTTTAGACTCCTTTACTTTTTCCTCCTCTTCGTCACTCTGAGAATTTGCTGTTTGCACCTGTACAGGAAATATTGCACTGTATGATCAGTAATTTAATTAAGTTGTAAGAAGTATCATATTTTAATGAAGTGTGAAGTCAGTATATGCTCCAAACTTGTATCGACATACTACAAGTCTCATTTTAAACTTAACTCAAGCTTTTATCAGGAACATTAATTACGGTGATCAAAAAGCAATACACCAGTTAATAAGCGAAAACAACCCAAGCATGGAGACTACTGTTAGCTTCCTTAGCTAAACTCAATCTCTATTTGTACATGTTTCTTTTCATGAGAGAAGCCGCACCTCATTTTCCAGGTCCTCAGTTGATGGCGGGTTTTTCCTTTTCATCTTAAAGTACAACGATTTCACACTTGATGACAAATAATGCAAAAACTCATTGATTTAATCCTTCATCCACCGCCTCAGAGAACTGCACTGCACATTCTCACATGGAGAGCACGGGGCGCACAAACAACGCAGGCCGTCTAGACACGAGTTGTGATTGGCTCATTGAGTGGCGCTCTCAATTATGATTGGTGAAATACGCCTTGGAAACGCCTACTAATAAGGGTTGGTTGAGAATGCAGATAGCTGAATCAGAGAACTGATACGACTTCTCACACCCTACATAGTGTACTACATACGCCCTTTCTCGCCCTAGAATGCACTGCATGCCAAATAGGAACCCAGATTTAGACCACAACCTACACGGCTCTTTATTTGACATGTAGCATACTACGTGGGGTGCAAGTGTGCCCAAACCTGGATTTCAGCGCACTAAACAGTGGGTTGCATGTCAAATAGGGAACCACGTCGGTTCAGGCAGGAGCTTGGGTAGGGCGGGTATGAGTTGTTTTAAGCCTATAATTGACTACATATGAAGTAAGAAGTTTTAGACATCTGAACAAAACTTAAATTCCACATTATAGCTTTACAATTTACAATATTACGAGTTGTTATTATTTTTAAACCAGCTGTCAATTGACATTTGTTTTCTTGGGGCAGTGGTCGCGGAATGATGACAGCATTTCTACGCAGCATGAGCACTGTCGGTTGCGAACGAGATGCAAACTAGTTTACTACATAGTATGGGAAATATAGTATTGTGACGAACTGTTTTATACTATTTTCTTTTAGTAGCAATTGTGTGCGGTGTGAGACACAGCCCATTTTCAGTCCGGGAAGCAGTAGCTATTAGCTGCGGTGAGAGCGAGCTGCATGAGCTTTTTCATTTAGTTATAATATGGAAATGCTTTAGTGCATTTTAAAATACCCATTTACCTTAGAAAAATAGTGTCTCGTTGTTAAAACGCGTAGTGTTGGTGCAGCTACATGAGCGGAAGATCTGCTAGAGAGCAATAAACACTAAAAAGTTGAATATTTCAGTTTTAACCCTTTATATCGTTAGATGTCAGTTTTGCTTATTGTAATGTCTTTCTTCACTTTTATAGACAATGTCTAGCAAAGAGGTGAAATCGGCGCTGAAAAGTGCCAGAGAAGCTATCAAAAACAAAGAGTTTAAAGACGCTTTAAAGCACTGCAAGGTGAGAGTGATCCATCAGTAATAACTAATTATGTTCAATAGCTACATTAACAAAATTGATCTGTGGTTCCAGACTGTCTTGAAGCTTGAGAAGAACAACTACAATGCCTGGGTGTTTATTGGCGTGGCGGCTGGTGAGCTGGAGCAGCCGGATCAGGCCCAGAGCGCCTACAGGAAGGCGGCGGAGCTGGAACCCGAGCAGCTGCTCGCCTGGCAGGTGGGGGTTTACTGATAGTTTACCTGGTCAGAAACAACCTTTAGGGTGGCGATAATGCAGCGATCAGAGTGACTAAAACCCCTGAGTTTGGTGGCCCTAAAACTGGGGGTTTGAACCCTGAAAGATCCTAAAAAAATCACGAAGGGAGCCATGAGCGAGACTCTTCTCCTCTCCAAATGTGATACAAGCATTTGATAAGCCATGTGTATAGTGTTGTACAAAGGGAACACTGCAGAAGTCATAAAGTACACTGTGGTTTATTGCCAGGGGTGGAAGTAACGAAGTACAAATACTCACGTTACTGTAATTAAGTCGATTTTTGGGGGTACTTGTACTTTTTACTGAGGAGTTTTTCAAGGGTGTAATTTTACTCGTACTTGAGTACAATTTACACCATGTAATCTACTTCGCTACTTATAAAATCAAATGAATCTGTGACGTAAGCAAAGAATAAACTCCGCTGCAGCAGCAGGCACAGGTGTCTGGAGGTACTACACAGTGGAGTACAAACTAATTTATAGACTGAAGATTTGGAGACAAAGAAGCCAAAATGGAGAAAATGGAGCCAAACGAAGCCGGATAGACTCTGTTAATTTAGAAAACCAGCTCTTGCTGAAACTGAACAAAAGGTTCAGAAAGTGAAGTGTGACAGAAATGCCATTACGTCTAAGAGTTTAAGACACTTACCTGCCTGTTGTTCGCAGTGTACTGGGAAAAGTTTAAACAGTTCTATGCATGTTCAAAAACACTTTTGTCATTGTTTTAACAAACAAAATTCCTGCTTTATATCTACATTTATTTACAAAATGAATTGCCTTTCTATACGTTGTTCATCTGAGAAATGTGCTTTGAACGTAGTTATTTCATACTGGTGAATCGAATCGAATGTCTGCTATTGACGACGCAAAAAAACATCCATCAGTTAAAAAGTAATTAATACTCTGAGTAGTTTTTGAGAAGAGTACTTTGTGCTTTTACTCAAGTATTTTTTTAACACCAGTACTTTTACTTGTAATTGAGTACATTTGAACCAATGTAACAGTACTTGTACTTGAGTACAAATTTTCAGTACTCTTTCCACCTCTGTTTATTGCAAATGAAAGCGGCAAAAATGTGTGGCTTTATGCAGCCGTTAATAATATACATTTATACTGTGCTTATAGTAATACTATATTATAGCAGATATGATAGTGTAGGGATGTACAATATTGGAAAAATATACATTACAAGTATTTTCATTAACCATATTGACTTCAGTAGCTCAGTATGGAAAGATGGCATAATTTTAGAATGATAGGTGTGGTTTTGTATTGTTGGGCAAATAATACTTGAAAGCTTTTACTCTGAAGAAATTTTTTTGATTGTGAATCATCATTTCTTTATCAAAGGCTCCTTAAATCTGAGAAGAATGTTAATACCAAACTGAGTCCTCTTATATAAGTAGAGAACCACATGTTGAGTGATACAACATAAAATGAGTTATTGTTGGACCCCGTTAAACCCCCAGTGCAAAGCTTGTAGTGGAGTTGAATGAAGAGTAAAGGCATGTGTAATGATGTGATTGTAGTTATGCAAGTCAGTATAAAAATTCTGTATTTTTTTACAGGGCCTGGCAAATCTGTATGAAAAAAGCACAAGTGATGACTTCAAAGCGGAACTCCCCAAAATCTATCAGAAACTAATAACGTTATATGAGACGTGAGTGGAGCCTGAGCGTTGATCCTTCTAAGAGTGGCTTGTTGTTTTATAGTCTGGAATCTTACTCTGCTTTCTGTTTTTACAGTTCAGACAGAGTCAAATGCTTCGAAGTAAGTAAGAAGCTTGTGGACATCTATCAGGCAGAAAAGAATTATTTGCAGGTGTGTAGCAAATATTCAAATAGCCAGTTATCCTGTATTAATCAATTGAGTATAAATTGGACATTAATTTTCATTTATTACGTTGATGTGTAGGTAGCAAGGGCCTGGAGGCGCCTTATACAGGTGCGGGAGGCAGAAGAAGGCCTGGAAAACTTTGAGTTGCTGGAACTATGGAAGGAGATGACCAGACTGCTCATAGGCACTGTGCAAAACCAGGATAATGAAACTCAGCAACATGTGAGTGGAATATGAATAGATAATTTTATACTGCCAGACAAGATTCTATCATTTATCAATTATTTATGGTTCTGGAGTTTATTTCAAGGTTAGCTTTATTACCTGTCTGAGAAAGTAGGCCTTTTTAGCCGTAACTATGTAATATGTATGAAAGTGTAAGTGCAAAGGAGTAAGTGATATTATTATTTAACGGAATTGTTTTAAAGCAAATGATCAGACTTAAGTTGAATTCTAAGTAAGGATTTTAACCTCTTTGCAGCTGCTGCATGCTTTTGAAAAAGTTCTTCAGCTAACTGAAAACATACCTAGTGAAGATCATCAGCAACTCCTAGAAGATTACATAAAATGTCTCTCAAAGGTAAGTGTTGAGCAGTTTCTTCTCCTGCAGTGGTATTTTTTTTCCAAGAAATACCATAGCATATTAGCATATGTATCATAAATTGAAAGTAGCGTTGCATATCTGTGGCAGCTCCCTCATGAGGTGGTGAAGTTAAAGGAGGTATGTGGGACCATGCGCACCCACTACCCAAAAAACATGTATCCTCTAGAAGTACTCGCGCAGCACTACCTTCTGGCAGGTATGGAGATGCAAAAACAAACTTGTTTGGTTTCTTCTCTAAACTATGTATCACATGCTTAATGAGTAAGTCAATACAGAAGATGAAAATTGTGAATGTTGGTGTACTGCGGTAGGTGATTGCAGTGAGGAAGCTGTCACCTGCTATACATCTCTGTTGGAGCTGGACCCCCTCAGCTCACTGGCCCGTTTTGGTTTGGGCCAGAAGGCCTTACAGGATGCAAAATATGAGGATGCTGTTGAAAGCTTTACTCTTGGTAAGTATGAACATTTTGTCTCATGTTAATCATGGGCTTCTGGACTGAACTGAATTGAAATTCAGCGTACCGTAACAGAATTTGTGATATCAGTAGATGCTAGTGATGTCCCAAATGATTATTCTTTATCCTATTAATCTAGCGATTATTTCACTAATCTAATGATTTTTTTAAAATTAATGTAGTGATTAATTTATTGATAAGCAGTTATTTTCCAGTTAGTCATTTACAGTGTTGGGCACGTACCTTTAAAAAAGTAATTAGTTATAGTTACTAGTTACTTCTCACAAATAGTAACTGAGTTACATCATTATAAAAGTAACTAATTACCAGGCAAAGTAACTATTACGTTACTTTAAAAAAAATCTAATTTAATATAACTATAAAATAAATATAAAACATTGTACACTAATCTACACTATTTTAATGTTGTTGTGGGACAACGTGAGAGACAACTATCAAATTCAACATTTTATTATAAATATTATCATTACTATAGTGGAACAATAAAGCACAATAGATGGTTTAGAACTTGAAATATTTATTGCACAGACCACAACTCGTCAACAAATAAGTCTAAATATAAATTATGCTTCTGAAGAAATGTACCACAAATAAACATCATAAGAAGAAGAAGAAGAAGAAGAAGAAGAAGAAGAATACTAATAATAATTAAAAAAAAATATATATATATATATACTGTATAATAATAATATACTGTAGTGCAAAAAACCCCTGATATGTAAACAGGTAACAGGTGGTGTGTGCGACTGACCGTGCGTGTGCTTGTGTGTGAACACCCGCACTACTCTGCCTCTGATTGGCAAACAATGGAAATTTACTCAATCTAAGCCAATCATCGCGTTCTCAGTTACACCACGTTTACAGACACACCAATCATCATCACTGGTTATGTGTCCCGCCCCGGCCCCGAACACACACAAACACACACACACCCCCCAGAGAAGGAGAGGCTGAGAGAGACGCTGTTCGCATGAAAACCGCTTCAGTGTTCTCAGTTATAGTAACGCGCATTGTATTGTCAGTAACGGTAACGGCGTTGTAACGGGGGAAACAGTAATTCGTTTGATTACTTGTTACTGAAAAAAGTATCGCCGTTAGTAACGCTGTTTATTTATAGCGCCGTTCTTCCCATCACTGGTCATTTAATATATCAATTCGTCCCTCCCACACAAAATTTTTTCACATTAACATTTCAATATTTATTTAAACATTTCTTAAACACTACACTGAGCATTATTCCTTTACGAAAAACTCAAAAAGAAAACCTTGCTAAATCAATTTTAAAAAATTAACACAAAGCACATGACTAATAGCAAATTAGAAATATACTATTATAAATTATTGCTGTGTTGATATTAACATACAAGAGCCTATTTGTCATGCACTTATTGAGAGAGATCGGTCCTCAAATTCAGTTAGTGGACGGTTAGCAAACTTATGTTGCCACCTACAGCAAGCCCAGAGGAGATAAATTACTGTACATTCCCTTACAATAGATTTAGTTTATTGCATTGCAGTTACAAAACATTTACACAACCCTCAATACTATAAATCCATGTTGAAGAATCTTCATAATGGACATCGTCCATTATGCCGAATAGTAGTCCCAGCTCTAGTAGACATCAATTTGTGGTTTGTTGAATAGATATAATATATTGATGCAACATACAGTATATTGTGACTGACACCCCTAATATAAGGATCCTTCTAATGCCTGATGCCTAAAGGATAAACTGTAGTTAGGTTCAGCTTATTTTAACTGAAAAGATTCTCAGGCTCTGGGTTTATTTTATGTTTTGCCTTGCTGTTCCTGTGTCATCCTTTGCTTTAAGAAAAACCCATTGTTTTTGTGTATGGAAACATCTGTGGTCAGTCTTGGATACTAGTAGAAAGTGGCATTCTACTGACCCTTAGGGTTGGTTTGGGGAATTCGTTGCACAAATTTTGAAGAATCCTTTTTGTCGTACTATCATTTTTTTGCAGGAGTGAAGAGAATGCGCTCCAGCATCATCGGCTTGTATGGCCTCGCCCAGGCTGAGCTGAAATTGCACAAATACTCAGACAGTGCCATGTCCTCCAGCCTAGGTACAGTATATCTTATGTCTGTATCACTGTTAGAATGTAAGTGTGGGTGAAATTTGGACCTTGTGTGCTGTCCAGTCCTTCCAGTTCTCCATTGTGCCATTTTAAGATGTGTTATCCATGGCACAGTGTTGTGCAGCACTCTTTTAAAAGCATGATACCAGGTGCCACGGTATAAAAGCCCGCTAACGCCTTAGCTTGTGTGTTTCAGGGCTGAAAGTAAGTACAGGAAATGATGACGCTTGGACCCAGAAGCTTCTGAGAGTGAGACTTGAGGCACTTGTGAGAGTTGGAACAGACCAAAGTGCAGACGATGCTCTCAAGATACTTTCTCAGGTTGCTCTTATTACAGTCTGCAACTCTAGGCCTTTTTTTTTTAAATATTGTTGACTACATTTTGTATACAGTATAGCTGTGGATTTGCTGGTTGCCATGTTTAATATCCTCGTCTTTCAGATGGTGGATGCCAGTAATGATCCTGAGCTGTTAGCATTAAAAGGGAGAGCTCACTTGCAGAAGGGAGACGTTGAAGAGACGTTCCAGGTTTTCATTTTCAAGAATGTTTAAATTTTTTACAGTAAAAACTTTTGATCTTGGAATAAAAATAACATGATATGCTTAATAATACTGTTTGTCTCCCAAAAGATTTCTTCCGAATTGCTGAACTCTCACCCGGGCTCTGTGGAGGGCTTAACTCTGAAAGGACTGGCACATGCAGCTAAAGATGAGCATCAGCAAGCAGAGCAGTGGTGTGTGTTGCTCTCTTCCTCACCATTAAAGAACTCACGCATGACACAAAAACACTTTTGACTAAAGCTGCTGTCTGTTCTATGATGTAGTTTTACGGAAGCCGTCTCTCTGAGTCCTAATAGTGGAGAGCTGTACTTCCTGCTGGGGCGGCTGTATTGGAACATGGGGGAGGAAACTCGGAAGGACAAAAGCAAAGCTCACAGTCATCTACTGAAGGTATGCTGATGGATTCCTCACATGCTGTCCTATATGGTGTTGGGAGTTTACTAATTATTGTTTGATGTCAGTGTGTACTATATAATATTAGTATAGTATAATTAATTGAATATTTCCTTTTAGTTGCAGTTTATACTAAGTTAATAATTAAACAAATTGATTAAACAAAGAAGCTGATTATAGTTAAATTTTAAGTGTCAATCAGTATCAAAGAATATGCCAAAAAAAATCCTTACCAAAGTTTCAAAATGTATTTATTTGGACAGTATTTTATTAGATAATGCTATGGGCAGCATATTCTGTATCACTGATTTATTGATTGGGCTTTTTGGTAGTCAGTCCACTACTTTTGATCCTGGCCTTCTTTTTGAGCTATTATCACAATAGTTGTATCTATCGCCCACATTTTTTAATATACTGTGTTTTAGGGGTGTAAATATGTATGTTTTGTCGGGAGTAATTTAAACAATTATTGATCAAATACAATCCTTACTATTTTTTTTACTCTATATAAATAAATGAGTAAACAGTCCAAGAAATAAAATTTCATGCTTCGTACTAAAGCAGTTTACTTGAAATGAGACCTGTGTGAGCACAAGTTGTTAGTGTTGACAGATGAAGAAATTTCACTGAATGTAGGGGACGTTCATTGTCAACATTTTGGTGAAAGTGTTGCACTGAGTTACAGAACTGTGTGCGAAAGTAACAGTAGAAAACATGAATGAAATGAAACGTATGAAACTTGAATTAAATTGTGACTGTTAAACCTTGTATTGGGAAATAAGGGCAGATTCCTTATCTTTTCACCATTTTTGTAGGCCGCAAAGCTAGATCCCCACCTGGGTTCAGTGTTCCGTTACTTGGGACACTACTACAGAGGAGTCACGAAAGACCAAAGCCGAGCCAGGGGCTGCTATAAGAAAGCCTTTGAGCTGGACTCCACTGATGCAGAGGCCGGAGCTGCTGTTGTAGATCTCAGCATGGAGCAGGGAGACATGGTGAGATGCTACTGCATCTACCTCTTTTTCTCACTCTTTTTTTTTTTGTGCTTTATCTGTGACCGACAAGGTGATAAATGCTACTTCCTTGTCATATTTAGGATTCTGCTCTAGCAGTTCTGCAGTCCGTGACAGAAAGGGCGACTCCTGGCTCGGCCAAATGGGCCTGGATGAGGAGAGGCCTCTACTTCCTCAAAGTGGGCCAGCATCCGCAGGCTATAGCTGAGTAAGTTAGAGTTATTGATGCGGCATGTTCACGTTTAAAATGAAATCTGCCCAATCAGTGTTTTTACCCAAAATGTAGTTATTTCTCACAGTAAGACGTGACTACATTTTTTGCATGGTACTAAATGTATGAAAGTGAGTGATTGTCATTGTGAACACAGCACACCGCAGCACGCCTCACCACAATGAAATGTGACCTCTGCATTTGACCCACGTGTGAAGGAGCAGTGGGCAGCTGACATGGGCAGCGCCCGAGGAGCAGTGCTTGAGGACGTTACCTTGCTCATGACCGATCAGTAACTTTACCGATCCGTGGTTCAAACCAACGACCTTCCAATCACAGGGCCAACTCCCTACCCGTTACACTACCAACTGAATTAGTCTTGTATGGGGCATGGATATTTGCATTTGTATGAAGAATCATGTCAAGATTTTACAAATGTCACTGCAAAATGAAATCAAGTTGCTACAAAACTGAGTGTGAGCAAACTACGGGAAAATGCCCTTTTTACTTCACCTGCCTCAGAACTCTTTGCACCCCATAGAAAAGGCAACGTCTACAGGTTTGTTTCATTTTGTTCGGACACCATTTGAATTAGTGCTGTGCAATATGACCTTAACCGCTTGAGCCCAGGGGCTCAGAACAGGAAGGCTTTAAATAGTCAAACGTAAACAAACATATGCATGCGGCACATCAGCATCACCGATAGAATCTTCTGTAAAAATCTCAAGCAAATTCCACCTAAACATAACACAATTCCTACACCAAACACATAAATAAACAAAGAACAAAAACACTGCGTAGGGCTACGTGGAAGAAACACGGCTGTAGAATCTATACTACCATGGCTAACCATGCATACCGTATATCGCGTGAAAGCTGACACTCCACAGATTACGCCGATAATATGTATTTTTTTTGGCGAACATGATTTTTTTTTTTCTGCTGTGTTGCATCTTCCTTTATTCTGACCCAGTAACATGTACGCTGATTCCAGTATCTCACAAGTGTTACCTTTATAATGATACCAAAAGCATAAAAACAGATATTGTGGTTGCTGAGATATACAGTCTCAGGGCTTAATAGGTTAAGTCAGTATCACAATGAATTGAACAGTTTATTTGCATCAGTGTCATTTTTGAATAAATAATAAGTGTAATTTTTTAAAATTCACAACGCACAGTCACATGACAACACATGCGGTAGTACATTTTTAAGGCGACATTGCATAAACACCCACTGGTGAAAGAATTAAGAGAATTTCAAATATAATCGAATCAACCGGTAACCAACAAGGGCAAGATAACATCAGTTAGAGGATATGAATGTCAGGTTTTGATTAATTTTGGAATTATTGCCATACCCTGAAGTATGAACCAGCCTCAAGCCAGCCCTGAGTTTGGTGTTCCATCCAGCATTAGTGACTGGTTAATGAATGCAAGCCCAATGTGTTCTTTCTTCAGTCTGCAGGCGGCGTTGAGGGCTGACCCTGAGGACTGGGTGTGCTGGGAGTGTCTGGGTGAGGCCTACCTCAACCGCCACAGCTTTACAGCTGCGCTCAAATCGTTCGCCAAGGCCTCTCTGATCCGGCCCGACTCCGTTTACAGCCTCTACCAGACTGCTGCCATCAAACAGATCCTGGGCAGGTTCAAGGAGGCTGCTGGGGAATATCTGCAAATTATAGAGAGGGAGGAATATGTGCCAGCACTGAAAGGTGTGTGGTTTGTAAATGTAAAGTTTGTAATGTATTATTTATGGCAATTAATTTGGATGTAATTGATCTATTTCGTAATCTGATTTTTTGTAACCATTTGCCAGGACTAGGTGAATGTCTTTTGGCTTTGGCTAAATCCGCAATGGAGGATTATCTGGATGGTAAAGCAGTAGACCTGATTCAGGAAGCTATTAAGTATTTGTTCAGGTGTGATACTTCTTTCAGCATTTTTAGATTCCACACAAAACACACTCGAACAGGGGACAATGCATGGTATATGCATGCAATATTTTTCTAAAATTGGTTCTTGGAACGTTTACACATTTAAATAAAATATTATACAGCTGTAGAATTGACAAACCCCCAATAAGGTAATGTTTGGCACAGACATGCAATAGAATTAGCCAGATATAGATTATGAGATTATGATTATTTGTCATCGTGAACGCACCACAGTGCACCACAACGAAATGTGACCTCTGCATTTAACCCATCCGTGAAGGAGCAGTGGGCAGCTAACAGGCGCCCGGGGAGAAGTGCTTGGGTTGGGACCTTGCTCATGACCACCTCAGTGGTAACTTTACCTGCCCTGGATTCGAACTTGCGACCTTCTGATCACGGGGCGAACACCCTACCGTTACGCCACCAACTGCCCCATTATAGGTTATAGATTTAATACTTATCTAGGAACAAATCTTTAATAAGAAAACATTGAAGCATGTCCGAATCTCTGTGAAAACTGCGTGGGTCTTAAGAACAAATTTCTTCTTAAGAACGGTTGATGAATGAAGCTCAATGTTTGTGTGTTCAGCGCTGTACAGAAGCGGCCTGATCTCTCCTGCCTTTGGAAGCTCCTGGGAGATGCCTGCACCAACTGCAGCACCGTGTCTCCTAACCGGGCAAAAGTGTTGGTGTCTGGGTTGCTCTGTGGTGTGGAGCCTACAGATCAGTACCACACACTGGACCAAAAACAGCTGCTGAGCCTGGGGGAGCGGTAGGACAGCTCAAACACACTCACACACTTGCATGTTTTTTGCATAGTATTTCTCTTTTAAAACTTTCAGCAAACGATTGCGAATGCCTACCAGACTAGATTTTGCCTAAACAAATGTATTTTTTACTCTACAATTAGCAAGTTTAGATCTGTGTAAGACTTTTAAAAAAATATTTTTAAAAGGTATTTTTTTAATGCAGTTTTTTAAAGATTTATTATTTTAATTCAATTGTAAACCCCCCTTTTTTGTTTCTAATTCTGTTGTGTTTTATTCATTTCTTTCCTATTTGCTTTTTTTTATCAACTTATATTTATTGCAAATAACTTCTTAGTTGCTTGGCTCTGCCTTTTTATGTATGAAAGGTTCTATATAAATAAAGATTATTATTAATCTATATAGTTTTACAACTAGCATTTATAAAACTACTTGCAATTAAGAAAAAATCCTATAATTACCCTGAAGCAAATCTCTCATTTGACAACTTGCAGGTGTTATGGCCGTGCTCTGAAACTGATGGCAGAGGCCCCGAACCTCTGGTACGACCTGGGTCTTAACTATTACCACCAGTCCAGGCTACTGTCCCGGCCTTCAGAGCAGGACACACGGCTACTTCTGGACAAAGCCCTACAGGTAATCCAATCTGATCTGGGAACAGGCCTCTTAACACACACTTTGAAAATGGAATGCATCAATTGACAAGTCACACCGATATGAGATCTGGGCTTTTACTTTTGACCTGTTCTAGTGTGTTAAAAAGGCCGTCATGCTGGACAGCGGGAATCATGCTTACTGGAATGCTCTGGGAGTAGTGGCCATGGCTAAGGGTAAATGGAGCAAAATCTTCTGGAAAAAAGTTTCTTTTTGAGATTACTGTGTATTAATTGTGTTTGTTCAGAATGGTTTTATTCCATGTTACGCAGAACATTTTTGAGATTTTTTTGTAGTGAATCACTTTGAACATTCTTCTTCTGTCCTTTAATATTCTTCATGTTTTAGGAATTGAAAACTTTGCTCTTGCGCAACACAGCTTCATTAAATCAATCAAAGCGGAATCAAATGTAAGTGTCAGATCAGCTGCACAGAAAACTCAGTCAGTTTTCTTGGGCATGCCACTGATCAATCTTGAATGTATTTTCAGAATGTTGTAGCGTGGACCAACCTTGGAACGTTATATCTAAAAAAGGGGAACATTGAGGTACATTGAGTCTAATTACTCATATAAACAATTTGATGCATTGATCCACTTGAGTGGACCACCATTAGGCGAGTCATAATTTGGACTAATGTTTGTGCTTAGCATTTAAATTAGATTCTGTTTATTTGTGTTTTGGATGAATGGCTTTCGAATTCCACAAGAGGGCAGTATAAAATCAGCCGGCCTTCTGTGGTTATCAGTAACTCATTTGCTCGTTCACTGTCATGGAGGCCAAAATGGCTAAGACTTTCATTTATTTACACCTATTTATACAAACATTTTTTTCTGATTATGATTCATTAAAGAGCCATCAGTCCAAAGCCTGGAATACTTTGGACTCGGCGGATCGTAATTCACGCATGAAAGACTTAAACACGGTTTTATATGCATGTTACCGTGCGTCTGATTGCGCTCAGAAGACCCTGCTTATGCCTTATAAATTTTTAATGACTCTTCAGCTTGCCCATGAAGCCTTCAAGATCGCACAGCCTCTGGAGCCGCTGTATGTCAACTGCTGGATAGGGCAGGTATAGCATATATAAAGTAAATAACGCGGTAATGCTCAGCTTATATTTAATAGCAGATAGAAGGATAAACCTGGCTCTCTCTTCCTCCCTGTAGGCCCTCATTGCTGAGAGTGTGGGAAGCTACGACACCATGGACCTCTTCAGACATACTACTGAACTCAGCACTCATGTAGGTCCATCTCATATCGCATACAATAATGTCAAAGTTACGCTTGTGTATGAAGGTTTATTGATAATGTTTGTTGTGTGTGAGTAAGGCCTTGTGGTTTACGGCTTTCAGACGGAAGGGGTGAAGGGTTATGCCTACTGGGTCTGCACCACCCTTCTGGACAAGACGAACAGAGACTCAGAGCTGTACCGCTACAACATAGTGCAGATGAATGCCGTCTCTGCTGCCCAGGTGGCTTTAAGCAAGTATACAGGTATGCAAGACACCCAACAGCAGGGGTTTTCAACCAGTGGTCTGCGACTGCAATACTTCCGTGACATGGAATTCGGTTTCACTACTAAAATCACTTTTTAAAAATGATTTAATTTGATTTATTTTTCAGGATGACATTTCCAGATGATTTGGGCATCTTTATGAATAATGAATTCAATGCAAACATCTAAAAAACAATAATAGAAAAAAATACATACACACACACGGACACACAGTGGGCCTCAGACTAATGTTCAGTCTGAATCGTGCTCCCTGGGACAGAACCAGTTGAAAACCCTTGCGCTAGAGCAGTCATTTTACATTTAATATTTTATAAGTTTGCATGATTGATGATTGCTGAAATTATTGACTAATCTGATCATTACTTCCATTAGAGTAGGACCTCTTTTGGTGACCTTCAGAAAAATTATAGCATATTCACATAAAGTACACTTTTACATTTTGTCTGCTCTGCTCATATGTAAATTATTCGTTTCAGCCACGTCCATATTTAATATTCTTGCTCCAAAATGCATTTTTATTACGGCTGAATGTGGGGCAGCTGGTAGCATAACGGTTAGGGTCCCAAGTCAATGTTTCGAATCTCGTACCGCTAAGGTACTCATAAGCAAGATACCGTCCCCAAGCACTGCTCCCCAGGTGCTGCCCGTGAGCTGCCCACTGCTCCTTCACAGATGTTTCAAAAGGCAAGGTCACATTTCGGTGTGGTGCACTGTGTGCTGTGCTGTGTTCGCAATGACAAATAATCGCTCACTTTCACATGATGACCTAGCTCCAGTGTGTTAGTTAACGAAAAAATAATAAAATATGTGAAATGTATGTGAATTAGGACTATACTTTCTGTTAGAAATGTAGTCGAATTTGACTGATCATATTTGGTCTCACACGTAACGAAACATAAATCCACAGAGAGGATCCAAACCGACGCAGAAGCGTTTGTGATGCTGGGCTTCCTGAATGAACATCTACAGCTGAAGAAACAGGCAGCCGAGGCCTATAAGAGGTGGGCACAGATGCTGGATGTGTTGCATACTATATACAACTTGAATTTGTTTGTTCGTCTTGATATACTGATATACTCTGTGTCTCCCCACAGAGGTGTGGAGCTGCTCCAGAACAACCCTCACTTAGAGGAGCTCAGCTTCGCCCTCAGAGGCTACGCACGTGCCCTCTGGTACCCCACACACACTAATATTATATGCAATAGCAGTAAATGACCATGACTTTCAGCCTTTACAGACTACACAAACAATATTCCAGCAATATGCATGGTCACTTGAAATGAATTTTTTGGATAATCACACAATAAATCTCATAAGGGCACAGATTATCAAGCACGGAGGAGATGGAGGGCTCCCATTATTTGAAGTGTCTTCATTCAGTGGAGCAACTTGAGTGACCTTTAAAAAGCATGCAAGGGCTATGTCCTTCTGATTGATTAGGACTTAACAAAATTGCATTCAGAAGATCATAAATCATATTATATAGACTTTTGTTCTTGTTTTGCTTTTATATATTAACTTGAATTTCAACAGTCCTGTTTTCTTGAGTCACGGTTGCCATGTATAGCAGCATGCTATAGAATTTTGTATTGTACTTGTTCATAGTGACACGGGGTACTGGGAGGAGGCAGTGTCTCATTACTCCTCCACGCCACTAGAGGAGCTGCATGATCTTCTTGGACTGGCTCTTGTCTGCTTCCGAGCAGGACACCTGCAGGAGAGTGTTAACGGTAAGCCTCGTTCCTCAAGTAACTAGTTTGGCCATCATATTCATAAAACATGGCATCATGTGTCTAGAATTTTTTTTAACAAAGCACAACTTTCCCATATCTCGACTGTTTTCACTTCGTTCCACAGCCTACGAGAAGGCTTATGTAGTGGCCTCCACTGAGAAGGAAAAGGCCTTCATAACAACAGCGCTAGCTTTACTGCAGTACAGACTGGGAAATGTGGATAGTGCCAAAACAATGCTCTTCAAGTGGTAAGTAAACTTGTTTGAACCCTAAATAGGCTGCTGTAGTGACATCTGCAAAAGTAGATTTGCAATTTTCTGTTAATGGCAAGCATTATTTTCTGCACAGCATTGACTTTAACAGATCTACATCTGTATTTTGGTTACAAAAGATGAATTTTTTGGGGTGAAATTTCTTAACTGGACTTGTGTATTGAATACTGCAGTCACTACATTTGGGAGCAGTTGGTACAGCAACAGGTTAGGGCGTTCGCCCCGTGATCGGGAGGTACCACTTAGCTACTCATGAGCAAGGTACCGTCCACAAGCTCTGCTCCCTGGGAGCTACCCCACGGATGGGTCAGATTGGGTCACATTTGGTTGTGGTGCACTGTGTGCTGTGCTGTGTTCACAATGACAGAGAATATTGAATATTAGTCAAAAGTCAAAGCGAACTTTTGTCATCTCAACCACGTAGTGAGTAAGTGATTCTTTGTCATTGTGAACGCAGCTCACAGTGCACCACAACGAAATGTGACCTCTGCTTTTGACTCATACATGAAGGAAGAGTGGGCAGCGTGCAGGGACGGTACCTTGTTCATGAGTACCTCAGTGGCACCTTTACCGGTCCGGGATATACGAGCATACAGTGAGACGAAATGACAAAGCTCAGGGTCCACAGTGTGACAAATACGTAGTGCAAATTGAAAAATGAAAAACTTAAGTCAAGGTAAGACATAATACAAGACAAAGACGGTGCAAAGCAAGACAAAGACATAATTATAGTATGGCATATAGTAAGTGAGCAGCATGTACAGTATACGGTCAACAGATACAAATCTAATATTATTAAATATATAATACAGTGCAGTGAGGTAGTAAAATTTATGAACCTGTACACCATAGCAGCTTGCAGTATTAAAGCAGTGTGTGGTAATAGATGTTTAAGACTTTTATAAACGGTAGACAGTTCAGAATGACAACAGCAGAAGAATAGTCATGGGAACAATACGGCACAGATGCAACATCTACAGCATTTAGCAGACGCTCTGATCCAGAGTGAATTACAACAGTGCTTTGTAGTCCATGACTGCTCTTTGATCTGTGAAGCTAGACTTAAAATCAACAGCTGTCATCAAAACCAAGTTACCGCCAACGAAGTTATATACTTTAATCAAAAAATCATGTTAGAGAAAAGGGGAAAGTTAGTGCATAGACAACAGACATACATGTTAGAAGGTTCGTGGGTTTTTTTTATGGAGAAATGAAGAAATAGTAAGTATGAGGGGTAGTTTAGTCCCCTAGATACTCCTTGAAGAGGAGTGTCTTCAGACCACGTTTGAAGACAGTGAGGGACTCAGCAGTTCGTACAGCAAGAGGAAGTTCATTCCACCACTGGGGAGCCAACACAGCAAAGAGTCTTGATGCATGTGTTCCTCTTCTCTTAAGTATTGGTGGTTCGAGACGAGCAGCGCTTGATGCTCTGAGAGTACGAGAAGTGACGTGCTGCTTGTTCAGTGCTGATACGTAAGGAGGTGCTGTTCCAGTCTTGGCCTTAAAGGCAAGTTTTAGCGATTTTGAACTTGATGCGAGCAGCCACAGGGAGCCAGTGCAGGTTCCGTAATAGGGGTGTGGTGTGCAAGAATTTAGAAACATTGAAGAGAAGTCTCGCAGCTGCATTCTGGATCAATTGAAGTGGTCTTGTTGTCTTCAGTGCAAGTCCAGCCATTAGAGAGTTGCAGCAGTCCAACTTGGAGAGGACCAGAGACTGGACGAGTAGCCGGGTAACATCTGTGGTGAGAAAGGGACAGATTCTTCTGATGTTCTATCGAAGAAATCTGCAGGACCTAGAATGGTTGCTAATCTGTGAAGGGAATGACAGTCGTCATCCGGAGTGACACCAACATTTCTTGCAGTTCTTGATGATAATGGATGATAATAGAGTTATCAAAAGAAATGGTAAGGTCAAGATTTGTTGAAGGATTGCCTTGTACAAGAGTTCAGTCTTACCAGGATTTAACTTGAGGTGACGGAGTGCCCGCCAAGCAGTCTGAGATTCGGGTTGAGAAAGAATTGAAGGAAAGAATGAGTTGAGTGTCATCTGCATAACAGCGATACTTAAAGGTGGTATCTTGAGTTTCTGGTGTTTGTAAAATTGGACTTACATTGGTGTACCATTGGATTATTGCATAGTGCACACTCCACTTTAATTTACACAGATATTTATATAGTATCGGAAGAGATATTTTGTAACAAATTGTATTTAAATTGATTATAATCTTTAATGTTGGGAGGATTTTAAATAGTCACAAACCAGACCGCATTTCACATGTACTTGTATAATTATGCTGCGTGACAAGTTAAGAAACTTCACTTTTGAAACCTAATTAGAAACTGAAGGCATGTTGCTTTCAAAGTTGATGAGTCATCACAAATGTTAAACGCTGTGTTCCTTCAGTATTCTAAGAATGTGCTTCTACACAGCTCACTGGGGAAGGAGCCAGTTCCGGAGAGCCTGATGTGTCTGTGCGCTCTGGGATTGACTCATGGAGACATCAAGCTGGCTAGTGCTGCTCTCTCTGAACTGCTGAAGCTTGAGGGAGCGGTGGGAGGCGCTGTGGAGGATCGCTGCCTGCTTACCTGCACCCTGCTGGCCCTTCAGGGCAACTACACTGCCGTGCAGAGAGAAGCCTCCAGGGCTGTGTTCAGGTACGTGGCTTTTTCGATCCTATTACAATGCAGATTTAAAGATTTCTGATTCAGAAGCAGAATTCACTTCATCTTTGTATGCTTCTGGGTCTGCACTGAATGACTTTCCAAGCTCAGAATGTTCAGACTGTCCTGATCAATAAAGCTATTAAGGGCACAGATTATCAAGCAGAGAGGAGACGGAGGGCTCTCATTATTTGAAGTGTCTTCATTCAAAGGAGCAACTTGAGTGACCTTTAAAAGCCCCTTCCTTTAAAGTCCTGTGAAATGGTTAACTCTCAAAAACCCATGCAAGGACTATGTCCTTCTGATTGATTAATTTTTTAAGTACAACAATTATCTCCAATACATTTTGTTAATTAAACATCCAGAAGGTAAAAAGGGCCAGCCGATCTCATGGCTGCGTCATTTTTATGAGGATTTCCCCTTTACATTACATTCTTTGGATGCTGGTGACATTTCATTGATGTGAATTTCTGACTATTTCCTTCTGACAGAAACCCTGGAAATCCATCCCTCTGGGCTCTGCTGTCCAAACTGGTGCCACAGTACTGTCCCAGCAAAGCTGATGTAAGCATCCTAGACCCATTTTTGAATTTGCTGTTGCTGAATTTCAATGTCAAGACTGGAACAAAAAACATGAACGGAAGTATTCTGCTATCTTTTCCAGGGAGGAGCCGTGGCAGGCAGCGTGGCGTGTCATGCTAGCATGACTCTGGGCAAGGTTTGTTTCAGCTTAATCTTTTTGATTTGAATTAAAAAGTGGAAGTTGCAAAGTCCACATTGGTGTTTACACATTTGGTTGTTGTTTTGTAGAGGGCGCTGCTGTACAGTGGAGTAAATCAGCTGGCCTCAGGTAGGCACTCAGGGGAAAACAGGAAGAGAAATGCTCTGAAGACCATCCAAAGGGCCGTGCTGCTCTGTCCCGGTGAGTTTATCACTAAGTTTGTATGATAGTGATGGGGAGTGTTTCTTTCGTATTGGATTTTTATGGATACATTGCACAGATTTCCTTATTTCCCCTTGTTAAAACAGTTTATAAAACTGCAGTTAGTCAGTTTATTGATTTCATTTGGCCTGATGCATGTTGAGACTCAATTTAATACTGCATACCGCGTCCAAAGGAAAGACTTAATTTGGAATCAAAAATAAATACACCCATGGAATCACTTGAAGCATCTCTGTAATTTGCCGTTAGTTTTCAAAATCCATGTATAATGTGTGTTAGGTATTGTTCATGTATTTTGCACTCTTTGTATCTCTCACTTTCTCTCTGTAATGTCCTCTCTTTTCTCATTCCCAGATGATCCTGCAGCGTGGGCAGGGCTTATGGCCGCATGCCACACTGAGAACACAGCCTGCGCCCTCTCGGGCTCCCCTGCTTGCAGACAAGGTCTGGAGAGGGTGCTGATGACCCTAGTCTTGGAGAAAGGTCAGTGTTGTGCGACTCTAAATCCAGGAGAGCTGAGAAGTGTTCAAGCATTTCAGTACATGCCAGTCCAGGGATATTTCTCACGCCGGTTTGCAAAAGAAAATGTGCAAGTCTGGTGTCACTGTCTGTGTATGTTTGTGTGTGTTAACTGTGTTCTGTACTGTGCGTTCTCAGTGAAAGGCCTGCAGAGAGAGGACGGGCTTTTGGCTCGGGCTCTTGAGAGCTGGGTTCTGCAGCAGACTGTGTCTGGACTCAAACAGAGCGGGCAGTACGATGAAGCTGAAGCCCTGTGCTCACAGGTTGTGAGATTTTCTGTGTGTTTGTGCTTCATTTTCTCCCTCTTTCTCTTTCTCCCGCCCTGTCTCTGTCTCACCAGTCAGCCCATCCCTCACCAGCTGTCTGTGTGGGCCGCAGGTGCAGACACAAAAAGGCCGACCATCATTATTTACAGCTTTTGCAGTGGCGATGACTGTCAGCCACGATTTCTGTGAATCTTTTCCATCTGTTCTCACCTCCCTCGTATTCACCCCTCCACCATCCCTCCATCTCACCCTTACTCTTATAAAACCCATAGTTTTTTCCCTGACCTTTTCCTTTCTGTCCAGTGAGTACCTCTTCAGTTTAACCAAAAAATGTCTGTGTGGTCATTGTGTCTGATGCAGGTCTTGACTGTGTCTCCCGAGCACCCTGAAGTCTTCCTGTTGTTGAGGCAGGTCCAGTGTGAGCGCCTCCTCATGTCCGGGTCTGTTAACTGCATCACTGCTGCAGTGCTGGATCAGCTCAATGCTGCCGTCATGGCCAATCCCACCTCCCTTTCCGCCTGGCACGTGAGTACAACCTCACGCTTACTGCAACATCACGCCAGCTAGTTACGAGCCAACCTCACAGTATATATTCAATGTAATAAGCACAGTAAAACCGGGACATACCAGCACAACATTTAAACGTTTAAAGTGCTTCATCTACCAACCATTCTCATGAAGAACTTTGTTTTAAAGAGCCACTTGTGCTGTTTTCATGAAGTTTATAACATTCTCTGATGCTTTCTTATTTGAGATTTGTTTCTAGGTAAGAGCAGAATCTACAAATTATATACAATTTTATACACAATTTAATTGTGTCCTTTTTTGCAGAATTTAAACACACATGAAAGCACATTATACAATTTCTCTATTTTAGTGTTTATTTTTAGGAGTCAGTGTTAAGGAAAGTACAATCCATTTTTACCTTTACCCCATTACCTGACCTGACATATCGTTTGGTTGAGAACAAAGTAATGTTGAAAATGGAATGCATTAACATGTTGAGTCACATTGTCAGTCTGCTGGTTATAGAAGCACATTTAATATTATTTGGAGATGTTTTGACATGCTTCAGAGTAAGGGAAATAAATGTTATATGCACATTTGGAATGTTGCAAAACAACAAGTGTACAAATATCCTAAAAACAGTGGAATGAGTTGTAACTTTATTACAGTCACTCTATCCCCCTCTCTCTCTCTCTCTCAGTGGCTGGCGGAAGTGTACCGATCGCAGGGTTTGCTGTCGCAGGCCTCGGTGGCCCTCAGGCAGAGCGTGCAGCTGGCCTCTCAGCTGGGTCGCTACAGCGGGAAAGTGAGCAGCCAGCTCCGACTGGCCCTGCTGGCTCTCGCCCCGTGCTTGGTAAGGCTTCATTAAGGATGCTTTGAGTTTGAGGCTTAAATCTGACTTTTTCTTGTTCCTGATCTTTGGCACTGAACCAATTTCATGGCCTGAATTTTTAAAACGGGTCTCCCTTTTGTTTGTTGGCGAGTGTAGAGCATCTGGGATGGTATCATCTCATTACTCATTGCTTTACAGTTCATCTTAGCAAATGAGACTTGTTTATGGCATTGTGCCCGTCTGCAAAGTTGTTTTGAGTGTGAAACAAAGAGACAAAAATATCAACATTTTTGTTCTTTAATTTTCTTGTTTTAACAACGTTGGTTGTATCAGTTGACACTGGGACTGGCAGATATGACTTCAAATCAGTATCACAACTGTGTCCAACTTTTTCCCCAATTACAATCAATTAGTTATTTGTTATTAATTAATTAGCTATTTGTTTAAATGCTTTTATATTATATTTTTGGAGGGTACAGATACATATGACGACATATACAGTGGTAGTGGCAGAGATAGTGTAACGGTTAGGGAGTTGGCCCCGTGATCAGAGGGTCATCGGTTCAAGTCCCGGACTGGTAAAGGTACAACTGAGGTACTCATCAACAAGGTACCGTCCCCAAGCACTGGTCACCGGGCGCTGACAAGTAAAAGCTCCCCATTTCTCTTTAATGGCTGGGTCAAATGCAGAGATCACATTTCATTCTGTGCTGTGGTGTGTTCACTTGTCATTGTGAACACACCACAGCACAGAATGAAATGTGATCTCTGCATTTGACCCACCCAATTTAATTTAACTTCAATTTAAAGGCATAAAAGTGGGGAACATATTTGAATTGATCAAAATTTTGACTCATTTGCAATTAATTGCCCAGCCCTTACTGAGAACATGGCTTTGATAAAACACAAATACCTGGACAAACTAGCTTTACTGTTGACTGTAGATGCCGATTGCAGACGTGAGGGGAAAGAGTAGAGTTCTATTAGTGTTACTGACTGTAAAGCAAAGGAAGAGTAAACAGCACAGTGTGACAAAGAGAGGCCCCTCTCCTCTACACTAAGTTTAAATCCGTGGATGGATGGATCGATCCCTCCAGCAATGTGTTATCAGTACAGGTGTTAAAAGAGCCTTTCATCCTAGTAGAAATGTTCTGATATGGAGGGGAAATAGAAAAGTGGATCATACACCAAAGCCGTATAAAGAAATATTGGTTGATAACAGCTACAAATGTATGAACAGCTAATTGTTTTTATTTTTTAGTATAATTTCTTTTTACTTACCAAACTAGTGGTAGTTTATCAGTCATCTGTGATAGATGGAGCTTCTGCTACTTTCCAATTGAAAAAAATCAGCCTTTATGAAAGGTTATTTCAGCCTTATGTATCACGCCAAGTCCAGACTATTCTCCTTTGGGGCAGTTGGTGGCGTAACGTCCCGTGATCAGAAGGTCGCAGGTTCAAATCCAGGTAAAGTTACCACTGAGATACTCATGAGCAAGGTACCATCCCCAAGCACTGCTCCCTAGGCGCTTGTTAGCTGCCCACTACTCCTTCACGGATGGGTTAAATGCAGAGGTCACGTTTTCTTGTGGTGCACTGTGTGCTGTGCTGTGATGTGTTCACAACGACAAATAATCACTCACTTTCACTTTGTGGTTCCTTGTGGTGGAACGAGCTGCCACCAGAACATGTGCGTCCTTCTCCATCTTCAGGAGCCTCCTGAAGACTCTCCTTTTGAGAAGATCTTAGATCACCCCGGTCCCAACTTACTGAAGACACCATCATCCTCCTACACTTAGAACTTAGCACTTAATATTAGTTCCAAGCATGTATGTTTATAAGTATATACAGTATTTAAGTCGCTTTGGATAAAAGTGTCTGCCAAGTGTAATGTAATGTATTATTGAGGGAGTCAAAGGAAAGATAGTAAGATGGAATGAAACCCAGCTGACTTATTAATTTTATTCCTCTTTTTGATTCCATTCGCTCCAAAATTTGGCTAGTTTTTACAGCGTGAGGTCTGGGTCCGCTTCCAGCTACCTCAGCTCTCTCATATAGGCCTCATGAGGACTCTCCTTTTGAGAGAGGGTGATCTCCTCTCTTAGATCACCCCAGTCCTAACTTACTGAGGATACCTTCATCCTCCTACACTTAGAACTTAGAACTTCGTACCCACTGTTGGTTCTTCCACGGCCCCAAGCTTGAATGTTTATTTTTCCAACTGTAAGTCACTTCGGATAAAAGTGTCTTCCCAATGTAATGTAATTTCTAGGTTAAGAGGTTTTAGGCTGTTTTGTCTGGAAGCACTGCACAAAATGGCTCCTAATGAACAGGAGCAGGAACTTTCAGAACATTTGGATATGTTGCTGTATACCCTCTAGACCCTTTTCCCTCCCCAGTCTCTCTCTCTCTCTCTCTCTCTCTCTCTCTCTTCCCTTCCCTTCCTCCCTCACTGGCTCAATCCTGTGTAGTAATTACCTTCTCTCTGCTTGCCTGGTTTCCCTTCTGTTTAACATCACATATCTCATACCCCTCCTTTCCTCCCCTATAGCCTCTCAAAGATTAAATTAGACCCTCTAACTTGCCTTTTTTCCAAGCCACTCTCTTGATTAAAATGTGATCTTTGCTTTTTCCACATTCAGCCATTTCGCTTTGCACTCTCTTTGCTTGGAACAAACCAAAGCTGTCAAAATGGATATGTTTTTGGAGTCGTAATAATTAGATTTTTGGGTTGTTACTGTATTAGCCGGTTCTCATGCCGTTCTGTGTACTTGTGTTGATATTATTCTATTATACAGGTTCTTGTGAAAATTCTGTAGACACACAAGCGAGCACTGTTGGTGGGGGTTATGTAAAGCATTTAAAGGGATTACATATGGGGATTAAATGGTCAAACTGCTTTTAATTATAGAATTACGCTTTAATGAGGTAGTGTGTTAAAAGTATGGCAACTAATAGTGTGTGTGTGTGTGTGTGTTTGTCTTTAGGCCAATGTTGGAGGAAACGAGTGGAAGGAGGTGGTGAAGGGAGCCTGTGATGAAGTGTCCAAGCTGGGCCCCTTTCCCTTAGTCTTGCTCTTTCAGGCTCTGCTACAGTTCTCTATCAAGTTGGGCAGCAGGTAAGTCACTGAGGGCATTAGAGCAATTCGGCAGCTTTGCCAAGTCTTCAGATCACACACCAATCACATCATTATACGGACTGTTGCTCTGAAGCCAGGTCGTAATGCTCTTGGTCATAGTGACCTCACTCGGCTCTGACCGGCTTTTGGCAGTCTGACCAGAACGGCATTTTTTTGCTTGTTAGATATCATAGAGATCACTTTACAGTATGAAGGATAATACATGATTCATAATCAGTTTTTAAAAAATCATTAATAAACAGTGATAAACAAGTTATAAATGTTGTCATTCGTTGATGCAAGCTCACTATTTGGCAAGATCTCAACTTTCTTGGTCCCTTGTTTCAGGCAGCTTGTTAAACTGTCAGCTGTTGGGTTGCAGTGTTTCCCTTGATAGGTGATTTTTTTTGATGTTACTATCAGCTATCAGTTGTCTTTGTCCTGCCTAAACCAGCCTTGGTGTCTGAGCTGATGATTCCCCATCCATCTTGAAGTTTCTAATTAACGATAAGGTACTAACATGTGTATCTTACAAAAGGGAGCCCTATTTCAAGGTGTAAAAACAAGTCAACATTTATTGTTGAGTTACAAAGCTCGTGAGACAGTTAGCAAGCAAACGGCAAGGTCTGAGTTCTTGCCAAATAGTGAGCCTGCATCATTAATGATTCAAAACGAATTAATCAACCTAATTAATAACCTGATTATAAATCATTTATAAACAGTTATGACATGAGATTTATTGTAAAGTTATACCAGACAAGTTACTGGTTTTCTCTCAGCTTTTCTCAGCTTATTTATCTGTGTGGCTCCCTGTCCAGGGACACCCGGCGTCTTTTGGAGAAGATAGTTTATGGACAGAAGTCGGCACAGACGGAAACAGTGACCTCTGTGGCGCGTTGGTACCTCCTGCGCCATTTGCATGCGAAAAACGACCTGGAGCTGATCGATGTGAGTACAGACATTAATTTATGTTTATTTATAACAGAGGATGACTGACAGTGTGGAATTTTCCTGAGAAGAGTATAATGCAATGCACATGTGTTTGAATAAAATTGTATGGTATGGTTAAAACAAGAGTTAGATATAGGATTATTTTCACACATGGCATCAATAATCATCTGTGGCCATTCAGGTACTGTTGGGGAGATCTAAGTAAGTCATTTGACATCTGCCATTGGTATGTGTCTTGAGTGCTGACTTGTGGTCAGATCTCAATTCCCCACTATATATGCGAACGAATACCTACATCGTTTACATTTTAATTTGCAATACTTAGTAAGAACAAGTAAGAAGTACGGCTCTTCATACTTGTAAACCTAGACCTAAATAAACTTAAATCAGCTTTTCAGCAGTGGTAATTATTATTTTACTATTAATTTAATAATAGGTGTTGCAGCCACTTCCTAATAACACAATATACATGGTAAAAGTGATAATTCTATAAGATTTTACTAAAAAGATTAGTTTGATTCAGATCTTAGCCTTTAAAAACAAGTGCATAAAGGTGTAAATAGCCAATAGCAAGCCTAATGTATCATAAGTAATGTTTAATACATAAAGTACTGTAAAATGTACAGATGGTCCCCAAGTTACAATGATTCGACTTAGGTTTGATAACAATAGCGATACGATAAAAAACTGTAAAAAAAAAAAAAAGAAAAAGAAAAAAAGGCAGACGTAGCAGTGTATGTGGTGCGATACGCCGGGATGCTGCCGGGATGTACACAGCTCCCATTTTGTGAGATGCCTTACACTCACCAGCGATTGGAACATGTCTCCTTCGTAAGTCGAGAAATGTTAAGAATTTTTCTAACCAATTAAGGACGTAAGGTGAGGTATTACTGTACATTCTTCTACTATCAGTTGAGTGGGTTCTTTAATATTTGCCAAGACACATTTAGGTTCATGCTGCTCAAAGAATATGGCCGTCTTTGGCTGGGACACCTTACAGAGATTCCAGAGTCATCCCTCTGGTGTCCAGATTATGAAAGAACCATGCTTGTGCCAGTTGTGAAGTCTATAGAAGTTTATAGATTAAAATAATCAGAAATCTAATCTAAAATCTACCTAGGGCACTAACTATGTCTTTATTCTATTAATACAAAACTCTCTGTACTCTGTAGGATGTGTAGATATTAACTTTGTACTTGTTTGTGTTGACAAAGTTTGGAAAGGTGTGTAACTCGGTTAAGTCTAGGTTTACACATACGCAGCAGGTTCTCCTGGTGGACTACCAGCTGCTGATATATGTCGCTCTAAAAATGAATGTCAGCCACGACTGTGAATGTAATGTCGATGTAAAACCTAAAAGATGAGCAAAGCGTTGATGCGTTAGACCTCATGGGTTTTGTCTCCTCTTTTTAGACCCTAATGATAGAGGCTCAAGCTGTGGGTGATTCCAGGCTGTTGGATTTCCACAAACTTCTCTACCCCTGAGCCTGCGCCTCGTCCAATTACTCACAGGACTGTCACCAGCCTGCCATGCGGGAATCAATACAGCAACCTCATTCTCCATCCTGCCACATTATTTCATAAAGTCTAACCTTTTTCACACCAGCGTGAGCTTATCCGCTCTGTCTGAATGTTTACTGCTGGATGTGGGGCTCTTATTAGCTCCATTTAGTTTTCATCATGCACTTTCTGTTTATCTGATTCTTTCCGCTTCTCATTCATAATCCTTTATGAACAGTTCGCCACGTGTTCTTCGTTTAAAATCTGCATGTTGCCATGGGTAGATAGTTTGGGGCAGTGTTGTCCCCAGCACTCTCATCTGACCTTCACAAAAACAAGGGCCATAGCGAGAAGCCTGTTCGTGCCTGAAATTGCGAATTAGAAACTAAAATGAGCTGCTAATAAACAGTCCTGAAGCACTTCCAGATCTAGACACGACACAGTCGGGGAGGAGAAACACTGCTCGTGCCACCGCATGCTGAATCAGTGCAGTATGAGTCCCTGTTTTTAATAAAGACAGACATTGCCAAAACAGAAGCCTTGTGGTTCACTGTTATCTACAGTATGTGCAGCCAGAGATGGGAAAGTTCAATGGCTGTATGAAATATGAGGTAGTGTTTTTTTCCCCCTGCATTGCAGCAAATTCTCAGCTTGGATCCAGAAAAACACAGCAACAAAAGAAAAACGCAAAGCATCAACTCTGACGTCCAACACATTCATCGTTTCTTCCGTTTTTTTGTTTGATGGAAGGATGGATGTTCTCATAACTGCAAACCTGCACAGATATGCTAAATAATAAAGTCATTCACACATCTCAATCTTGTACCAAAAAGTGAAAGGTGGATTACCAAAGCAGGTTTAATCCTGTTGTATTTATAAATGTATAAATTTGGGTGTCAAATAACCCATATCAGCACGAGAATGAAACTGGGCTTGCAGTAAATATGCTTTTTTCACTTTGACATTGTGTGCTGTCTTTGCTAGCCAGAGGATATAAAATGAAAAAAACCAACAAACTAGTGATTTTACACAGCTTATTTTAGCCACAGGAACGGTGTTCTCAACATAGTATTATATAACTTGCTTCATGACTGTAGTTTTGGCTCTGATAATTGCTGAATACAAAGTAATTGAACTGTGATTGATTTGCACTAGCTGGAGCTGAGTGCCCAGCCACTAATTTGCCTGGCATTGCAAAAATGCAGGACATGAAAAAACGCCATGCAAATGACCTCAAGTGTATTTACTTATCCCATTTGGAAAAGTAGGAGGTCACTTTCATTGCTGGAGTCATCTTGTATTCCACTTATAAAGAATTTTAACTCTTGAGATCATGGGGCTTGATGGGAACTGTGGGCTGTTACTGATTATATTAGCCTCTTCTGGGTATTTAAGCTCTGCCCTACCTATTATAGCTAAAGATCGACAGATATTTCGGCCAGTCCGATTTTCAAGGACAGATATTATGCAGTTTGCCGATTATCAGTATCGGTGTTTAATTTTGACCATCCCCGATGTTAACTAATTGCAAGGCTACTGTGGCTCCACTGCCGTCTCTTCTCTCTGTGCCGTTTGCTCTGGATTCGCTGCTTTATTTAATGTCCCACGCACAACAGTCTCTGACTGGCTGTTTATCACACGAGTAGTAGCCAATAAAGGCTGAAGCCCTATCACCACACTCCCACATGAGCACAGCATGAAGCTCTGAGAAAGAGAAGAGGAGAGAGGAGAGTTTCGGCTCAACTTGGTGTTTGTAAAATTCTAAAATTTTCTTTTCCAAATATTGGTTTTCGGCCACTTTAACTAGCAATAATCTGTATCGATATCGTCTCTGAAACACCAATATTGGTCGACATCTAATTACAGAGTCAAATGTTATAACCATTTTAATCTCAACTTTAATCCCGTTCACCCAGTCCAATATAGTATCAGAAGGCTATATATATATATATTTTTTAGTACGATTAATCTGCCCGAACAGAATCAATGTGTGTCAAAGCTGATGTAGAATCCCTGTGATAGAGAATTTATTCCTGCTATTCTCTGTGGTCTTCATTTCCAAACGGCTCAGGCGTCCTGGGTTCCTGCCATCTTCTTCCGTAGTTGTTTGATGTCTTTCTTCAGCTCTCCTTTGTCTAGCTTGGCCTGGGCTTCACCGATGTGCCTCAGGGAAGCGATGGCATCGTGGACCGACTGGAAGCCTGTCCGTCACAGTTCACACACACAAACACACACAAAGTTCTGAAACACTTGTAGAGCAGTTTGAATGGGCCAGTGTGTGTCAGGTCTCATCTATAATACATTGCCCTCTTTCAGCCAGCTTCAGAGCGCAGATTGAGCATCCTAGTGAACGTTTTGCTTGTTTATGGCGCTGTAGGTTGAATGCTGATTTGTCAAACCCTTTTTGTTGGTTATATTGAGTGAATTGACCTGGACATCGAGTGTTTTGGAGCTTCAGTGGGGGAGCATTAGGACTGAAGTTGGTGGCATTTTTGGGAAATGAGGTGGAAAATGGCAGTGGATGTGTCTACAGATAGCAGTACAAATGTTTTAAAGCCAGAGATCAAGACAACAACCTACCTTACCTATAAAATGCAGCATTTATGTGTAGTTTCAGACTGATAGCCTGGTTATCCTTAGTGACTTAATCACTAAGGTCCTGTTGGTCTGGAGGACCACAAAATATTGGGGGTTTAACAATACATATTAATGTATCTTACAAGACAACATTCAATACATAGGGCATATTAAACTGTATAAGTACTGGGGCCTTGAATCATAACTTTTTATATTAAAAGTGATTCTTAAGTACTCATCAAAATGGCAAAATTGTTATTTTCCTCAGGGTAGAAGAAGTCGTGAATTATAATGTGATGTAACAAATGTCATGGTAACTCTTAATTATTGCACACACCCCAAGAACTATAGCCAAGTCTTGCTGGAAGAGTAAATAATACATTAACGTGCAGTACTGCCAAGGAAACCAGACGCTAATCTGGTTGATCGGGTGACTGGCTTAGTGTGTCCTGTATGTGGTTTTCTTTGTGTTAATGTCTGTCCTGTCTTCGAATCAGCTAAGCCACAGTTTGTAATTTCCACATTTTCATCGTTTGTGGTGGTTTTTGAATGTGACACCTTAACATTGTTTCTTGTTTTTGTCTAGACAAAGCTTTTGAAATGTAGTTGGTGGTTAAGACCGCTTCACCTGACTGATAGTCTCTCCTCATCTGCTCAAGTTCGCCTCTGACACTCTTTTCCAGAGCATCCATTCTGGTGTTTGTTTTGTTTTCTAGCCGCTTGCCCCGATCCACTGAACGTTCCTTTATGGTCTGCATCTCCATACGCTCCACATGGGCTGAAAAGAGGTCCACCTGTGATTTTATTTTCCCCTCTAACTCCACCTACACACAAACACCAAATTGCATGTATTGTACAGTGTACCATCTATTTTCTCTTTATGAGCTCGCACTCAGTTTTGAATTTGTGTTTCCTATGAGCCATCTATATACTGAACACTTGCCCACACACAGACACACAAATTTACCACTTTGTCCTGCAGCAGTGTGTGCAACTTTTGGCTGTTCTCGGTGTATATCTGGTTGGTGTTGTTCAGCTGAGCTTCCATCCATCTTCTGAGTCTTACTCTCTCCGCCTCCACATCTCTCAACTCACTGGACATCCTACACAACCACTACAGTATAACTCACAGATACGTGAAATTCATAACAGGTTAAAAGCACGTATGTAGAAAATGGCTTTTGGATTGTTTAGTAGCCATTAGCAAAGATAATTGGGTGGAGAAAATCGGCCCCGTAAGGTGTGACTGAGAGTGTGGTTGTATGAGTCTGTGTTCCCTGCAGTGTGTTAGTGCCTGCCCGGGGTTGGTCCCCGGCTTGACCCCGTAGTCCTGTGGATAGTCTCCATTCCCCCCATGACCCCACTTTGGATTAAGCGGTTCGGATAATGAATGAATGAATGAAATGGGTGGTGAATGGCCTACATGAGTCTGGCCATATTCCACATCCAGCACAGGGCCTTATGCAAGACCATTAACTAGGAGTGTAGCAATACACTGATCTTCACCTACATCAGTTAAATGATAAACAAGCCCACAGCGTCAATCCAGGATTTAAAACGTCAAGTGGTATTTTAGTTGCGTTTTTGTGATCTGATATGAAAGCAACGGTGGAAGTAACGAATTACAAATACTCACGTTACTGTAATTAAGTAGATTTTTGGGGTACTTGTACTTTTATGAGTAGTTTTTCAAGTGTGTAATTTTACTCGTACTTGAGTACAATTTACACCATGTAATCTACTTCGCTACTTATAAAATCAAAAGTTGCTACTGAGTACGCCCACAATTTGAATTAATATTCAAACCTTTCATCTGCATCTTTGCAGCCAATAAGGCTGTGCAATCGCGACCGCGCCAATAAATCTATGACGTAAGCAAAGAATAAACTCCGCTGCAGCAGCAGGCACAGGTGTCTGGAGGTACTACACAGTGGAGTACAAACTAATTTATAGACTGAAGATTTGGAGACAAAGAAGCCAAAATGGAGAAAATGGAGCCAAACGAAGCCGGATAGACTCTGTTAATTTAGAAAACCAGCTCTTGCTGAAACTGAACAAAAGGTTCAGAAAGTTAAGTGTGACAGAAATGCTATTATGTCTAAGAGTTTAAGACACTTACCTGCCAGTTGTTCGCAGTGTATTGGGAAAAGTTTAAACTGTTCTATGCTCATTGTTTTAACAAACAAAATTCCTGCTTTATATCTACATTTATTTACAAAACAAATTGCCTTTCTATACCTTATTCATCTGAGAAATGTGTTTTGAACATAGATATTTTATACTGGTGAATCAAAACGAATGCCTGCTATTGACGACGCAATAAAACATCCCTCGGTTAAAAAGTAATTAGTACTCTGAGTAGTTTTTGCGAAGAGTACTTTGTACTTTTACTCAAGTATTTTTTTAACACCAGTACTTTTACTTGTAATTGAGTACATTTTAACCAATGTAACAGTACTTGTACTTGAGTACAAATTTTCAGTACTCTTTCCACCTCTGTATGAAAGGAAGTGTTTGTGTTAAATCAGTGCATGACATTGCCTCATATAGATGGCTGACTCCTGAACTGAATCAAATCGAAATTATAGCATATCACAGACACTATCATTTTTGCAGACGTCAAAACATTGTCCATTGAATGGATATATCATATGATACCATTTCTGATTTACACCCCTACTGTTAATCCTGTCATGCATCATGTCCACTAGAATTGCTAGATTCGAACCATAGTTCATTTTAAATAATTCCAGAATCAATATTCATGCATGTAAGTAAGTTGCTCCATGGGAACTGGTTCTGTGAATCAGAAAATGTAATATGGATGATTTCCTTACAGTGGTAAACTAATTTATCATTCAATCAGAATAGTTCATTTAATAATTGAGGTTTATGAATTGCTATAACACAAGTTTCCTATATACGTTCCTATATATTTTATTCTTACTCTTTAGTCTATCGTCAGATTCTTCATTTAACCTGTAAACCTTTTAAATTCTAAATTCTATTTTTGATCTTTTGATTGTCCAGGGTACATTTCGCTACTTGTATAACTACGTATGTGACATAAAGAATCTTCAGTCTCTTCTGAAATTTGGTCAGTTTGTTATAGTTCAATGCGTAATTAAAAATGAGTGGATTATCCTCATTAAACCATGATCTTTGAGCGGTAAATAACACCATTACACCAAATATTGATTGAAATGGTTAGTAATGGAGTTAATAATGAGATATAAACAAAGTTTATTGGGATTTTTTGGTTTCTGACACTTTTGGATAATTAAACATGCCTCAGGTCAAATTGACCCAGGAACATCATTGGTGTTCCTGAGAAACGAACATAACAGAAGATTTAATGTCAACTCTTAGAGTCTCAGCAACCATGTAAACCTTTCTGACTTGTAAACACATTTTGGTTCTAATTTCAGTGCAACTTACACAATGCCCTCTCCTTTGGCACAAAAAACCTCTCTCAGTCCTAGAGACAGGAAGATAGTAGCTACTGATCCAGTTACTGATTTGGCTCAAAGTCACCTTGACCGTGCTGGTTCAGTTCCCGCAACACAGGATGGTGTCGTTCACATCCGTCTGTACACAAGGAGTTAGATACCATCCATAGAAGGCGTTTATAACAATTAGGGAGTGTCTCATAAGCTCCTCATGTTCATCACCCTCGCCAGTGTAAATACTCCTGACAGGCCGATTCGACTGACTCGTCCAGCAATTAACCCTCGGGGAAAGCAGCACTACAGCAGATCCAATTTAAAATGCCATAAGGGTTCTGGCATCTTATTAAAGCCATTCTGAGATACTCTGCTTTGCTCAGCTCCTAAAGCAATCTCAACTATAATGTTAAAATGTGTTGGGTTTATGGTTTTTGTTGTAATAAATAAGTACACAAGAAATAATCTCACTTGGTTTCAAGTTGCTGGAAGTCCTTGTGTAACCCTTCTGTAGTATTCCTCTGAGTGGCATGAAGCTCTGATTGTGAAATCTCCAACCGTTCCAACGACTTGGAAATCTTGCAGAAAATATATACAGTATGTAAATTGTAAGTGCAGTCCCTAAAAATGTATTAACCCTTGTGGAAATAATGGAAGAAGTGCTTCTGTGATTTTTGCTTTTTTCTGTATTTCTTTTTGTGGTTTAGATGCTGGTCTAACTGGCTCAGTTGCTGCTGGCTCTCACAGAACTGCTTCCCTATCATTTTCAATTACCATTATGGCAGCTGGAGACGGCTCCCCACACCCTTAATGTACTTAAATCACAGTGATTTACTGTGTGCCTCTGAGCTCTGCAGGCCCTGCAGGACCAAAGCTTTTTAAGGGGAATAAAATGAGATGGCCATTCTGCAATGGACATGAGTTGCAGTATGTGTCAAGGCTGTTTATTTTGTGCAGAATTTTGGGCATCATTCCCAAATGTGTTCGTTTATGATGTAACAAATGAACACGTCTTTCACCTCAGTGAGGCACAGACATGCATTGCAATGTTGAATTTGAATATCATTTTTTTAATTTATGTGTTTAGATACACCCTGTAGAAATTCATTTGGAGACTATAAATATATATCTATTGCGTCTGATGACACGTACCGTTTGTTAGCCATTGTTCCACGCTGAAGTAATAGCCATTTTTACAACAGGTCGGTAAGCAAATATTTTTTGGGTGATGGATTATTATCCAGCACTGATGTGTCTAAAATTAGTAAGACTGCTGTACCTGATACATTCACACCAGCCCAACACCCACCATAGTGTCAGAGATGTGCTGAAACTGATCTGCCTCACGAATAGTATCCAAACAATAGAGGACTTCGGTCAGAAAATGACCAGTGTTGAACAGAATAAGGGGTGGAAAATATTTTGCCACATAATTTCTGTGGTTAAGAGTGATGTAAAGTGGAGAGACTATGGACCAAAAGGTTATAGTTTGGCTCTTTTCCTACCTCCAGAACTAAATCCACTGGGCAACAGAGTGAGGCCCTCAACCATACAGTAAGTTGCTCCAGGGAGACTGTCCCTATAAATATGGAATGGATGTTTCTCTGCATCAGATCTGCTCAATACTTTAATAGTAATTGTAAACCTATAAAGTGCACATACTGTTCCGTATATAGCAGTATTTCAGTAATCTAGAATCTAAATGCAATTTAACAGCAATTTTCCACAGTCCATTTTTTTTCTTCTGACATTGTGCTATAAATTTACATAGTAGTTGCTTTATCTGTGCTGCATTCTTTACTTTAGTTCTGTCCTTTTAAGTTAATCATTATTAACTGCATGATTATTTGTGATTGTGGAAACAGCACAGCACACACAACGAAATATGACTTCTGCATTTGACCCATCGGCAACCTTCCAATCACGCGGCCAACTCAGTAACCGTTACACTGCCAACTGCCCTTTTACCAGCTAAGAACAGATTTGAAGCTGTCACCGAACTTTACCTGTTTTCGGGCAAGGTTTTACTACTTTTCAAAAATGTTTAAGAACATTAATTCATGAGTGGTCTCACCTTGTGCTCCATATCTTTGAGTCTAAGGTCAATCCCAGAGCGCGTTTGATTGACCTCCTGCTGGAGTTTTATTATTTCCTGCCCTGCAGCTCTGACATCACCTGAGAGCTTCGCTATGCTGGCGTCACATCTGATGGCACGAGACATGGATATGCACGTGAAGGTAACCTAAATCTCTTAAATAATTCTGTTTTGTAATCATGCTTATAATGGAAAGAAAAGAAGAGAAACATAATGAGAAAAAGAACTTACATTTATACATTGAAATGAGTGAGAATAAGATCCAAGTCATATGTATGACCTTAAATGTATTACATCCTGCAGACACTATTAGTTGTAGCTGTATATGAATGTGGAATTTATATGGATAATGTATGCCCTATAACCCAAATAAGTAGAGTTTAGGTCATCAAAATCAATATATTAAGTTTATATGCCATCATAGTGGCACAGAAAGGCCTTCTGTGGCCAAATATACCATAAAACCCAACATGATACTCGATTGATTGCTTTGCTGCTGTCTTGCTTCCGTTCTTTGCCCTCATGGAGGTGTGTGACCTCTCATCAAGAAGAGATTACTACAGCTGCCCAGTCCTCATGACCCACAGGGCTTGTGATAAACCGATTTCTTCTCAGCGTGGATCAGATTCACTTTATGACACTCCATATTTATTCACTGCAATAATAGCTCCAGTGGTAACTGAGCTCAGGGAGGTGTCAGATATGGGCATTTAGGAACACTGAGTGATAACATTGTGAGTTAGACATTATGAATTTTGAAAGACATATTAAACACACATTTATTATAAACAGTCCCTTGGGAAACTTTGTTATTGTTGGTGTATACATTTTTATTAGCTGGATGAATCGAGATTTTAGGTTGCTTTGTTTCGGATGTGTATTTTGATTTGTGTGTGTGTGTAGGTTTTTAGGTGGTTGTGAGGACCTGATTGTCTTCCTAAAATATATGAAATTTGAGCAAAAACCCCTGACATTTACTGAAGTTAAGGTTTGAGTTAAGCAGCTGTAATATTATTTTAACGGTGGAAGTACTTCACAAAATTGTAGAGCTGCTTGGTTGACACTATTATTACTTCATATTCTAGTCACAGTATTAAGAGGGTGTTGCAACATAACTAGAAACTGTGTGTTTGTGTATGTCTGTGTCATTACTTACACACACTGAAATTGTGATACCTGGCTACTCTGCCCCGGAGGTCTCCAATTCCACTCAGGTTCTTATGATCCAGGCTTTGAATTGCAAACGTTGTCCCTGATGCTACACTGTCCCTTTGGACCAACTGGGTTTCCAGCACCTAAGAATAACAAGAGAGTTTAACTGTTCCTCGAGAAGCAACTTAAAAAAAACATGCAATAATTTATTACGAAGCAGATTTTATGAAAGATGAACTTTATTAGTCACAGGCTCATAACCAAAACTGCTTTTAGATTTCGATGTTGCATTGCTCTAATGGCTTCAGAATTTGATAAGACACATCACAACTGCAAGCTGAGAAACAGATAATAATCTCTAATGAAGATGGTCTTATAGCTCATATTTAATGAATTTTACACGTGGTGGGCTACAATTTCCTCTGCTATGTGCAAGCAAATCTCAGGAATTCTTTTGGCAACAAATGGTTTCGACAAAAGCTCTTTTTGCTACTGATGGCCTGGGAACATTGATTTACTCAACGCATCTACGTTTAATGTGCTCTTCTAACGTAATACAACCCTTGATCTTAATGGAGCTATTGGCGTTTGTGCTGAAAACCCTCTGCCGTTTATTGGACATCATTAATTTTTTGCTTACATCTGAGAAATCGGTGAGATTTTAAAGCTCCAGACTCAGTGAAGTGTAGCTTTTAATCAATGTAATTAATGTGGTACAATAACGAGATGAAAAAGACACTTATTCTGCCTGGCATATCTGGAATTTCAGAAGGTACTATGATGCACCTAACATGCCAACTGATTGAAGTTTAATATAGTTTTTATGGTCAGAGTGACAAATTTATCTAATTCTCTGGGAAATACTATTAGCTTCAATGTTACCAAAGTCTCTGCTATACCTGAATGTCCCTGCTGAGCTGTTTGACAATGTGTGTGATGGTCTGTACATGGTTTTCCAGCAGCTTCCGTGCCGATGCTTCCATCAGAACAGATCCTTGGGTTGCATGAAGACTACTGTTCATTTCCTCTTTGATTCTGTAAGCCTGATCCAGCAAGGTAGTCAGGTTGTGCTCCTGCCTGGTCATCTTCCACTCTGATTTATGAGAAGGCAAAATTATTAATGTTTTCCTTATAATAGGGAGTATAGGGTTAGGGTTATGGGTACCTGATATAAGTGGGAAAGTTAAATTTTTGTAGTTAACTTCATAATATGTGTGGATACACAGTCCTGAGGAGATGCTGAACACCATATATTTGTGAAATAGCCCCTGAGGACTTCGACAAATGACATTAGGCATTGATCAGCTGTCTCTGTGTGATCTCTTTGGATTAAAGGTTCATTTAATAATGACAAAATTAAATGAAATGAAAAGTCACAGTTTAAATACAATACATTATCAAAATATTAAGGCCACCAAGATTATCTCCATGATTTTAAGATTTAATTAACAACAGCCTCCATGAAAAGGGCAGTTCCCTATATTGGCACATGCCAAACATCCTGCAGAAATCTGGAGTCTGCAAGTTTATGGTCAAAGCTGCAGAGAAACAAATGACTTTAGGAAATTGGGATCTTTACCTGGGCAACAGTGTGGATTCGGAGCTTTACAGGTTCTCAAATTGTCAAACTCAATTCTTTTGTTCTAGGATGGGTTTCTCCTTATGTTGAAAATATTAATGAAATTTATTGTATCATGTGAGACCCCCCAAAATACACAGCTGCCAGGTTCTGCTCCTGGTGTGTAAAAACCCTGCTGAGATTCATCCTGATCGAACACACCTGATTGCATTTTCCCAGCACTCCCTTAGACCTCAGGTAGATGCACCAGGAGTCCTTGGTTAAGGTCAGACATAATTACTGCAGGACCTTTATTGCCAGGAGCAGGACTGAACAGCATAACATTACTGTCTATGAAACATGGTACAGCAGGAGTAATATAGCTTACAAAAAAATGTGTAAAACCACAAACACAAATACATTATAGAATTACAATATATGTAATATTTATTTAATTATAATACACAGTTGAACATACCTGCTTTGTAACACCCTTCACTTAAACTCAGCTGTAGGCCTAACTTTTATGAAATAAAAGATGCTTAGAACTGAATTCTGAATCTTGATTCTTCCTAGACAAAAAAAAGATTTCTTGCAGGACCTAAACTGCACTATGATCAATGAAACTAATATTTCAGTTCAAACAGAAGAGTTCAAATCTTGCGTATGAATAAAAAAATAATTCAAGACATACTTTATAAATAGCCACTATCATTAATACTCACTTTGTTTTTGTCTTCTGTTGTGTGACTTTTCTGTTTGCTGTTTAGAGTGATCTCTTAGCTACTGTGGTGAATGCCATGGAGGTGTGTCTGTGTACTTGACAACCAGGCAATATTTTACAAATGGCCACCTGTTTTATTAGGGATAACTCTAATTTTAGTTTGAACTTATTACTTTTTATAGACACACACTAAAACAGCACACAAGCAATATAAAAGGGATACATATCAACATTGGTTTAATGAGACTAGAAGCCGAGAGTATGGATAATTTAATATCTTATGACTCAAACATTTTGTAAAGTCAACCATCATCTCATTAGTGTTCATATAACAGTGTTCAGTGTTCTTCTGGGGTGTAACAGCAGATACTTTCCCCCACATGCTTTTGTTTGCACATCATCTATTATGCGACACACAATTTGTACCCTATGATTCAAGTTCTATGCATGACAAGGTACACAAATTCTTTTTGTTTTGTTCCTTACCCAGACTAAATAAAAATTGCACCAACCAGTCCCTGAAGCTTTTTGACTTCCTCAAAAGGTGGCATTTTTACTCCTTTCCCTCTGTTGATAACACACTTATGTGCACCTGTCCCAGCACTAGCTTAATTATTTGGATAAACTGATGAGTAATGTAATACAAAAGCCTTTGTATGAAGGTGGTTGGCAGTACATACTTGGCAATGTAGTCTGAGACTAAACCTGGCAGTATCTTACCAGCAAGGTACTTAACCCTAAGTTACTCCAGGAAGACAGTCATGTACCTGGAAAATGTCAGAAGCTCTGGATCAGAATGTCTGCCAAACGCTGTAAATGGAAAATGGAATCATTTCTAAATTTATCCCAACAGATCCCACAAAATCCAAATGCCCAACACTCCAGAAATGCTCATGATTTATTCCAAATTTCCCTCTTATGCAAGTCTGGTCTTTTACAATGACTAGCCTTAAATTAATCACAATTAGTGCCACCTTTAAAGTAATCACAGAAGACTGAAGCAGAACAAACCATATACCATCACTTTCAGTGTTCATCAGAAACTTTTAGCCAGCATTTAGTTTAAACAACCCTTTAATGTTAGATTACAACAACTCTGAAACTAGGACAGCTTCTCTTTCAGTATTTTTGTACATGGTATTTATTTTAAACAAGATATATAAAATATGTCTGCAGATTATTAGGGTAAAGTTTTGGCTCAGAATTCACAAAAAACATGAAAAGACAGAAGTGAGCGTGAAGAGTGAGATGAAGTGTACTTGACCCCAGGAAGGTCAACCTAAACAGTAGATGGGATTATCAGACCACAGCCCCTTTGTACTCCAGACCTTTGTGATATAAAATAAGACTTTTAAACATTGGAATTGTTCTGTATTATATGCAATGGCACTGAATCGGTATCATCTGTATAACTTTTGTCAGTGATATTACATTTCAAGGTTTATTAGTGGACACGTGATACATGACAGAGAACAGCTACATGTTCATACTCATTGGAGGAGTGGGGAAAAGAGCTGGAGAGAGACGTCGTTCTATCTTCACTGCAATGTTCTTCTAGAAATTCATACAATCACTGAACTGTTAGGTGTTCCAATCTTTCATGGGACAATCAGATGACACACAATATGACCATTATGGGGACTGAGATTTTAAAGGGAGAAGTTGTGCTTGAATAAAAGTGATGGGTCCAAACTTTTTCTCGGTATGCAAGGTTCAAGGTTCCTCCCAACCCTCCCCCCTGGTGTCCTTGATAAAATAGAGTATATCCACCCCTCCTCACTGATTTGCTTAAAAACCCTGCAAACAAAACGACAAACTCGCCAGGAGGAGGCGTTTCATGACCTAAATCATACAACTTACACTTCTTTCAAACCTGAACATTACAAGTTTCTATTTTTCCAGTTTAATGAGGAGTGCAAATTGTAAACAGAAGACTAGGGTTGATTCACGCCGAAATCCTTCCCATTTTCCATCAGGACCCTGTGATTCATAATTACATATGGGAAATCTGGGAATTCGTTAAAAAAGTTGCCCCACAAACCCACCCCTCACGTGTACGGAGATGGTAGTAGCCCCTCGTCAGAAATTGGCTCCTGACGCAAGCGTAATTGAATAATACCTAATATTTAGCCTCCTTAATAGGTTTCTGGCTTCACCTGAGGTAAGAGTGGGCTAATGATGACTGGCTCCCATCCAGGTGGACGTTATTGCCCCGTGTGTGTCGGTTAAATTCCCCCCCGAAAAGTGCCGAACTCCGGCGTGTGTCGAGCGCTTCGTGTGGGTTAAAAAGGAACACCGGCTCCTCGGCGCGTCCTCCAGACTGGCGGGTTGTTGTACAGGAACTATGGAGGACCGACCCAAGGATGACAGCTCGAAAGAGCAAGAAAACACGTCCTACCAAAAGCGAATGTGGAGGAATTTTCAGGAAAAAACCAAACCTTTCCTCAGCCCTAAACTGGGTTCGGAAAGACGCGGTGGGGACGGGAAAAAGGAGAGCGGTTTGTGGATGTTTAAGAGGAAGAAGAAACAGGTTCTGGACCGCGTCTTCTCCTCCTCGCAGCCCAATTTGAGCAGCTCGACTCCGCCGCTGCCTCCGTCGCCTCTGCCGCCTTCGAGCCTCTGCGGGAAAGCGGAGACCTCCAGCAAGCGAGCCGGACTCTCTCCGCTGGCCGGGGCCGGGGCCGAGGCTGGTAAAGCGGGCAGGAGCGAGCTGTCGGTGTCGGTGCACGGAAGCCCTCAGCTCGCCGTGGCGCATTTGTCCCAGCAAAAGAGCTCGTCCTTGGGCTCGGCGTGTTTCGAGAAGCTGGTGGTGGAGTCGGCGGCTTCCAGTGAGGATGAGCTGCGCAAAAACGCCAGCGATTCGGTAAGTGTGTGTGTGTGTGTGTTTTTTTTTCACGCCAGAATTAACAATACTTTCCGTTTACCGGTGCAAGTTTCGGTGAATTAATTCTCAGCTGATGCGGAAAGTTACCTCAGCGAAAGTGATCTATATGGGACATTTCTACCATTTTTTAGGACCGGGAAACGGGTTGGCTCTGGTCTCCAGTTTAGGTGCATAAAAAGTCAGTTTTAGCGAAAAGTTACCTCAGAAAAGAGGTCTATGTATAAGGATAATCGCCAGTGTTATATAAAATACCAACCGGTATAGCTCTGTGGTGCCAAATCTGTGGTGATCATTTATGTGGAAAGTTACCTCAGAAAAATGGTTTATGGGGCTTTTTGGACCAATTTTCTGCAACAAAAATAACCGGTTTGTGGCTCTGGTTTTGGTGTCTAAATTGTCTTTTTGTGTCTTGGAAAGAGGTCAGTATGATTAATTTTGCTCATTTTCTGAATAACACGAACTGGCCTGACTCTGTGGTGTGCAAAGTTTTAGTGTTTGAATTGTCTTATGTGAAAAGCTACCTCAGAAAAGTGGTTTTGGTCAAACGTGTCAGAATATGTCAGATTATGACACCAGATACAACACCACCTTCTTAGGCACACATGCACATAGAGCCGTATCTTTCAGCACTGTCCTCAAAATTGGCCATGACATAGCTACAAGAGAAGCAATGTCAAATTGTTTCCTAACATTGTGTTTGAGCCTTTTAACAATAAAACATAACCAGAACTCTGCACAAGGCTAACGTCACCATTCGTCATGAGAAATATATAATATTTTCATGATCTAAGCTTTAATAAAACATCTCATGAAATATCCAATAAACAGGTTTCTTAAGCAGTATGGATCAGAGCCTTGAAGCCTTTCCTCTGACGGACGGCAGGATGCGAAGAAGATGATGAGAGAGGACAAGTGATCGTTGTTGTGGCACTGTTGCGTTTATTGACAGATCTGGAAAGAGAAATGGCAAGAGTCCAATGAACCAGAGTCAACGCAGGGGCAGTGTGAAAAACACACTCCCACTTACAGAGCGGTTAAAGAATAGTGTCACATTTTAGCTAGAGTTATGCAACATAAGTTATAAAATGCCTTGTTTGCCTGTGTGTACAGTTTCGAAAATCTACACTTTGTTGTTTATGCTAGTCATAAAGCTCTTTCCAGTTACTTTCAGCCTCTTAGCAGCCCGCAGACTTTGTGGTTATCACGTTCAGCGTGTTAACTGTTCCTGTTTTAAACGCCCCTACTGCAGCTTCATATCACATTCAACAGTCATATACACTGCCCCATAGTAACTTATTCTGAAACAACATAGAACAGCATAATTAACTGAAAAGAAGGGGATTATGATCACAATGAATTCCTTCATGTCAGTGAATAATTAATGTCTTAGTCATTACTTTATTTAGTGATTATATGAACTAAAACACATACACTTCCTCAGCATAGAAAACCTCATAACTAGTATCAGACTTCTCAATAATAACATTGAAATATTTAAGCTGCTGTACATGTTATTGCAAATGTCTTTAATCAGCCATCTAAACCATCTTCCTTCCTTTGAATTGAAAGTGAAAGTGAGTGATTATTTGTCATTGTGAACCCACGCACCACAGCACAGCACACAGTGCACCACAAAGAAATGTGTCCTGCATTTAACCCACCCGTGAAGGAGGAACAAGCAGCTAACAAGCGCCCGGGGAGCAGTGCTTGGGGACGGTACCTTGCTCATGAGTACCTCAGTGGTAACTTTACCGGCCCTGGATTTGAACTTGCGACCTTCTGATCACAGGGCGAACACCCTACCAATTGCAAACAAGATTTCAAAAAATGTTATCTTATTATTATTACTCTGTCTAACATTAGATCAGAGTTCGCTCTCATAACGGAAACAACTTTGTCGGAGGTTGGTTGCAAGTCATTATTTTATTACTTTGGAAAACTGCTCAACCTGGAAGTAATTTAGCCCTAACGGGAAGAAAGTAGAATGTAATGATTTTGAAGTTATGCCCCTATTTGCATGCTGCTTGTTGTTATGATAATTTTGTCAGGAAATGATTTTTCGCAGGGCGGTACGGTGGTGCAGTGGTTAGCGCTGCCACCTTACAGCGAGAAGTTCCTGGGTTCGATCCCTGGGTCGGCTGTAGGGCCTTTCTGTATGGAGTTTGCGCGCTCTCCCCGTGTTTGTGGGGGTTTCCTCCGGGTGCTCCAGTTTCCTCCCACAGTCCGAAAGCATGTACTATAGGTTAATTTGCGACTCTAAATTGGCCCCATAAGCTGTGAGTGAGAGTGTGATTGTGTGAGTGTGTGTGCCCTGGGGTGTGTTGGCGCCTACCCAAGGTTGGTCCCCGCCTTGCGCTCGTAGTTCCTGGGATAGACTCTGGCTACTCCGGTTGCGATTAAGCGGTTCAGAGAATGAATGAATGCGTCGATGCAGTGATGCATTCAGTTTTTGCAATGATTGTTTGTCTGCGTTCTAAAGAAGAGCAAAAAGAAGAGTTTTAAGGTGACATGCAGATGCATTAAAACAGATTGCTACCTCTTTACATGGTGGACCAGTTATGTACTTGCTCATTTGTCATCAGGTAACGAGCACAAGGCTATAGTGACAGTGTGTTAAACATTAACTTTGGCTGATGTATTTGATCATACGATATTAGCTGCTTGTGTCCAGACCAGATCTATTTTAATCATACATATATGTGCATATATGTGCTGATGGATGCCATGCGGTACATGTGCACTCTAGTCAGCTCTTTAACCCAATTCATAATTAAACTCGGTCCCATTTCTGTCTCTCCCTCTCTCTCTCTATCTATCTCTAACATGCACGCTCTACATGGTGCTTATATAATTGATGTCGCTTCCTGTGTTTCATCTGTGTCAGTCCATTTAAAAAATTTACCGCTCAACATGGGGTGCATGCAATGCACCATGCGCTCATAGGTCAAAAACGAGGATGTTTCTTTGCCTGCTGTCATGTACAGATTTCCAGTGATGACTCCACAAAGCTGTGTTGATTGCACAGGGTCACTATACAATCAGCAATTTGCAATTACTTGAAATTTGCTCTACTCTTTGAGTGTCATCACCTTTTTATTACTGTACAGTGCAGTATCCATCACTTTTTTTTTTTTTTTTTTTTAAGCTGCCTGTCTGGCAACGCAGTCCCCATTCTGGCATCACTACCATCCTTTTTGCTGACTGTTTTTAAGCTGTATGGCAAGCAGTCTGCCAGACCTCACGGTTTGGCTTTGACTTTTTTTTTTTTTTGGTCCTGATTTTCTGCATCGCTACAGCTAGTGAAACAGGATGCAGAAATCTTCTCCGCTCTTGTTTTCTTCGTCCATGATCACATGGCCCGATTCTGTCTTGTCTCAGGGGATGCCTTTGAACCTCTTTGCTTGTCTGGTGTGCTGACACACTTGCTGTGTGGTTGAGTTCAAAGCTGGAGCCTTTCTCCATTCATAGAAGTTGTCTTTTTCCGGTGTTGGCTCGATTAGTTTTTCCAGTAGTCTAGTCTGTGCCACCATCTGTTTGACTTGTGTAGGCTGTTGAAGTGCCACAGATAATGGACGAGAGGCCCTTTTTAGGCATTGCACACTTCATTATCAACGTTGCAATGTTTCCACACAATGTAAAAACATTTACGCACATGCGTGCAAGCAGAGAATATCACCTTTTGCCAACAACTGTGTGGTCACACATATGTGGTTTTGTACTTTTCACGCTTAGCTGAAATGCAGTTAGATAAAGATATTTTAGTCTGTCATGCATTCTTTTTTCCACGATAACATGCAAATAAAGAAGCCTGAACGAATCTATTGACCTCTTTTTTTAACTAATGAACCCTACTAACATTTATATTAAGACATATCTTTTTTTCTTAAATTCTTTTCTTTTTTTAAGATCACACAAGCTTTCGTGCATCCTGTCAGTGCAGCTCTCACAAATGAGATTTACTACATCACGTTCAACATCCGGGCTGAAGGCAGCCCAGCACATTTGCATCGTCACTTGCTTTGCATCACTCTCAGTCCCAGAATTCTCAGAGTGAGATCTTAGTCTGAATGAATGGGCGCTGGAACTCTGCCCCATGCTTTGCTTCTCTTTTTGTGTCATCTACTCTGACAGTACACATAAAGGGGACTGACTGATCTTTAAACATGAACTACAAGCAGTGGGTTTTAGCAGTGTAATATGAGAGCTGATTTGCTATCTGGGTCATATTTCCTCTCCTGGTAGGTGTGGTAAACCACAGTGGCCCACCTACCACCTTCACACCCTCAGTTGCTTTTTTACAGATTGCTTTCAACCTTCTGCTTTCACATTTTCTTGGCCGTTCCCACCATCCCACTGGTCATTTATTAGAGGTGACCTTAAGACCCACAAAAGACACAAAATAGTTAAAAATGGATTTTTCTTTTCATACAAATTGACGCTTTTTTATTGAACCCCTGACTCATGCGATGAGGGAGGAGGCGGGAGACTTGGGGCATTTTGTCACTTTTTAAAGTGCAGACATGTTGGTTTCTGCTCTTCGTGTGTTAAGTCAATGATCCTCACCAAGATGTGGTCCTTTCCAGACATACAGCAAAATGACAGCAGGTTTAACCTCCGTCAGGTTCCACTTTGACTCACTTTGACATTTGGACTCCTTGCCTCCAGGGCTATTGGATTTAGACTCCAGTCTGCCAGACTGTCTGACTTCCTGACAGATAGTCTTTCTTCCTTGCTGTTAGTAGAGCCTCCTCCTGGCTTTGGCACCAGATTTGGAGACAAGCTTTGTCCACAAGCAGTGTCTTTGAGCTCACATGTATTTGGAAACGCAGATAAATTGGCCTACATGATTGAAATGATGTTTTAGGATCCTAGGGCAGAACCCCTGAAATGAACTGCTCTAACTATGGGTTTTATTCCGAAACACGTTAACTCATATGTCATATTTGTCAGTGTATGTCTGAGAGTAGGAGTGCACGGTAGAAACGGTATAAAACGTATGCGATATAAATTTGGCCAACGATAGAGATTTTGATCATACCAGCATACCGCTGAAATTTCCGCTCCTCGCCCGCGAAAACGACGTAATCAAGTCGCGTCAAATGCGCGAAAACCACACCACGAGGCATTTTTTCGGAAAATGGAAAGAGAGTGTACGGAAGAGCAGCTCGTTAAGAACACCGGTGCAACGTCCATAATCTGGACGTGGTTTGGATTTAGGGTCTCGGATACTGAGCAGAAAAACATAATCTGCAGAATATGCCGGGCGATAGTAATTGCAAAGAGAGGTAACACGAGCAATCTGTTCTACTTTCTTAAAACGAAACACGCTGTTGAATATGAGAGAAGCCAAAGAATGCGCCTTTCTCAAACGCCAAGTCAGTCTCAGAGCGCAAGTGATAAAAAAGTTGGCCAGCAGACCTCAATCACCCAAGCATTTTCTAAAGGCTCTCCGTATGACAAAAAGAGCCAGCGGTGGACGGAAATTACAAATGCTATATCTGTATTCTTGTGCAAGGACATGTTGCCTTTCCAAACAGTGGAGAGAAGCGGCTTTAAAGACATGATTAAAGTCCTCGATTCCCCATACGTGGTACCTGACCGTACGAATTTTAGCGAAGTCGAAATGCCCAAATTGCGTGGCAAGGTCAACGAGCAAGTAAAAACACATCTCCGTGGCATCAAACATTATGCTACTACTACTAAAAGGCATTTAGCACTGGTGGCAACATTGTAACATGCCACCGGTCTGCACTTAAGCCAGAGACTGTGGACAGGCTTGTGTTCCTGGCAAAAAATCTGGCATAAAACTAATGTTAAAACTAAAAAAAGTCTTCTTTTTTGCACTTTATTTAATTTTTTTCATCTGTTGGTCTTTGTTTACAGAAAAGAAAGTTATTGAACTTTAAGAACTTTTTTAGCACAGGTTGCAACAATGTAGCCCTTTAAATTGTTTTCATATTTTTTATTTAATAAAAAAACTAAATATTCCAGGTTCACAACTACTTTGAAATGTCTTAACAGTTTATTATACGACTTCCTGTTGGAATGCCTTTGCTATGGACATATGTTACCCTTTCCAAAACAGTCATATTGAAATTTACAGATCTAATTATATACCGCAATATATACCGTCTATCGCCTAGGGCTCAAAACGTACCGCAGTATGATTTTTTTGCCATATCGCACAGCCCTATCTGAGGGTCTGTAAAAGTTACTGTCATTACACAAATAATAAGCATAAAAGTTATATTCATTTATATAAATATCAAATGAAGACATGACCATTGGCTATAGATGAATGACAAAAACGGTAATGTTCATAAAGTTCATTAAAAATAGAAGAAAATAGAATTTGCACTTGAATTGCCCTTTTACTCTTTGAACAAGGGTTTTAGAAAGGCTAAAATGTGTGTTGCGTGCATCTTCAGTGCTTCCTCTCGTACTTGAAAGCCCTTTCTTAAGCTTTGATTAGCAGAAACGATATAGACATATGACAGATGAAAGGCCAATGCAGCGTTCTGTTGGATCCCAACTGCAATTTCACAAAACAACAGCAGACTGATGTCCGTTTTGGTTGCTATGGGTATATTTAGTTACAGGGACCACAACAAAGGCCCGATGGTCCACACGTATTTGCACCAGAAAAGAACCTTCTAATAAATCCTTTTAGCATGCAAATCGAAGGAAACCATTTGCAGATCAATGAGAATCAATGATGACTATGCGCTTTAATACAAATGCATATTAACCGCGTAAAAGCTCTACCCAAACGTCATCGCTCCTCCCACAGTAAAATTGACTGTTTTTTTGGTCCACAATGTCCCTGACTAATGGGTCTTGTTGGAAATGAGCGCGTGGATTGTTAGATTGTGTTTGAGGGGCACGAGGAGGTTTTTACTGTCTCTGGGAATGGTAGCGTTACTAGGTGTCCTGTAATTAAAGTCGTCATTCACCCACACGTAGGTTTATGTACGTACGGTGTCTCTTGTTCAGCACAATGCTTATTAGGACACCTACCCAGTGACGCCTTTAGAAGAGATGTGATTATCCCTGTTGAAATCCTGGGCACGAGCAGTCTGCTGGAGATAATTAGTTTAAGAAGTTTTCACTAGTTAATGATGTGGTGGGAGGTCTTGGCAGGATGTGGGGCATAAGAGACAGGACAGTTTCTAATCATGGAAGTAGGGGTGCGCGTTATTTGGAAAAAAACTGACGTCACAGTGTTTTTACTGGGATATTACATTACATAACATTTGGCAGATGCTTTTATCCAGAGCTGTGTGACTTATAACAGGGAAAAACATCCAAGCTTGGGACCGTGGGGGAACTAACAGTGGGTACTAAGTGCTAAGTTCTAAGTGTAGGAGGAAGACGGTACCCTCAGTAAGTAAGGACCGGGGTGATGTTAGAGAGAAGGTGCTCTCTCTGATATAAATAGTGATGTAATAAATAAATAAATCTAGGAATAGATCAGTTCTAGATTTTGCAGGATGGGGATCTGCATAGAAATGTAAAATAATTTAGGAAATTAAATGAAAATAACATTGTACTCTAAAGGCTTTTCTGGAGGCAAATCAAACTTTTATTCTCTTAGATTAGTCATGGAAAATGAGAGCCGGATGGGTTTTCCTTTTGTGTCAAGCAGAAAAAAATAGTTGTATTTTGTGAAGCCCTACCTGACTGAAATGACTGCAGATTTGTTGTGTGAGAGGACAGACCTGTTTCCAAACCTACAGCGTGTAGATATGCCGTGAGGGAGAAAAGGCAAGCGTGAAAAGTGAAATGGGATATGTGATGAGGATAGTGAATGAGAAATTATGTCAGCCTTCATTGCTTTTATGTTACACTGCAAAAAAAAATCAGTGTCAGAAAATAAGAAAAAGAAAAGGATAATAAGAAAAAAGGTACCAGAATCAAGCAAAATTATCTGCCAGTATAGTGAGAAAATTTATCTTGTAAAGATCTCCTAAAATAAGAAAAAAGTCTTTCCCTTTTTCCACATTTTTAGCTTTAATATTCTTAAAATGAGCAAAGTTGTCATGAATTTCTTAACTCGTAGTGGAGAGCATGAGAACCGTTCAGTTCTCTTAATTAAATTTCTTATTTCATTCTAAGAAGTTCTTATAATCAGTCAATTTTTCTTAATAAGACAATTGTAGCCAATGTTTCTTAAAATTAGATTATTTATCTTACACATAAGTCTAGTCATGTCAGTTATTCTTAAAAAAACAAGATCTATTTTTTCCTTTTAAGATTTTCTGGCTTGTTAAGATTTCATTTTCTGCAGTGTAGTTTTAGCAGTACTAAAAGTCTAGCCTTTTAATATCAACATTGTGTTTTCTTGTTACTTCCCTAAGGCAGGATGTCTTCTAAACAGTAATATTTCAGTCTCTTACAAGACATCGCTTGAAAACCTGGAAAGCAACTGTACCTCTGACTTCATGTAACTATAAACTCATGAATCTGAAAAAGTGAATTACAAAATATGCGATGTATATGTGTAATACCCGAGTTTAATTAAGGAAGCTCATGTTCTGCCTGCTCATCTGTCACTATATGAAATCTCATTTGCGCCGTCCGAGCTCCCGCATTGGCCTCTTTAGGACTGAGGCGGATATAATCAAGTGCTCAGTATTTGGGTGGGACAGTCATCTACTGACAGTTCTTTGGAAGGAATTTCTGCTACGCAACATGGCCCTGTCAGCATCTGGTTATGCTTTAAGGTTGCCAGTTTGTATGTAATTCATATTTTGCAATCTTCTTTCTTTTATGACATTGCACTACAAATATGGAAAATGTATAAACAAGGACAGACCCTAAAGACTAGCTGTCACCTTGATGGAGAACTATTACATCCCTTTCTGTGACTGTCAAAGCGTTTGTCATATGGTGATGTACATGGCCTGTGTGGGCTCATTTGCATGTGTGGGTGTGTTATTTAACTACACAATCAGAACATTGTTGTTATAATTGCTACGTTTTATAATTGTTTAGTGATCCACCCACAACCAGAAGTGCATCAGAATATTAGAACATGGCTCATTTATGAGGAGAAACCTGCAGTAATTCCATCAGCGGACACAGATTAGTGTTGAATGCAGTAAAATGTTCTTGAAATAGTATCTGAGTGGTGACATAACGAAGGAAGTGGCATGTTGGGCAGGAGCTGAGCTGCTGGGTTTGTCTCACTTCATGGTCAATGCCAGGCTCAGAATGGTTCACCAACCAAAAATATCCAGCCAGTGCATCGTATCGTAATGCCTCAAGCTGGCAGCAGAAGAGGCTAATCTCACTGTAGCTGACAGAGCTGTGGTGAGAAGAGGAAATAGTTTTGCGATCTCCACAAACATGGTGAACGTTACATCGGAGATGCTGCAGTCAATTAAGGTGTTGCCCTAATTAATGGTGCTAATAATCAGCACTTTTGTGTTGCAATCATAAGCATTTCAAATCATCCTGGATCACAGTATGTTTCACATTTTCTGTATCGTCAAACGTATCGTATTGCAAGATTACTGGCAGTATCCGTCATTAGTAATCTGTTCTATGTGACATATTTAGCATCCATATTTAATGCTGTAGGAAGCACAATGTCTAGGACGGGTCAGAGCAGCATTGTGATAGTTGTTCTAAAACCTTCTGGTATTCCCATGATTTAGTCATGGTGCAAATTGCTGTCCAGAGCAGATCTGGATTAGTGTAAACCACTTCGCTTATAATAAATGGTCTCCTTTCCCTACACCTCACCCTTAGCCCTAACGGAAATATAAATTGAGACGTTCTAATATTGTCTCGCGGCCTCTCAGCGGGAGCCGTTCTTTCTCACCCTTACTGACTGGGCTCATGTCTGCTTCACCACTATAACCAGCAATTAATTCTTTTCGCAACCACAGTAGTGAGACACCGAGGCCGGTTCGTTATCGGCGGTACGCTGCTGCATGAGTTATCTAATTAGACCATGTTCGCTAGTCCCGTTATTTTAGACATCACTGCCCTGCTCTGAGATTTGAAGGTATGGGGGCAGCCTAACTGGGAACGGATACTGAAAAAAACTCCACTGTGCTCATTTTTGCTTTACAAATGAGCAGGTCCGAGCACATAATGAGCAATTGTAGGGCAAGCTTGACAAGGGGGAAAACTCCCTGTGTAGAAAAGAGGAAGACGCCTTGAGACGAATCAAGCCTCAGGAGTGGCATGTAGGGGTGGGACTGTCTAAGCGCCTCATGATTAGGGATGCACCGATCCGATATGTGGATTGAATATTGGTCCGATAATGACTTTAACAGCTGGATCGGGTACGGAGCCGATCTGTGGAGCCGATCTTTAAATTGTAGGTTTTTCGACGTTTGCGTTTGCGAGCACGCGCAATTGTCATATAGCAATGACAACGAGCAGAACAAGCAGTGCAGCAAACTACATCCCCAAGAGCAAATTATATGCGATTATACTGTTTAATTTCCTTAACAACACCAGCTCTCGTTTGCGATGTGTTCCTCGCTGTGTTTGTTAACGTGCATGTTTCTCAGGCGAAAGTCCGACATTCGCAAAAATGTTCCAGTTCAGTCAAATCTTCTTCTTTATTACACACAGAGCAGAGATCTTAGCTGATAAATAACAAAAACAACCGCTGTTCTACTCACAATACACAGTGTCATTGTTTATTCTGAGATGCGCGTTGTTGTGTGGAACGCCATCATGCCAAACAACTCTTGTGTGGAACGCCATCATGTCAAAAATGAGTCCAAAATGAGGTGTAGACCAAAATGAGTCAACTAATTAGAAAAACATTTTTACATTCTATAGTGTTAGAGAGTAAAATTTTTTTTTTCGAAAGATGCATTGTTATAAAATAATTTCATTCTATGTCCAGATGGATTCCGCCTGACGCTGTAGAATATCTCACATAATAAAAACTTTGCTTGTGTCCTAAACACAACAACGTAAGGCATGTATGGCTAACGTCTACCCAAACACTTCAATAAGCCTAAAAACAAAGGTATAGACAAACACCCCAAATTCTCTTAGGGCTGTGAAAACAAACCCTGATATCGGATTGGTACTTGGGATCGGCTGATACGTGAAGCCCAAGTATCGTAATCGGAATCGGGACTGGAAAAGTTGAATCGGTGCATCCCTACTCATGATTCACTTCAAGTGTGATTCAGAGGGCTGCAATGCGATTATGAAACGATTATCAATGCATCTTGATGTATGATTTTTCCAGTGTTCAAACTGTGTTTAAAATTCATATTCAAATTAGAATTATAACTATAATTAACCCGTTCAAATTTAATGAATTTACTTCCAATATTTTTATTAATAAAACGGGTGGAAGTGAACTGGAAGGTTATATATCTTCGAGATGGGATGTTGTATCTCGGCTCCAAAGTGCGCAACATTCCGCAGTGGAACGTTCACGAGCAAAATCTCTTGTCTTTATGCGCTCAACTCGCTCTTGCTCGACTCTGCTTTCACGCTTGCTCGACTTGGCGCGTCCATGCACGCCATTGGACCATTGGACCAAAAAAAGCAACAGTGAATGTCAACAGTATGACGAGTTGAAATTTAGAGAATTGACGTTTGACATTTCTGAATCGAATCAGAATCCTGTAAATCCTGATCCAGGGTTTTCAACCGGTGGTCCGTGGCGGCATTGCAGGTAGCCCGTGACATGCTATCCAGTTTCACTACTGCCATCCTTTTTGAGAGTTATTGCATTTGATCTGTTTTTCTAAACATTTACAGATGTTTTGGGTATCTTTATGGATAATGACATTAATGCAAATTAACTATTTTTTGTTTTTCTATTATTATTATCTATTATTTCCTTACCCTAACTCTAACCCTGCTACCATAAAGGTGCACAAATTAGATGTTTTGATATACAGTATAAAAATAAATAAAATGGAGTTATTTTTTTAAAAAGTGATTTCAGTAGTAAAACTGGATTGCATGTCGCAGACCATCTGCACTGCCGTCGTGGACCACCACTAGAAAATTGAATGGGAGAAGGTCTATATACATGATCAGATGAGCCCAGACAAAGTTCTCTGCAGGTTTAGTATGAGGCTGCAAAGAAGGGTATAATATTTGTCTCCTTTTCTGGAGGGATTCTGGAGGTCCAGCACGGGGAGCCATGGAAGGCCAACGTGTGTGATTCTGGGTCAGCCAGGAGACAGTGAAGTGTGTGCATATTTCGGCACCGAGTGTTAAATTCAGTTTAGTTAGATGTAGAAACAAGCCGAGCTCTAACTGGCTTTGTGCGGTGCACAATCACTTTGCTTTAATCCTTTTTTCCTATGCTGTACTACGCCCACCTCGAGGGTTATGCAATTTTCCCCAGGCCTCCTTTTTTATTTTAAGGACTGTCAACTCTCAGGCCTTCACGTTCGTACCGTATCCGTCTTCGTGACTTGAGCGGGCCCGGCGGGGAGCGGTTTTTGAGCGAAATTAACTATCTATGAGATATCTGTACATATTTAAAAGAACCATGGGGTTTTGTACGTCAGTTAATGTCTGACTTCTTGCATCTTTCATAAGCACTCGATTTTATTCAGCCGGCGTTGAGGCATTCTTTTCTCGCTGCGCTCTGTTTTGGTTGTACATTTGAGTTGAGAGCAGTGAGAGCTTTGTGAGTGTGGATTTGCTGCCACTTTCTGGCCCCACATTGAATTGCAACGCACAGGGAACAAGTAACAGCAGGAGGCAGTATGCTTGCTGTAGAGTGGAAGAGAGGGCTTTTTTAAAACAAGTTTTTAATGTGAGAAACAACATATACATAATAACTGAAGGAGAAAATAAAAATAATTTTTGTGATGCAAAAAAAAAATTACAAACAAAAAATCCCCCCAAAATGACCCTCCTCAGACCAAAAACAAGCAAAACAGGGTGGTAATAATAATAATAATAATAATAATAATAATAATGATAATAATATTAAAAACATTTAAGTATAATACGTTTGCTCACATTTTGTAGATTTTCCATACACAATGTTACAGAAGTTTAAACAGTATAAACAGCATTGTTTTGATTTTGAGGGAATATTTTTTTTTCAGAAACAGCATCAGATAATTAAGAGAAGCAGAGATTTTAACTTGAAGATTGAGTCTTTGTTAAATCCTAAATGAAGTTTCTTAGTAAATAATTGAACATAACAGACACATCTGCTGTGATTGTTGCTTTGACGGAACTGTTTTGTGGATCAACTGGAACGTACAGTGTCGTCTTTAAAACTCTCAGTCCCTCTCCCTCCCTCTCCATCTTTATTCAGACTTTTCCAGCCATCTCAACTAGCTCATCTAATTTTCTCTTCTCCAATCTCTTATATTTTCCCTTTTCTCCTCCTGATCACCTCTTTCACCTCAAGTCACTCTCGTCGCTTACATCTCTCCTTTCTCTTCTCTCATTTTCCCTCTTTTTCCAGATGTCTTTTCCTCCTCACTTATCCATTATTATCCTGCTATCCCTCTTCTTTCATCCTCTTTCTCCTTATCTCCTTCCCTTTTCCTCCCACACTCTCTCTCTCTCTCTCCTCTCTCTCTCTCTCTCTCTTTCTCTACCTTCCGCGTACACTCGGTCGAGGATTTGCAGAGTGATGTATTGCCTCTGCAGTAGGTTTAAATCTGTACTTGTGTGAAGCAGATTTCCAGCGTTCCTGTCAAACTGCCTGACAGCGGTCCATTTTCATCTGAACTGTGTGAGCCCGATCTCGGCTATCGCCATTCATCCACGTTACATCCCACTATGCTGCGGCTCTCATTTAACACCAGAGTGGCACATACTCACGAAAACAGTTTTAGTACAGCTAGACCATGATCTTATGCACGCTTGGCTCAAGTGCATGCAAGCAAGTATGCAGATAGTTTAAAAAAATTGTATGAATGCTTCAGGCCAAACTTGCATAAGAATATATGGTCTTGCGGAATCAGAGAGCAGTCAAACAAACATGCAGATCGTTTAAAATGTATGAAACAACTGCGACAGTATTATTGCAATGGTAATAATAGATTATTTATCTTGTACTATTTGGAATAGTTTCATACCAACATTGGGCAGACTTAAAATTAGTGTATATCTGACTTCTATTGTAAGTCTGATATTTTAGGCATATATGTGACCCTCCACGGCAAAACCAGTCACTTGTCGAAAATCTTCAGAATTGAGTTATGTTCTCGTGAAAGGGCATAAATCAAGCTTCAAACGATACCTATATGAATGAATGGAACGACATATGACTGAGATATCAACATTCAAAGGAGTCGGGTTTCTCCTGTCACGCCAAGTGGGAAAGCGGAGAAATCCGCCTGTGGTGACTATCGCCCGTAGCACTCTCTGGGCGTTTGCTCTTGGTCCGCATTTCGTTTGTATTTACGGTAGCCTACGCTGCATTCACAGCCACACCGATAGCCTACCTGCGTTAGGTTAACTGAACTCGGGAGACTCGCTAGTCAACAAGTGGATTTACCTAAACATTGAAGTAGAAACTTTTAACGTCTGCTGAATTGAATTCTCACCTCAAAGTCGTTTTAGGATGGAAAGGAAGTGATTTTCAGCAAAATTCTAACAATTGATATGGGCCTTCCACTGTTACAAAACACTAAAAACAAAAATCCAAAATTTTACCCCGCATAGCATAAGCGATTAAGTTTTTTCTCGGAAAGCGGCGACTGCCAGCGGAGGGGGTCACATATTTTTAACAATATTTAATATCTGACAATCAGACTATTTGTATTTGAAAAATAATGGGAAACTGCATATAGTGCTGGTAAGATGTACGAATCAAAAACGCAGAGAGACGCTTTGCGATTGCAAGTTCAAAGCGAGCAGCACTGGCCCAAGTATGATTCCTGATTGCCTCTGGAAAAGTACTGTAAAACTTCTTTGCTTCCATTATTTAACAAAGGTGGAAAAGACAGAAAAAAACCTTTTAATTGTCAGCACCAGGCCACACTCTGATGACAGGAGCGAACAGTGAGGACACTTCCACCAGCCTCTGGATTTTAATTCACAATACTTCAGTCACATTTCCCCAAACCACAGGGTTGACAGTCATTCAGACAGCACAAACGCTACTAAAAGACAGTCGACATTAATCTCCCAAGCAAAAAATATGAAGCAGTTTGGAGAACTTTTTTTTTTTCCATTAATAATCTTTTTCTTCTCTGTCCCACACCAATAGCATGTGTCAGCACTCCCATGACGTTAAAGGGATGCTGTAGTTTTCCCTCCTCTCTCTTTTATGGGCTGTGTGAAGGGAGAGCTGAAGAGCAGCATTCCTGTAAAGAGCAAACATTTGTCATTGTCTGTGTGATTTATACACTTGTTTGGAAACAGCACGTTATCACAGCGTTTGCAGTCTTGCGATCCTGGATGGAAAGGGGAAAAATAGAAAAGTTTGCTTGGAATTTTGCCAGAGAAAATGATGTGACTGCGTTATGAGCATAAAGTACAACTTAAGTTACGTTAGTAACTTATGTTGGTCAATTTTCACCCTTTTGGTGCTTTTGCTACTGCCTACACGTTTGGAATTGTGTGTAGAAGCTGTGCAGTAGGGACTGACTTAATGTATAGAAAAAAAAATGAAATACCTAAAATACCTTTAGTCTCATTAGATCAACTCAGAAAGCAGTGACAAAGCCTAGTCTGTGTTTGTGTGTGTCACGTGTGAGCTGAGTGAGAGTGAAGTAGGGCCATAAATCACCCTGCTACTCACTACTGGACAGGCTCTTCAATTACTGTAACGTACGCGAAATGACTCTCTCTTGCTCACTCGTTCTCTCTCACTCTCGCTCGCTCGCTCGCTCGCTCAGCCTCTCTCACACACACCTTCTCTCTCATTTTCTTACACACATTCAGTTTTTCTTTCACTCAGCCCATACTCTAAGTGTCTTTCTCACCGTATACTTTAAAGTCACTCAAATGAATCTTTCACTGAAATTGCATCTCACAATAAGACTTTTACCAGCTTTACTGCAGAGACCATGTAGTAAAGTGACTCACCTCTTGTCTGTGATACTATTCACCACAACGTGAAGTCAAATCATTAGTAGCACCCATGCCGGGACTTGGGTGCTATTTTGGATTATGCTGGACGTATAAACATGGGACTGAGTCAGCTCAGTGTGGACGCTCTCAGCCAGAGCTTACAGCCATCTCATTAAAGCGGGGAAATGAAGGACGACTCATTGCTGAGGGAGGGCTGTGTGCATGGAGCAGGGCTACTTAGACAGCATCTGGAGACGGGAGAGGGGTGGGGAGGAAAAACCAGGGGAAGGATGAAGGGGGGAGGAAGAGGAGAGGAGATATGAAAGTAGAAGAGAGGAGATGTTGAGAGAGGAGAGGACATGGGAGGAGAGGCAGGATGAAAAGAGGAGAGAGGTCAGAATCTTCAGAATCCGAATCAGAAAACTTTATTCATCCCGAAGGAAATTGCTCGCATCATGACTGCACAGTTCACAAAGACGCAAGGACAGAACATTAAAGAATAAGTACCCAGAGAAATATAGTTAAAGCTAAAATAAAAATACTCAGATAAAACCTTAGTACAATAAATAGAATAGACTACGTTGCCTTAAAAAGTACCGCCATGATGAGTAAAATCTGAAACTACGAGAAGCAATTGCTAAAAAAAATAGAATATAGATTCTAGATGTATTAAGAGTAAATGTATTGCACATATACAGAATGTATTGCACATAAAAATATATTGCATAGTATAGGATGTATTGCACATAGAGACGCATAGAGATATATGTGACCCTCCACGGCAAAATCCGAGAAAAACGACCGTTTATGTTGCGTGGGGTAAAATTTTGGATTTTTTGTTTTGTTTTGATTTAAAACAGTGGAAGGTCTATACTGTACTGTTGTGAATAAATTGCGCGGAAAAACTTACCCTTTCCATCCTAAAAACGTGACTTTCTTGAGGTGAGGAATTCAATTCCAGCAGAATGTTAAAAGTTTCTGTTTTGACCGCTCTACTTCAATATTTACGGTAAATCCACTGGTTGACTAGCGTGAAGATATTTCTCCGGAATCCGTCTTCGTCTCCCGAGTTCAGTTAACCTAACGCAGGTAGGCTATCGGTGTGACTGTGAATGCAGCGTAGGCTACCGTAAATACAAACAAAGCCACGACCGCACCAAGCGTCTGTGAGTGCTACGGCGATGGTGAACTTCAAAGGCAGATTTCTCCGTTTCTCACTTGCGTGACAGGAGAAACCCAACCCGATTTTGAAAATTTGCGACAAGCGACTGGTTTTGCCGTGGAGGGTCACATATTGAGCAGTGTATTGAAAAAATTAAAAAATATATATATATATATTGCACATGTTAATAGAAGTTATTGTAAAGTATAGTTAAAGTTATTGTGCACATTATTGTAAGGGAAAGTGACGGAGGGAGCGCTTATAGAGTCTGATTGCTGTGATTTTCGGTGTCGTTCAGTGGAGCACTTTACGCTGGTGAGTCTGTGACTGAAGGTGCTTTCCAGCTCAGTCACCACACTTTGGAGTGGGTGATCGGTGTTGTCCATGATGGCCTGAAGTCTGGACAGTGTTCTTCTTTCAGCCACCGTCTCTAGAGTGTCTAGTTCCCGCCCACCACAGAGCCTGCCTTCTTGATCAGCTTGTTCAGTCTCTTAGCATCAGCCACTTTCAAGCTGCCGCCCCAACACACCACAGCATAGAAAAAGGGAAATGAGGAGAGAAGGGAGAGCAAAGGGGAGGTGGAAAGAGGAGGAATGAAAAGAGAAGAGAATTCAGAAGAAAGGAGATGAGAGAAGGAGAGCAAAGGGGAGATGAGAAGAGGATGGATGAGTTTAGATTAAGTGAGATGAGGAGAGGACGGGTGAAAACAGAAGAGAGAGGTCAGAGGAAGGGAGATGAGGAGAGAAAGGCGAGCAAAGAGGAGATGAGAGGAAGGATGAAAAGGGAAGAGAGGATCCAGAGGAAGGGTGAAAAGGAGAGGAGGCATGAAAGGAGAAGAGAGAGGTCAGAAGAACAGAGATGTGGAGGACAAAAGGGTGATGAGGAGAGGAGGAATGAAAAGAGAAGGGAGAGGTCAGAAGAAGGGAGATGTAGAGGACAAAAGGGAGATGAGGAGAGGAGGAATGAAAAGAGAAGAGAGGGGTCAGAAGAAGGGAGATGAGGAGAGAAGAGATGAGGAGAGGAGGAATGAAAAGAGAAGAGAGAGGTCAGAAGAACAGAGATGTGGAGGACAAAAGGGAGATGAGGAGAGGAGGAATGAAAAGAGAAGAGAGAGGTCAGAAGAAGGGAGATGTGGAGGACGAAAGGGAGATGAGGAGAGGAGGAATGAAAAGAGAAGAGAGAGGTCACAAGAAGGGAGATGAGGAGAGAAGAGATGAGGAGAGGAGGAATTAAAAGGAAGAGAGCGATGGTGAGGTTAAACGACAGGAAATGGGCAATAATAAGAGGAGGGATGAAAAGAAATTGAGGAAAGAGAAGATGAGGAGAAGAGAGGGGAGACGTCAGCGACAGAGAGGAGATGGGGTAAGGAGAAATGAGATGAGGAGCGGTGAGAACTGGAAATGAAAGAGGAGAGGAGGGGTGCAGTGAGGACTGGAGAGATGATAGAAGAACAGAAGAGGAGAGAAAGGGGAAGATTATCACATGAGATGTAGCCGGGTTTATTCATGCATTCGCTCAGCAGAGGTGGATTAATGAAACCAGAGATAAATAAAGGAAATGGGAAGTATAAGTGTTGAAACAGGTTAACATGATGAGGATGTTTTTACTGGCTGACTTCTTTGGGGTTGGTCTCGGTCAGTCGTGGTGACCGACCAAAAGGTCAGCACTTTTTCTTTTCAGCACTATTACTCTAATTAGAAAGTACAGCTCTCTCGCTCTCTCCCCCTCTCCCTTTCTCCTTCTCATTCTCTTCAACCCTTAGCTGTGTTGGAGGGGAGAAGTGTGAAGGTTATTTCGACAGTCCTTATCTCTACTGCACCCACACCCACACCCACACATGCACATCTTTGTGAAGTACTTCCACCGACTCCCATAATTATTACATTTCAAGTAATACAGCTTAACCTTAACCTCAGTACACAAAATCAATCTTTTCACCATTAGTTTTTCAAAAGTATGGAACTATATCATTTCTATTAGCTCTTTCCCCACATCCCAGACCTCATAAAACCAGAAAAAAACAAAGTGTTTAGAGTTTTATGGTACAATCTCAGTTTTCAGGGTAATATCATTTCCCCACAGCAACCTAAACACTTACAGTGTTATAGGACACTAGTAGATGAAATTTTTCTACTCTTTCTTGTTCCTCTATTTTCTCTGCAGACCAGGGGTGATGAAATGAATCACATAATCGATGCATTGCGATGCAGACATGGACGATTCTGCATCGATGCAGTGGCAGACCATAATCGATTATATTGGGGGGTTTTCAACCAGTGGTTAACCGCATCCTGGTTGTCAGCGTAACATGCAATCTAGTTTCACTACTGAAATGATTTCATTTTATTTAAAAAATCTAGATGATTTGGGCCTCTATGTATAATGAATTTAAGGCAAATATCTAAAAAGTGATATATAAAAAATATTCCCCCCGAATAGAATATTAATTCGAGTTGGAAAGAACATCCTAGTAACTATAGTTGTCCAGTCTGTGATCCATGCCCAGTCTGAGTGCAATGTGAAGTAATGTAGAAAAATGTATATCACATCTAGATATCGCATCGAATTGACTCGTTGACATGATAATCGCAATCGATCAACTCGTGAGACCAGTGAAGGTCCTCTTCTCCATAGTTCTTCATTTAAATCTAGCCTTTCTGCATCAAGCGGGCTTCCAAATGTGATGTCCAGGTAAAGCCTATCACAGAGTTTATTGTTACCGGCCCTGTTTGTTGCAGGTGAGTGTATGGTGGTGTTGTACAGAGCCTCTGGCCACATGCTGACCTTCTGTCATATTATTACAGACTGAACTACCACTGTGTCTTTAACAGTCCTGCTGACTTAGCAGCAGTGACACTCAGACCTGAAACTGGGCCTTACTTATCACAGAGTGTGAAATGTAAAAGGACAGCTGGGTAATGAGGAATGCTGGGTGTGTGTGTGTGTGTGTGTGTGTGTCTGTCGGTGCCTTTGTGTGTACGAGTAAGTTTTTAGGTTGTTGTGAGCACTGAGGTAGCGTTAAAAATCCCTAACAAATAGGAAAACCTTTAAAACAAAACAAAAAAAGTTTTTACAAAAGGGAAAATGTTTTTGCATTTCTTTGAAGATTGAAAAGACTTGCTTATGATCACTGGTGGTACGGTTAATGATATGTGAAGCTGTTATTTTAAAATGAGATATATTAATACTGGGAGTCATAGAAGCACATTTACAGATATAAAGTTGCAATGTGTCCGTGGCTGCCAACCTGTCATCGGTTCTGATTCTTTTGGACTTGTCTGCAGCCTTTGACACCGTCAAAGAACCATCAGATCCTCCTGGAGACTCTCTTCAACCTTGAAATATCAGGCTTAGCCTGACAATAGTCTGCTGGACATTTCAGGTGGCATGGCAAGGTTCCCAGTTTGTTTGCAAAGACTGACCGCTGGCGTTCAGTCCTTGGACCCTTCTCTTTTCTTTATACAGCATTTGCCTTGGGGAGGTCATTGACTCACACAGCAAGTCAGAGTTGGGAGATCGAACCTCTTCAATCATCATGAACGCAGGGACACCACAGGGCTGTGTTCTGAGTCCAATACTGTTCACACTTTTCACCCATGATTGCACTCCATACACCTATCCAACATTATAATAAAATTTGTGGGCTATACGACGATTGTTTGGGCTGATTACTGACGACGACGAGACAGCTAACAGGCTTGAGGTGGCACATCGGCTTGAGTGGTGTGAGAAGAGCAGCGTGGTCCTTAACACCAATAAGACCCCCCCCCCTTCACTTACATTAAGGAGTAGTACAGAGTGCAGAGAGACTAAAGTTCCTTGGAGTCACCTTGTCCAGCCACCTGACATGGACCTGTAACACCTCAAGCCTGGTCAAAAAGGACATACACTGTGTGGTGAAGACTGCACAGCAAGCGGTAGGGGTGGACCTCCCACACCTAGACGATGTCCACACCAATCATCTGAGGAAAACGGCCTCTCAGACACCTTGCACCTCGGCCACCCTTTATTCAAACTCCAGCCACCAGGCAAACGCTACAGAGAATTATAATCCCACACAAGTAGACTGAGGAACAGCTTCCCCCCCACTCCGAGCTGTGGCCTCCATCACCCCTGCCCCGTTTCCCCGATCCAGTAATCCAACGACCCATACCACCTCAACTACAAACCTACCACAATATTTTGCACTGACAATAACTCTCAGGACTATCATGCCGTGTATGTGATCATTCCCCCAGGACCATCTTTTATATTTCTTTAGCAATGTTTATATCTGTTTATCTCTTTATTTTATTTCGTTGTACCTGTATAATAAAGTTGGTAATCTAATCTAGACCATCTAGATCTACAATGTTCCTAAATTCTCACAAAAGACAAACCTCTACTCCCTGTGGCTACTTGGTTGAAATTTTACATTTGACATTTTTTACATTTACAGCATTTGGCAGAAGCCCTTGTCCAGAGCAACTTCCATTTCCTAATTTCAGGGACAGTCTCCCTGAGAGCAGCTTGGGGTTCAGGGTCTTGCTCAGGGACCCAGTCATGGTAATTCTGCAGGTAGGACTTGAATCCACAACCTCTTGGTCCAGAGATGAAGGAAATGGGGAAGTATAAGTATAGATGTAGTATTGAAACAGGTTAACATGATGGGGATGTTTTTACTGGCTGACTTCTTTGGGGTTGGTCTCGGTCAGTCCACTTTAAATCTTGCCTTCAAGGCCAAGAGTGGAACTGCACCTCCTTACTTATCGGCACTGATAAAGCAGTACTCTCAGAGAACCAAGCGCTGCTCGTCTTGAACCATGATACTCAGAAGTAAGGGAAGACATGCATCAAGACGCTTTGCATTGTTGCTTCCCGAGTGGTGGAACGAACTTCCTCCTGCCATCAGAACTGCTGAGTGTCTTGCTGTCTTCAAACATCGTCTGAGCACCCACCTCTTCAAGCAGTATCCAGGGCATTAACTATCCCTTGTACTTATTGTGAAAATACTACCCCATTAGCACGTACTCCTGTTGTCTGTTCACCATCTTCGGAGTTTTCTCTAACAGTGTTTGTTAGCTGGTGGTAACTTATTTGGAGGACAGTTCTTGATTTAAGTTTAGCTTTACAGACTGAAGAACAGTCGTGGACTACAAAGCACTGTTGTACGTTGCTAAATGCTGTAAAGGTAAATGTATTAAGGACATTGCCAATTGTTGTATTGTCATATCGCCCCTTTATTACACATCCAGTGCACCAACAATTAAAAGATAAATAAATACATGGAATAACATCTTCAAAACATCACATTTGAACAATAAAATATTACAATATGGTTCTCAGGAAAGAGATGCGAGGGAGATGACACTGTGTAGAGTGACCTTGCATTCAGAAAATAGATCCTTTTTTGCTAAAGTTGTTTTATCAACTTCACACAACATCCTGTAAATCATATTTTTGCCGGTGAAGAGGCAGAAGGCTTTGTACTATCAGCCCTCGACAGGTGCAGGATATTTGCGTCTCACAGCACTGTCACAGTGACCTACATAATACAGAGCAACATCTCTCGGCCGTATCCCACTCTCCCCCCAGCGAGACATATATTCCTCTGTTATAATCCCAGAAAAATCTGAACTACTTTCCTAAAGGAAGGTCACGTAAAAAGAGAATACATTTCTGTTTCATGTTACGTCATGCAATCTGTATGATATACAGTAATCCCCCAGTTATACGCGGATCGGGACTCGCGGATCCCCCAGTCATGCGCGGATTTTTCACGAGAACTGAACTCCTCGTTTTACGTGGAAATCTCCGCAACAGTGCGGGACCTGCAAATATTCTCCACTTTTTTTTTTTTTTTTTGCTTTTTTCGTGACAATATATTTTTTTTACGCCGCCGTGCATCCAACAGCCGTTTTTTTTCCCAGAGATACAGATTGCCAGTCCGTCCCTGACTCATCTTGAGTGTTTTTTAAACCCCAATAGTTTTATTACTGTACTGTAAATTAAATTAAAAGAGGCGTTTAAGCTCAGTCGCCGCCCAGTGTCTGTGTCTCTGCAATAAGACGCGCCGCTGATGAACAGTAAATTATTGAACTGTAAAAAATATTGGTCATTACACCTACATTTTACTGTAATTTTTTTTTTTACTAAAAGCTACACTAATTTATTACTGTATTTACCTGTTTATACCAAAGAAAGTGCCCTTGCATGAATTGTTGTTGGAACGTAACCCCCGCGAATAACGAGGGATTACTATCTATCTATCTATCTATCTATCTATCTATCTATCTATCTATCTATCTATCTATCTATCTATCTATCTATCTATCTCAAGGTCTTTCTAACATCTGTTTCTGTTGCTAATTCTTCAGTCTTGAGTTGGAAAAAATGTGCATGGACATTACTACTCACTATGGATAAGTTTGACTGAGTTATGGTTTCCATGAGTAATGGAAATGCAGTGTTATATTGACGTCATAGCAAAATGGTCTTGCACATAATATAGATGCAGGTGGTGCAGTGGTCTATGGGTCTGGAACCCTGTGTGGATAACTAGGAGAACAGGGGTCTGAATACTGGATGTGACTAACAGTTGGAGTTAAAGGTAACAGGGCCACCATTAGGTCCCTGAGCAAACCCTTTTTTATAATTCTGAAAAAAATGTAAGATGCTCTATAAGGCCACACGGCCGTCATGAATGCCTATGTAACGCCTCACAGAAGTCGATCAAGCGTTCATTTATTCAAGATTCGAATGCCTGTGTTGATGGGGCCTAACAGAGTCTCTAACGAACGTAAAGGTAAACGTCCATAATCTTCTTTAAACTAGGTGTCTCCGAATCCTCAAGCATAACTCTGTGTAGATTAGCGTTCTTCCTTTTCCACCCTCGGAATTCAGTTCACGAAGCCAATTAACTGATGAGCTGACTCAGCTGTGGTAAATCAGGTAGAAGTGTTCAATGCTGTGACCCTCCAGATGCTCTGCCCTAAAACACACTGTATGCACTCATCAGATAATTAACATGTGATTTAATGAGGAAATGATTGTTTTACGGAAACCGCCGTACTCCTTTAAGCTGAAGAAATGAAAGAGCTGCTAGAATTTCACCATTTATTATCATGCAGTTTTAAGTCCAAGAGAACACTTTTACTTTAGAACCCTTTACTGTCTACTGTAATTGAGGCTGATTATTAAAATGCACAATTGCACATGCGTTACTTGAAACGTTTATGAAAGATACACCACAACGTATTTGTTTTACTTGAAAGTAAATGCAGACTGCATCACATTTTCTGTTTTTAGCATTTGGCCCATCATAGCATCATAGCAATGAATAGTAAACACAGTGGTATGAATAATAAAGTAGGCGTGTAAACAAAGCATATGTCTAAATATCTTTAAAAAAGACTTAATTATCATCTGTACTGATCTGTTTAGACCAGCTTTAATATGATATGTACAGCTGCCAGCTGCTTCTTGCCGTGCTTCTTTAGTTGTAAAATATATTTAGTTTAGTGAATGGAAACTTCATGTTGATGTTGATGGGACTCTTAAGAAGCCCAAATCAGATGTGAAGTGAACGTTTAATGCAAATCAATGAGTGCAATCGTGACTGTGGGCACAGTATTTGAGTGAAATTCAGCAGATCGCAATGCAATCGGCTTAGTTGCTCTGTTACTAAGTATACTTAATATAACACGGTATTCAATCAGATTCCAGACAGTAGAGCCCACTTTTCTAAGTGCTGAAAAGCTGGAGATTAGCATGAAATAATTCCACTTTTTTATATTTAGCTACACATTCCAGCTCTTGATAGACAACATTTTCAGATTACTGCAGCAAACCTTCCTGGACAGGGACATACAACCCGGATTGAACCTGTGACCTTTTGGTTTATGGCAAAGTGTTTTCTCACTAGTTTGACATTTATTGACTTCGGTTGCATGGCTTTTTCATGGATATATTTCTTGGGGGAACTCTGTGGGTAACAGATTGACTGGCTTTAGAATGCAATGAAGTGTGATGCAGTGCAGCTGCATAGAAATGGAAGGTGCAGAAAGAGAAAGGGAGACATAGCACTCTAACCCGGGTTTTGTATTTGCTGAGTCAGTGCTCTTCATCAAACGCTGATGTATTTTACAGTGTTGTCCATGTTTTTCCTGACACTCGGGGTTTAGTTTTCAGCTTCACATTTGAAGCTGCAGTGTGATGTTGTTAGATCAGCAGTTTTTTTCAACAATGGAAATCGGTTATCTAAGAGAGTGAGAGTGACAGGCAAAATAACGAAGGCTTTACGTGACTCAACTCTTTCCTAAAAGTCATGGAGTTATTGAGAACTTGTTAAAATTCTGTTTAGATTGAGTTAAGATCAATTTATTTATTATCAAAGATGCAAATGAATTATACGAAGTGTATGTGCAATATGTAGCTGTGTAAAATTAACTAAAATATACCGAGATGTGAGAAACACTTTTGTATCATTTATGTGCCCAGGTACATCCAAGGCCTATTATTTAAATGTAAATTTAATTCATTCATTCATTCATTCATTCATTCATTCTCTGAACTGCTTAATCCCAACCGGGGTCGTCGTCGGGGGGGACTGGAGCCTATCCTGGGAACTTACAGGTGCTAGGCGGGGAACAACCCTGGGCAGGAGCCAACACACCACAGGGCACAGACACAATCACGCTCACATTCTCACCTTAGGGGGCCAATTTAGAGTCGCCAATTAACCTATAGTGCGTTCCTTTGGACGGTGGGAGGAAACCGGAGCACCCGGAGGGAACCCACGCGAACACGGGGAGAGCATGCAAACTCCACACAGAAAGGCCCTACGGCCGCGCCCAGGGAGCGAACCTAGGACCCTCTCGTTGTGAGACGGCAGCGCTGACCACTGCGACACCGTGCCATCCAAATTAATTTCAAAAAAGTCTCGTATATGTTGAAATAACAAACTTCTCTTGACTCTAGGAATGATTTTAGATGGTGTATACTAGAAAGATACAGACTGTAGTTGTATTAAGTTACCGTGTCTTACACAGTAGATCATTATAACAAAAGTCTACCATTGCTGTGTTATTGCGAGTCAGGCTGTGGTTTTATTCTCCTGATAAAGATGTTTGGAGTGAAATGTAAAGCCCATTGTTCTGGTGTGTAGTGTAGGAGGTTGGAGATGTTTCTCAGAGGGTGCACACACATTAACGTTAGCTTTATTTTTTACATTGTAATCCATATTGTATAGTATAGTGTTCAGCATGATACATTACACATACATACTATGCCTAACCCTAACCTTATCCCTAAAAGCTAATTGTTTGACACTTTTTGTTTTTCAAATAAAGAACATTTTCATAAAAGCATTTTTTCCTTAGAACGACTGGTCCCAATATAAACAAAAATGACTGTACAAACCCAAGAAACATTTAAAAAATCTGCGGATAATCACAAATACACATCCCACACACTGTGATTCCATCTTTGTCCAAGGCGTCCTGCCTTCTACAATTCTATAACGTCCTCTCGCTCGATTTCCTGTGTAAGTCTTGCTACTCTACGACATTCTGTGTGCCAGTGGGTGTGGGTTGAAACTAACAGTACAGTACCGTACATGTTTGGATTTCTAATCCGAGTACCACAATATTGTTTTAACTGGATTGATGTTGTAATCCTGTCTTCTTATAACAGCATTACTATTGACAATTACAGCCTTGTAACGAGACTCTGATGGGACAAAGTCTAAATGTCTAAATAACAGCAAGCATTAAAGAGATAAACAGTGAATATGTCCTTAAGTATGTTTATATAGAGCTTAATTTGTATATATATATATTTGGCCCCACTGTTCCGTTTACAGTAGAATAGATCTGATGTCCTTCGGCATCCTGTGTGAGTCCGATGCTGAGTCAGACTGTGTTCTGTCAGATCTCCTCCTGTGAAAGGAAGCTGCTATCTGCTCTCATCTATAAATACCGCCACGCTGCTGGGTCGTGACTGCTCGGAGGAAGCACACCCTTTATCGCAGAATTATATTTTAGCCCAGCCTCATAATCTCCAACGCGTGACTAACGGAGGTGTGTGAATTGCTGCCACGGGCACTTTGCACAGTAGGAGCGTCTTGTCAGGTGATAATCTGTCATGAGGGGGAGAAAATCAGTTACTCATATTCCATTCAAAAACCACACGGTACTCTCTGTAAACATTGGGAATACCTTTCTAAAAAATGACTTATGTTTATATCATTTGTGTATATTATTATTAATTTATTGTCTAATTTATATACACACATAATGATGTTATTAGCGTTAGCATTATGTTACTTACCCACCAGAGGGCAACACTGCAACTCCACAGTTGGTAGCAGATTGGTTCAAAATACTATTTATGGCAATAAGGCAAGTTTATTTACTGAAAGGTGAAAGTCCGTCATAATTTGTCTGCGTCATGTCTATGAGGACTTACACATACAGTAGATCGACATTTAGGGCTGTAAAAACTGGGACAACATTAGAGGTGAGGTGTGAACCTTCACTGGTCTCACGATTCGATTAAATTGCGATGATCATGTCGTCGATTCGATGCGATATCTCGATTCATCCCATCACTTTTCCTACATCGCTTCACATCGCACGCAAATCGGGCAGCCATAGTTACTACCGGGTTGTTCTTTTTAACTAGAATTTTTATGCTGGAGCCGGAAAATCACCTGTCACGCACACTGCGTAACACGACCGGCACTAGCACCCAGAAGTGGTCGGTCGTGGTTCAGGAAGTATAAAAGGAGTCATTTCCTGGCGGCGCTTCACTCAGTCGTTGAGTCAACCTGGCCCAACTCCGATTCATTTTGGCTTCAGCTGTGAGTACTCCAGTTATTTGGTTCATCTTCTTGGTTGAGTGTGTGTCTTATAGAACGTGGTTTCTTGTGGGAAATCTTGCTCATAGTGTAGCGAGTTCTTATATCAACTCGCGTGGCCATCCTACCTACTCGCGCTTCAGTCCGCGTTTGGGTTAACCACCACGCTACACGGGCTAACAGCTAACTGTTAGCATTTTTGCCAAATCCTTATCAGATCACTGACATCACCAAGTAATGTCATTATGATATAATTGATTATGGTCTGCCACTGCATCGATGCGCCATCGTCCACGTCTGCATTGATTATGCGATTAATTTCAACACCCCTAGAAAACATTGGGAAGTTTCTCATAAAAACTATACTTCTATTGATATCATTTTAATCACTTATTATTTGTGATATAATATATACGCATATGCCCACTCTTCAGACTACATTATGCCATATTATCTTCCTGAGAACTTTTAAATCACTGCATGCAACTGGATAAAAGCGTTTTACAATGTACATTTAAAAAGCACTTAATTTTTTTGAACTTCAAATATCAAAATTGGTATTATTTTACAAATGCTTGAGCTCTTACATGTAGTCTAACCAATTTTTTTGTTGTTGTATGCACTGTATATATATGAGATTGTGCATATATATGTCAGGTTTGTCAGTGATCTGATTAGGATTTGACGGGAAAGGCGGCCGTTAAACAATCTTTCAGCGGCCGGGTTAGGCGGCTGTCGGACTGCGTTACGATTCGGACAGTGATCCGGGTTAGGATTTGAACCGAATGCCTAACTTTCACAGTTCGCCAGTGATCTGGTTAGGATTTAACAAACTGCTACTCGTTAGCCTTTAGCCCGTGTAGCGTGGTGGTTAACCCAAACGCGGCTGAGAGCGCGAGTAGGTAGGATTGCCACGCGAGTTGATTTAAGAACTCTCTTACACGAAGAGCTAGGATTTCCACAATAAATCCGCGTTCTGAAGACACACACTCTAATCAAAGAGATGAACCCAATAACTGAGAGTACTCACAGTAGAAGCCGACAGGGTCGGAGAGGTGGGCCGGGTGACTCAAATGGCAGAGCGATTGCTTCGCGAAAAAATTACTCCTTAAATACCCTTTGAACCACGACCGGTCGCGTCCCAATCCAACTACCGGCCGCGGGAGTGAATGCGCGTGACAATATAGTGTTGTCTTTTTATACTCTGGATTGAAATGACGAGGTGAATGTGCGTGTGTTTGTGTGAGTGTGTGTGCCCTGTAATGTGGTGGTGTCCGCCCAGGGTTGGTCCCCACCTCACACCCAAACTCCTGGGATAGGCTCGGGTCCCTGCAACCCTTTTAGGGATTGAGATCATTTCAGATAATGAATGAATGTAGTATGCCCATAGTTGCAAAATTTTCATAGTTACCATAGTTGCAAGTGTAAGACATATTTACAAAATGTTTTGCAGAAATTAATCACACCTCTCCGGTAAAAACCCTGCTCTAACGCGAAGCTCTCGAATGATGTACTCTAAATGGCAAATCTGACATTGTGTTGTTCCTTGCAAGTAATGACATCCCATAAATGAAGTATGTGTTTGTTTATTCATCAGTTGTACGCGTGTTGCATGACTGTAATGTGTATTAGCCATGTGCTCTGGTACGCAGCTGAAAGGCGGTGCAGCAGATGGCCTGTGCCATGTTTGTGGTGAGAGTGTTTGCGCTCCAGCAGCAGGGCTCTGGCATGAGCTCGAGCTCTCCGTATGACTCAGGCATCGGTACCAGGGTAGGGACGGACCTGTCTGATTTGATCGATGTGACTCCTAAAACGTCTGTGTTGTCCACCGGGGTTTACTCCACATTTCATGAGTATGTGTGAACCTCAGTACTGGACAGAGTGTGTAGCGCAGTGTTGTGTTTGGTGTTGTCAGATTGTTCTGAAGTCTGTTTAATTAGTGTCAGCTTAACAAGAACAAGCATGCATACACTCGATTATGCACACTATGCCAACACAAACACACGCTCTCTGTACTACATGAAATATATTCCCCCCCCAAATGAATATGAACAAAATCCGGTTAATTCTTACACAGAATAAATGATTTATACGCTTAAAACCTTTGATATATAGCATCAGATGGCATTTTGCTGGATTCTGTAACATAAAAATCTATGAAATGACTAGGACTGCAACAGCTAATAAAGTTAGTCATTGGGGGGTCGTGTAGTCAAAAATATAAAAGGTGAAAAAAATGGAGGGAAACGCAGTAACGGAGGAACAGGTGGTTTAATGTCAAAACTTTAAACAAAAGTCACTCAAGTATTCTTTGTGTTGCAAAAGGAGAAAGACAAAAAAGGGGGGGAAAAAAACCAAACGGTCCCGTGCCCCCACTGTGTAGATCTCAAAGGCCACGTCCCTTAAAGGTCTAGTCCTGAAACAATCCTAAGTCCCAGCTGCTGGGAATTCCAGAAAGGATCCTCGCGTTTCAATCACCAAGAGAGTCCAAAGCGACACCGCCGCAATCGCGCCTCAGTGGGCAGCACGAGCCTTAAGCAGTGGAGAAAAAACACAGTCCAAAACATCCGAGAAATCCACGGGAGAAACTGAACTGAAATTACCACACACAAGCACGCGCCAACGAAACCCACGACCACACGACGCCAGGCATGAGGGAGAAGAACTCAAACACTAGACGGATCGGCTGGGTTAAAATAACCAGACGATAAACGATAAATGAACTAATAAACCAATGGGGAAACAGAACGAAATCATAACCAGCTGAAAAGAATCATTACCGAAAGCAAACTCGCGATCTATTTCACCCGTGAACTACTAGGAAAAGGGAACACGAAGTGTACACACAAACCCGGAAGTAGGAGTGATCTACTCGGGACGTGAACTACTAGGGAGTGGACACAAAGTGCAGACAACAGACCCGGATGTAGGGAGCAAGCTAAAGGGGAGGTGCGCAGCTACGCAAAACCTAACGTGAGCTAATCCACCTGAAGGGAGGACACACCGAAATGTGATCCCCAAGACAGACTTACCTCTCAGGCTCAGACAGTTAAATGATAAATATTTGAATGTTAAGGTAAAGATAAAATTAACTATGTTGGCTGATGATGTTGAGATAATAGCTAAAAGACGGCATACATCGTAATTTTTATATGAATATCAAAAGGCAGAAATGTGCAAGATATGCTCACTTAATAAAACGTTATTCTCAAACTATACACATTATTAGGAAGCTTTTGAATGTTAAACAGTTAAATGTATTCGTAAATCTAATTTTAAGATTTATTCTGTTATGCATCAGTTATCAACATAATCCTTAGTTACAGCCCTGAAAAGGAGCTCCCCACAGTTGGCAGTGGATACTGGCGTACACAGACCCACACACACATTTCTGTGGTCTAGTCATGATGTCGAAGTGACCTCCCCATTACTAGATCATGCAACCTGGATAATCAGTCTCTTCTCCTCTATAACGCTGACATCATCAACATGCGTCATTCAAGCAACACAAGGACCCACAGCACTCTGTTCAAGGTGGAAACCGTTTAAAAGAAGGATCGGAAATATCTGCCAACCCTGAGGAGTAAAGAATTTTTGCCACGTCTAAAGAGAGTGTTGACCATTTTCAGCAAAGATAGTGATGAGGCACTGGCTTTTGTTGGTGGTCTTTGACGTTGCAAGGATTTAATATTCAGATCACTCTTTATTAGCGTAGTCTGGACTGATTCCAATTCTGCCTTTCATGGAGTCCTGATTCCTTTTACATATTGCAGAACTGCCTTTATTTTTCCATTGCAAACTATTTCATAGTGCGGTATCCCTTAGCAAAAAGTAGTTTATTCACGTGTACTACGAGTATACTTATTATATACTAAAACTGAGGCAGTACACTTGAAGTTTACTTTTTATATACTATATTTTATATGCTTAAGAATAGTATAGTGAAGTTTACTTGACTTATACTGATAAGTATAAAGAAAAGTCTAAAAGTATACTTTTGTAATCTTAAAATGACCTTATAAAGCATACTTAAAGTACACTTTTATAAACTTAAAAATGTTCCAATTTAGTCCGAAGAAGTATAAAATTAGTATACTTTCTAGTACACTACAAGATACATGGTACATGGTCCGTAGTATACTTGCTATACTTATACTCAAGCATACTTAATAAAATGAACTTCAAGTATACTACTTTTTGCTAAGGGATTCCTTTCGATCAAATAAAATGGCAAAAAACTAATAATGCCTTACTAATAGCACATACATTTGTATCTTGGGTTAGAAATGTGCTTAGTTTACTAAAGTCATATATTGAAAGAGAAAAGGTCAAGTTTATAATAGTCTACGCCACAGCAGTTCCCAATGAAAGCGTTTACACACTGTGCAGCTATTGGCGTTCACAGACGAAAAATGATGTAAAAATTTAATCTTGGTGATCGTAGCCTTTGGTCAGGAGCTAAAAACGTCAGCTATGTCCAGTGGATCCTGTTTGACCAATCAATAGTCCGCAGTTCGGATTCCGCTAGGTTTGTTTGATGCTGTAAAGTGGAAGACTAACGGTGGAAAGGGGGCAGCAACACCACATCGATCCTGGCTGTGAAAAGTTACAGCACAGACCAAAATGAATGCACTAATAGGGATGTGAGGTTTGTAGATCTAAACGAGTAACAAAATACCAAAATTGTAACTAGGGTCTTTCTGTTATTAAAATTTGGTGCACATTTGTGTTTGCATTCATTTTTTTATTGGACGGACGGCACTGCGGCGCAGTGGTTAGCGCTGCCGGCTCACAGCGAGAAGATCCTGGCTTCGAACCCCATGTGGAGTTTGCCCTGCGGAGTTTTGACGCCTGCCCAGGGTTGCTCCCTGCCTTTTGCCCGTAGTTCACGCGATAGGCTCCGGTCCCCACGACCCCAGTAGGAATTAAGTGACTCGGAGGATGAATGAATGAATGAATGAATACATTTTATCCGAACTTGCAAATATAGGCTATAGTTCCTAGATCTTTTTGTCTGAGAAGATTACAGTGCTTTACAGAAAGTGTCCCTGTCTCACCAAATTGCAGCCTGGCCCAAGACAGATGATGCCTTTGTCTCTATTGGAGGTATACCGGAATGTGTGTGTAGGGGAGTGTGTGTGCATTACACCACCAAACAGCTGTGTTCCAGAAGGTAGAAGAGGAATCACACAGCTGGTTGTTCCTTCCCCCTTGATGTGCTGTGACTTTATTAATCGCAGAATTAGCGAAGCATCAGCAATTAGTATTAATTAATGGAAAACCCTACATTCTGCAATAACTAGGCCTAAGAGACATCTCTTTAGCCGGTCTACACCTATTTGGAAATTATATCTGCAACTGCTCTTTTCTTTAAAGGCTTGTAGGAGGACGTCGATGGAATTTTTTCAGAGCTCAAATGAAAAAAAAAGCTTTGGTTCTGCACCTCCGAAAGCCTGCTCTCCTCTTCATAGATATGCCAGTCATAAAATCTCTGGGCTTATGTGAGCTGCCAGCTGTGTGGGTAATAGTACCTCCTGCCCTGCGAGATTCCACGATTTAATCGAAGTTAGAGAGTGATGGAAATGTTCTTAATCCTATTCTCGCTCTCTCTCTCACTCTCCATTCCGCTCTGTCTCTTCACTCTTTGTGTTGTTTGTGCGGTTGGCCTTATTCCCAGGCAATTATCTTTCTCCGAGGGTGCCAGCATGCCCCTGGTCGGATTAATGACTGGAGGTCAAGCGTGTGGGCGCTGCTACACGAATGCCCCTTGGCTTTCCATAACGTTCGAGTGTATACAGTTGCGGTGCACTTTTTTAGGGTGAGCATTATTTTAATGTGAAAGAGGGGCTGCAGAAGCAGATGGAGCAGGCTGATATGTCTGCTGGCAATGCGCACTGTGCCTCACTGCTAGCCACCACTCTGCTAGTCACTGGGGAATCACTACTCATAGTGGGCAAGCCAAAGTGTGTATGTGTGTGTTGGGTGTAAGTGGGTGTGAGGACCTGATTGTCCCTCCCAAAAATAAATTAGTCGGATTTTTGTCACTTTCGAAGACATTTTGTAAGTGAAGAACGGCCCTCGTAAGGGAATAAAAATGTCAGGATTTAATTTGGGTTTCAAGTGTGAGAGTCAGTGTGTGTGACCGCTAGGGATGTCACGATTGTAGATTTTGATGGCACGATTATCGTCTGGGAAATAATCACGGTTTCACGATTATCACGATTATTTCATAATGTAGACAATCACATTCTTTAGAGGTTTTTACCTTTTATTTACTGCTGTCTTTTTTGAAAAAAAGACACAAAAACCATAAACAAACAATACTGTTCATAAATGGAACAAACAAATGGATGCTGCCTTTTGGAACATAAGTGATTATGTAAACAGTGATGCATCATAGTGAAAACAAAAATAAACAAAGTTTTTCTTTAGAATTAAATTTAAGCTTCTAACACTTCTTTATCCGTTCGGTATTCATCAGAATATAGAATAAAATTTTTTGATAAATACATTTTCTATATCTCTTCTTTCCTATTGATTACACTATAACATAAAATTGAAGTAAAAAAAAATCTGAGTAATTGCAAATGAAGAAATACTGAAGTTTTTGGTCATTTTGAACCAATTTGGCCTATAAAATGAGCTGCTTTTGGCCTTCCTGGAAGAGAAAGGCTAACTACATTTCCCACAACCCCCTG